>JAWWLR010000034.1:47734881-47745792 GCA_035041075.1 Acraspis erinacei
CAAAAGAACACAGATTTGACACTTACACTCTGCGAAGTGTTGACGTGAAGAAACGACGCGAGTGATTATTACGTCAAGATCAGAAAATTACCATACAAGTGGTAATGCCTCAACTAAAACGCGGTAATATTTGGTAAGACAAACACGTTTTATCTAGTTTTTATTCCTTTAAACAAAGTTACGACTCTTAAGCTACTATGTCGTAAAAAAAAACAAAGATATGATAAATAGAAGATGTCGTAAAGATTAAAGAGCGGTAAATATTTGATAAGGGTTCACTTATCAATTCGAAAGAGGTGAACAAAAGAGTACTTTGATACTGCTTAAATATGCTAGTATAAATTATAGATAATAGATGTACGGAAGTAATTATAATTATTTCATTTCCTTATTTCCTTCTATTGTATGAACGCGGTGACAGGAACGCATATAGACGTATGCTTCATCCTTTCTGTCATTATTCAATTACCTACTTTCAAAGCTCATGTTCATATGATGTTTACGATTTAAGTTTTTGAATATATTATGCACTTGATTCCCTGGTAATTATTCATATTCAATGTAATATGCTTATGCAATGACTCGTTATTTACATGATAAGTTTTTTTTTTCTAAATGGAAATGTAAACGGACTTTCAATAGTAAGAGTGAGAATATAAATATAATATTATCAGGGTGATGGCAACACTCTATTTTCAAAATTCCCTAATTTTTCCCTGACTAACTCAAACAGTGACTGAAAGTAGATAATGTGCAATTATAACGTGAATGGTGTTATTTTGATACAAGAATTCAAAATAATTCAAGTGCAATTCAAAAGGACTTCATGAATTGAAAAAAAATCGTAAAAATTCTTACAAATTCAATGCTAAAATAAATTCAAGTGAATTGGTAACAGTTGTAAAATACGAAAAAAATGCATTGAAATCAGTAAATTAAAAATGTTTTGATTGAATATACCTAAGAATTCAAGTTTACTTTAAAAGACTTCCAGATAAATTAAAAAATGTAAATCCATTGAATTGAGTGAATTTAGAATAATTCAAAAAATTTAACAGAATTCAGGATAAATTAACAAGAATTCAGGGAGAACTCCGAATCAGTTGAAATGAATTGCAATCAATATTTGAAAATCTCTTCAAAACTTTAAAACTTGGAAAAATTCAGCAAGATAAATAAAGAAAAACCTAAAAAAATTTAAATCCATTAAATGGAATAGAATTGAGCGAATTTAGAAGAATTTAGGATAAATTAATAAGAATTCAGGGTGAATTCTGCAAAATTTTGGAAAACTTCTTCAAAGCTTTGAAACCCTGCGAAGTCTCTTCCTTTTTTTGAATAAATTATTTGCAATTTATTAAATGAAATGAAATGAATTGAAAAAAAAATCTTAAAAATTACATTCAATGAGTGTACATGTTTAAGGGACTTCAAAAGGATTTGATGGAATGCGTAATATTCAGGTTTAGTATAAAATAATAAGAATTCAGGGTAAATTTCAAATCAATTCAAATAAATTGCAAAAATAATTCTACAATATTTTAAATCTATGAACCCTACGAAATCTTTCACTTGATGTGAATACATTTTTTGAAATGCATTAAAATATTATAAAGTCCCGTGAAATTCTGTGGAATTTGATGATACATCCTGAGATCCTGGAAAATGTATTAAAATAACTCATGAACTTTTAGACTCTTTGGAAATCGTATAAATTATGTCTGCAAAAATTCGACTATTTGTAAATCATTAAATACCCTAAAATATTTAAAATCCTTTGGAAACTTTTTACAGCTGTTAAAAATTCCTTGGAAGTTTAAAAAATACCACAAAATGCCAAAATCCTTTGGAATACATTTTAAATTATTGAAATCTATTAAAAAGTTTTTAATGTATTTTAAATTACCCTAAAATATTTTAAAATAATTTAATAAAATTATATAATATTTCCTGAAATTCTATAAAATTTGTTAACATACCTTGAGGTATATTTTTAAATATCTTAAAGCGTTATTTTATATCATCGAAGCCCTTGAAAATTCCTTGAAAAATGTTTAATCTCTTGAATCCTTGGGAACCCTTGAAATCTATTAAAATACCCTAAAATAATTTAAGTTCTTTGAAATATGTTAAAATTTCTTAAACTTTCTGAAGCTCTTTTAAACTCTTGGAATTTTCGACAAGACTCTTAAATCTTGCAAATCCTGTGAAATACTTTCAAATTATTGAAATATGCATATTAAAAATGTGTTGTAATCTTTTCACATACCCTATAATATTTCAAATTCTCTGAAATATTTCCAAATGCCTTAAACTTTTTAAAGCATAGAAAGAAAACTTGTTTAAAAACATAAACTCAAAGAGAATCAAACTGTGTAATAGAATTGCACAAAAAACTGTAGGAAGAAGTATGTTTTCAAAAGTCAGTTTTTTAAAAAGAAACATGCAGTAAACATGAAACTGAACTAAAAAGTAGGCATTCAAAGTAGAACAATTTAAATTTTTTAAGCGATTAATATTTTTAATTAAACAATTTTAAATACAAACCAGTCCAAACAAAAAGCTTTCTTTGCGAAAGATTGGTATGTTAAGGCTTTCAAAATTATACAGTTATACGTATTACAAAACAAAATTTTCAAAATTATGTCACAATTAAAATTTCTTTAAATTGACATTTATTTTGATCAAATTCACAAAATTGAATGCTTTTAAATTTAAAGGATTAAAAATTATCCAGCAATTTTTTTTAAATATCAATCAAATAGTCACAAAATAAAATATTGAAAAATTGCAGAAAAATTCCATTTTTAAATCTTTAAAAATGTTTAAAATTCGAACTGAAAAATTTAAGTCAGTTTTAAACTTTAAAAGTTTAAAATTGAATAATTAGAAATTGTATAATATTGTACAAAAACACAGACAACAAAATGCCAAATATAATCTAATCATATTTGATTAGATAGAAAATAAGTATGCATGTCATACACTCCCGGCCAACGATTATTGCCCACCCTGAGCGAAATTGGTCGAAATAAAAAGTTTTATATCTCTGTCAAAATTGTATGTATTAAAAAAAAATCCAATGTGGTTTTAAAGTTTGAGTCGTTACCTGTCAAATGCAATGTTTTTATCAACATTCATTGAAAATTCAGTTTTTATTGTAAAAAAACACAATCATTGTTTTTTTCTTTTTCATTTGTTTGCTCCAAAAGACGTGTAATTTTTTAAGGAACTTGTAGATATAAATACTTCAAAATGAAATAGATGCGCATTTGTAGTTTCTTTAAAATTAGCCCAAGACGAAATTTTGTTATATGGCCGTTTTAATGTTATGAAATTTTTTTGAACAAAAAAAATACTTCTTTCAACGCTGAAAAAATATTTGTTTTTACATGTAGAATAAGTATTTGCGAAGAAAAAATAATATTGGGAAAACATTTTTATTATTTTATTTTTTTAGATTAATATTTTCTTAGTTTTATACAGATTTTGGACAGAGATATAAAACTATTTATTTCGACCAATTTCGCTCAGAGTAGGCAATACTCGTTGAGCGGAAGTGTATATTGAAAGCCGTTACATTAGGAAAAGAACTCCGGTTCATAAGCCGTTTCCATTATTTATAAATGTAGTTGCTGAATTATTTTTAAATTTGTATTCTTCGCTTTAATAAAAAAAAGCAGTGCAGAACTAGATAACCTACAAAATTGAAATTTTGCAGGATAGTGAAAAGATATATTATTTTTGTAAATTTGAAATCACCATTTAAATATAAAACGAAAATCCCTTTCGGAACAGAAGTGTTGCTGAATTAATACAAAAAAAAAGTTTATTTAGAAAAAGTTATACACTTTCTAGGAAATAGATGTGGAAGTTGATATTATAATCTCATAGTGACACTGAGCGATTAGAGACTGATTGGAGAACAGTCCCGACTGCAGATTGCGATAAAAAAAAACTTAATTCAGAGTAAATCGTCAAAGAATTTTATGATTGCACGAGATACGAGATGGAGATTTTGAGCAAGAATAATAGATTTTTGATACAAAATAATTATTCTGTTCCGAGAAAATAAAAATTTAGTTTCACGGAATCGACTATTTTTTTCTAAAAGGCCTATAAAAGGAAGAAAGTTCTTTTTTTTTAAATTAAGCAATAATAATTTCTGGTAATTTCGAGGCTGTGGTCGCTGAGTATTTAATTTTCTAACAATTTGGTATACATTACGCCTATTTTCGGAAAATTGTTGTTTATCTGGTTCTACGCTGTCATCCTTCAAATCTTCGTAAAATCTTCTTCTGAAATAAAATAAAATGTTACATTTATGATACTTTCTACGCTACCTGGGAAACCTGGAAATGTCAGGGAATTTTGATATACGTGGAAAAACTTGGAAATGTAAAGTAATTTTTTTGAGAGGGCGCTTAAGTTTTTTAAAATAATTTTAATAATATTAACCTACTTCGGTGAAAATTCACCTTTTTCCTTTAAAAGTTAACAGTTTGCCATTTTTTCTCTCTTGACTGAAAAATCTTTGATAGTTTTTGGTTGAGGATTCATCATTTGAGACAAAAATTCATCTCTGGTTTAAAAAATGAGCAATTTCCTTGAAAATTCGTTTTTTCTTTGGCCGAAAATTAAGTTTTTTAAAGTGAAAATTTAACTACTCCAGTTGAATATTTAATTTTAGTTAAAAAAAATCGTCTCTCTGGTTGGACATTAATTTTTTTAACTAAGAATTCAACTTTTCAATTTTAGGTTGTAAAAATTATAATTTTTAGTTGAAAATTGTTCTTTTTGGTAGATATTAATTTTCTTGATTGAAAATTGAACTATTCTAGTTAAAGATTCTTCATTTTAGTTGCAAATTCATTCCTTGGTTAAAGAATAATTTTTTTCAATTGACAATTTTACAATTTTATTTTTGGCGGACAATTTATCTTTTTGAATTAAAAATTCATGTGTTTTGTTGAAAATGCATCTTTTTTGTTCGAAACTATTCATTTTAGTTGACAAGTAATCTTTTTGGTTAGAAATTGAACTGTTTCAGTTAAAGATTTATCGTGTTAGTTGAAAATCCATCTTTTTCTTTCAAATTTAACTATTTCCGTTGAAGATTCTTCCATTTTTTGTTGAAAATTAATAATTTTTAGTTCAAAATTCGACTATTTCACTAAAAACTCATGTATTTTGTTGAAAAATCATATTTATCGGTAGATAATTAATCTTCTTGCTTAAAAATTCAAGTATTCCAGTTAAATATTCATATTTATAGTGGAAAATTCGTTTTAGAATTCATAAATTCCAGTTTAAGATTCATTATTTTGGTCAAAAAAATATTTTTCGTGGAAAATTAATTTTCTTAACTGACAATTAAACCATATCACTTTTGGTTGAAAACTTATATCTTTTAATTTAAAATTGAACTGTTTGGTTGAAAATTGATATTTTCAGTTAAAATTTCAACTAATCGGTTGAGAATTCATTTATAAATGTAAAAAATTATTGATTATGTTTTTAGTATTTTTTAATTATTTAGGGAATGTATGGTGCTAATATATTTAAGAATATCGATTCTTTTAAATAAAGCGAAAAATTTTAATCGCTCTGGCTTATGAAAAATTATCCCTGGAAGAAACTTTCACCCTGGGGGCGTATGCCCGTAGATCACTCAATAAATAAGTATACATATTTATAAGCGAGAAACGCCACAAGATTGCTAAATAATTTGTTTTTCAGATCTCGTAATGTGATACATCCTCGTGAAAAACTCTATTTCTTAGCTTAGGATGGCAGCTTTGTGGTCTGGACGACCAGGTTGGCTAGGGAAACTAGGTTTAGTATTACTTGCTGCTTGGCTTGTGGTACTCATTGTATCAGTTTCCCATGTCTACAGAACTAGTCCATCATCTTCTTATTCTAGCAATTCTAATTATGAAGAAAATGCTCAACGTTTGGCACGAATGGCCAGCGATTTTGAAATACTCAAAAAACAAAACGAAGCGCTCAGAAATATAATTATAAGGTACGTACAGGAAAGCCCTGAATTAATTATCTTTTTCCCCCGTTTCAACCTACTTACTATGATAAAGGTTGTTTAAAAATTCTACTTACGCATTGCATCGGAGAATTGTTGATAAGATAGACAAGTGACTATTTCCTAAAGCGAGTAAAAAAAATTGCGAATTATGTGCCAATGTTTGATGTTTAATTTTTTTAACAAATAGGTAGACATAAATATTTTAATTTTCAGTGATGGATCGAAATCGGTAAAGGGGGATCATTTAGGATCGATTCAAGAACGGCTTGAAAAATCTTCCATATACTATGATCTTGTAGATAAGGAAGGACAACCTTCACTAGAGTACGAGGAACTAAGGCGTCGAATACGGAATAATATTCAGGAGATGTGGTGGGTTTGGACATATTACAATTAGAAAAAAAAATATTACAAGATTAGGATTCTGGTCTTTGAATATTAATATTTAAGGAAACTAAAAAATTGGTCAGGGAAAAATTATAGAATTTGGAAAATGATGGTTTGCGGCTACCCTGATATAATATTCCTATCAGTACTTTTATTTGCCTTGTATTTCTTTTCCTTTTACCGATGGTTTCACCTGAAGATTGTATTTTTAATTACAAATTTTTTCTTCTTATTATTTTTTTTTTTGTTGAAAAATGTATATTTTTTTGTTTCAAAATTCATCTGGTTTAGTAGAAATTTTATCTTTTGAAATTGAAAATTCAACTATTTGTGTAAAAGTCCAACTAGTTTGATAAACGGATATTTTTTGGGTGAAGTTTCATTTCTTTAGTTAAAAATTTGTTTTTTCTATGTTTGGAATTAATTTTTTAAACTAAAAATGTAACTTTTTAATTTTTGATTGAAAATTAATCTTTTTTAGTTGAAAATTCGTCTTTTTGGTATAAAAATTTGTTTTTTATTCGTTGAAAATCAATTCTTTATCAGGAAAATTTAGCCTTTCCTTTGCTAATTGAAAATTTATCTTTGTTATTTGAAACTTCATATATTTCGTTTAAAAGTCGTCTTTTTGGTATTAAAATTCATATCTTTTGGTAGAATTCTCATCTTGTTTTATTGAAATATTATCTACTATTACATTTTTCGTTGAGAATTCATCTCTTTGAGTCAACATTAAAATATTTTGTTGATTTTTTTTCTAAAATTAACTTTTTGTCGGTCTCCCCTTGAAAACGCGCAATTGCATGTATGTAAAGCATGCAGAATGTGACCGCTTTTAGCCCAGTGATGACATGAAATTTTACACCCGCTGCATGAATATTTACGCCCGCTATATGAAACTTACGCCCGCTACATGAAACTTTACGCCCGCTGCATGAAACTTTACGCCCGATGCTTAAAACTTTACGCCCGCTACACACAGACACACACACACTGCACCAAGCAAGTGAGAATACGGAGGAAATGATCTTTATCATATAAAATTGCATCGCTGGATCTCACAGTCTCCCTTCTGCTAAGTACGCTATTTCTTCCTTTCACTTATAATCTAAAATTGTCAAGTTTACCAAACATCTTATATGTTTCACATGCTTGTTTCCAAGAAGGGTTGGACAAAAAGTATCGTGTGTTTCAAGGGCCCTCGATACACAATGTAGTATTTTAACTACAAATGTTACTTACATATGTGATTGAAAGTTAACCTATTTTTAGTTAAAGATTCCTCTTTCTGGCATAAAAATTAATCTGTTTTGGTAGAAATATCATCTTGAAAATCGTCTTTTTAGTTGAAAATTTTTCTCTTTAGTTGAATTTTATTTTGAAAATGATTTTTTTTATGTAATATTTAACTTTTTCCTTTTTAGATGATAATTAACCTTTTTTAGTTGGAGATGCCTCTTTCTAGTCTTTTTAGTTGATGAAAATTTATCTTTTTTCGTTAAAATTCAACTAATTGTTCGAAAAGTCATAGATTTTGTTGAAAATTCGTCTTTTTTCTTTGAAATATCAACTGTTACATTTTTTGTTGAGAATTCATATGCTTGGTTGATAATATAAGCATTTGGGTTATTCAACTATTTTGTTGAAAATTTAATTATTTGATAAAAAATGCAAGTATTTTGTTAAAAAGACATCTTTCTTGGTCAAAAATTTAACTGTCTTCTTGGAAATTCGTCCTTTCGGATTGAAAATTCATCCTTGTGGTAGAGAAGTAATCATTATGGTAGAAAAAGTAATCTTTTTTTGTTGAAATAAATAAATTTGATATTTTTTTTTTTTCAAATATTTGATACTTTTATCAAAAATCTTACAAGAAAAATCAGGAAATTTTGAAAATAAAGTTTTTTTGCCACTTTTAAATTGCAATAATTTAATCCACGGATTATTCACTCAATCACTCTGAATCGCAACTCTTTTTCCAGGTATTATACAAACGCAGAACTAAATAAGTTCAAAAAACACGCAGATGAGTTCACATTCGAACAGCGGGAGAGTGAAGTGCAAGAAGCGATAAAGAATATTTGGGATCATAAAAAATATCTAATAATGGACTTGGATAGATTGACTAAATCTGATGGACACGACGAATGGCGCGAAAGAGAAGCTAGAGATTTAGCCGACCTCGTTCAAAGACGTTTCAGGTAATATTCAATCTTTCAATAATTTTATATTATGAGCATATAAAATACGGTCCTCGGACTCATTTTAGACATTCAAAATAGTGTCAATATAGTAGCATAAATTTTGAAAAATAACATGCAATTGCCTAAATATTACATCGGGGGTTAAATATTTTGGTTAGCTGGTATACAATATATCTTCCATAAAATTTCGTGAAAAACTTTTGAATATTTTAAAATACCCTAAAAGTTTTAAAATCTCTAGACTCATGGAAAACACTTTAATTTGTTTAAATCCCTTAAAATCCACGGAAATTATTTGACATCTAATTGTTTCTTTTTAAATCCTATGAAACCCTTAAATCTGGCAAAATCCCTTGAAAATATTATAAATCCTGGGATAACCTTTAAAAATGTAAATCTAGTAAAATTTCATAGAATGGTTTAAAAAACCACAAACTCTTTCAAATTCGTCAAAATTTAATAAATCCTCTAAAACTCTTAAAATCTGTAAATTCTCGGAATCTTTCACAATAAGCCATATTCTTTCACATCCTTTGCAATTAAAAAAATCCCTGAAATGCATGCCTTTTACAAGATTCCCAGAAATTTTCAGACTAAAAACAGTGCAAAGGATTTCAAAATGCTATCAAAGATAACAAGTATTTTAAAAGATTTCACGGTATTTTAAGGACTTTCTTCAAATATCCTAAAAGCTTTGAAATTCCTTTAAATAGTTCAAGTCCATTAAAATACACTGATTTCTTTAAAAATCCTTGAATTCTTTTGTGATCCTCTGGAATCTCTGGTAAATTCACAAATTTTTTCAATCCCTTATATTCTATTTTTTCTGAAATCCACTGAAATCTTTAACTCCTTATAATATTGTGGAATCTGCTAATTTCTTTGAAATTCTATGATTCCCTTAAATATTGTAAAATTTCTCGAAATAATATAAATCTCCTAAAAAATTAGGAAATCATTTGAAAATTTTAAATCTATTAAAAATTGTCCATAATCCTAAGAAATTCTTTGAAATCTCATGAAATTCCTAGGAATATTTTTAAATAGACTCTATTCTTTCATGTCCTTTGTAAAATCCTGTAAAACATCCTGAAAAATGTAATATCTTTCAAAAGTCCGTGAAAAATTATTAAATTTGTTGAAATCCCAAAAAACTAATAAACCCTTTTTAAAGTTCCTTGAAATCATTGATATTTTCTGAAATTCCTCTAAATCTTTGAGATCCGTTGACATCCATTAAAATCGCTTAAACACCCTTGAATTCTAAAATCTCTGCAAATCTTTCCAATTTTTTGTAAATCCCTTCAAATCTATATAAATCCCTTTATCTTGCAGAATCTTTTAATTTGATTGAAATTCTATGAGTCCCTGAAATATTACAAAATTTCTTTAAATATTTTAAATCTCTTAAAACTTTCTATTATCCTACGAAATTCTTATGAAATTCCTCGGAATCTTTTGAAATAAACAATATTCTTTAAAACCTTTTGCAATTTCAAATTTTATAAAATTCCTTTAAATATTTTAAATCGTTAAGATTCACTAAAATCTATTAAAAATCGTTGCATTATTTTGAGATCTTCTGCAATCCCTGGAAAACTCTTTTTTTTAATATCTTGAATTCTATGGAAATTCTCTATAATCTTACGAAATCATTTGAAATTTTCTATAATCCTTTGAAGTTCTTGGAAGTCTCATGAAATTCTTCGGAGTCTTTAAAAATACACTACACTCTTTAAAATCCTTTGAAATATCCAAAATGCCTTAAATCTTGTGAAACCATTAGGACTATTTTGAAATCCCTTAGAACGTCATGAAATATTTAATGTCTATACATTCCTTTTGAACATTTTTAAATCTTTAACATCCTCTGGAGATCCCATGCAATCTATAGAAATCTCTTGAAATCTCTAGAAGTCCTTTAAAATTGCATTCCATTTAATGTACTCCCTAAATTTGTCTAGAAATGTTTGGAAATTCCCTTAAATACCTTGAAGTCTTAAATCATTTTATATTTTTGATACTCCTTTAAAATCCCTTGATTTTTTTAAATCTGGAAATTTCTTGAAACCTTGTAAAATACCATAATCTCTTTAAAATTCCTTCGAAATGTGTTTAATCTTGAACGTCCTTTAGGTTCCTATAAATTAGTTGAATTAGCGAGAAATTTGAGCAAAATAGTTGCATCGTTAGAAAAAAGTGTCAACTGAAGGGTAGAAATGCATAAGGGGTCAAGCGCCATTTTTCACTTTTTTCAGGAGAGACTAAAAACATGTTGTA
>JAWWLR010000034.1:47879177-47892910 GCA_035041075.1 Acraspis erinacei
TACGTTACTAAATACGGCATCATTTTATCAAGTACACGTGGATCATATTAATATATAATACAAATATTTGTATATAAAATTGCATACGTCATAGCCCAAAAAGGCTCTCAAAACAGCGAAAATATGGCGATTTTCACGAAAACAGGGGTATACATTCTTTTTAATCAAATTATTGTAGGTATCATATTGAATTTTCTACTAAAAAGACAAATTTTCAACAACATACATGAATTTTTAACCAAATAGTTAAATTTTCAACTAAAAAGGTTTCAACAGAAGTGAATAGTTTAATTTTCTGTTTAAAAATTAATCTGGAACAAAAGAAAAACACAACTTTCAACAAATTGTTAATTTTTCAACAAAAGAGATGAATTTTCATAAAAAAAGATGAATTTTCAACCAAGAAGATTAACTTTATATGAAAGAAGACGACTTTTCAATCAAATGCATCAATTTTTAAGCAAATAGTTAAATTTTTAACTACAAAAGATCAATTTTTAAGTTGACTTTTAATCCGAAAAAGATGATTTTTCAATCAAAAAATTAATTGTCAAGCAAGAGAGGTTATTTTTCAACCGAATAGGGGAATTATCAACAGAAAAAACTAATTTCAACCAAATCGTACAACCGAACATATAAAGTTTATAACAATAGAGACGCATTTTTAACAAAATATTTTATTTTTTAACCAAATAGTTGAATCTTCAACCTTCAAATATTAATTTTTAACCAAATGGCCGAATTTTCAATAAAAAATTTAGTTTCATACCAAGAAAAATTCATGTGTAACAATAAAAAAGAAACTTGTGCACAAAAACAGGAGATAGATTTTGAACCCCAAAGGACGAATTTTCTATTCAAAAGGACGTATGGTAGAATTAAAAAAAGCTTCCATAAAAAAACTGTAGAATTTTTAATCGCATAGTTAAATTGTTAAATTAAAAAATTTATTTTCTCAGAAAACAGTTACATTTTAAGCCAAAAAGTTAATTTTAAACCAAGAAAGATTAATTTTCAACAAAAAATTACTTTTCTATTCAAAAGAACGAATGTACAACAAAACAATCTAATTTTTAACCAAATGGTCGAATTTTCAAACAAAAATGATGAAACTTCAACAAAAAACTGTTCCATTTTCAACCATATATGTAGTGGAGTTTTTTTTAAATCTATAAGGTGGAATTCTCTGTCCAAAAAGATGAATGTACAAAAAAAAGAATTGAATTTTCGATAAAAACTACGACTTTTTAAAGAAATAGATGTATTTTTAACAAAATAATTGCATTTTCAACTAAATAGTAGAATTTTGAACCAGAAGATATACATTTTTAACCAAAAATATAATAGTAGCTTTTTTAACAAAAAAGGATTAAGTTTCAACCAAAAATAATTAGATTTTCTTATTGGGTTCTATTAAGTCAGTTCTGATTTGAGCGAAAAAGGGGAATTTTCTTGAAAACTTGGGAAAACCAGGAATTAAAAAAAGGACGAAGAGGGGAATACGTGGAAGAGTGTGAAACCTGACATTGATTTAGTTATTTCATTACCATTGGAGTTGTAGCTTGGGCATCTAAATAGAGAGCACGACCTTCTATCGGGCCTTTTTTATATTCATCGGTAATTGGAGCTGAAAAAATCACATTGATTTTTATATAGATGATCCATTTTTCAAAATCTTATTTGTATCATTGCATAATAAACTGAATATGAATTAGAACATATTATATTCTATTCTTTCAAACTGACAAATATCCAAATAAATAAATTTAAATCTGAAACCATAACAATAAAATAATTTCCAATCAGAACGCCTTAATAATTAAAAGATTTTAGAATTATTAATTAAAGAACAATCATTGAAAATTGGTCAATGTTTGACACTCAACATTTCACCCTAAAATGTTCAATATTTAATAATTTGATTTGAAAGGGCTTTAGATTAAAGGATTTTAAAAGAACTATATAAAATTAATGACAAATTATTTTATTGTATTTATTAAACTTTGTGGTTGTGAAAAAAGTTTTCTATGGTTTTATGAATTGAAATGCTATTATCAGATATATATTATAAAGGAAATTAATATGATATTTTATGAAAAAATTTTTTTTTTATCAATTATGGCTTTTTTTAAGGGTAAACGTTCCAACCAATATTGATTCCAATTTTGAAATTAAGTAAATAATCTTCTTTTATGATAATTAAAAAATGTTTTCTTTTTAGAAAATTGTGTTAACGATTTCAGTCAAACAAAAAGTTACTTTCAAAATTGGAAACAAGAGAGGATGTAAATATTTTTGATTTAACGCCTGGGAAATAACAAATTGTTATTCATATGAAAACACCCTTATTTATTCCTTATTTCTTTATTTAGTCAGGGAATCGCTCCTGTTCTGAATCCAGGGTTGTTACAAAATCCTAATTTCGAAATTACCTGACGTTTTCCTGACCAATTTTCCATTTACTATGAACTTTCTAAATTTTTCTTTCAGGTACGAAAACGACCGTATACCTCAGAGATCAATAATGTTAATGAAAGAAAATATTTCCTTAAAGATTTGTTTTAATCACTTTTAGTCAGAACAGTCGTACAGAATGTTATAAGGGGCCATCCGCTAATGACGTAAGAAATACGTAAAATACACGAATTTTCAACTAAATAGTGGACTTTTCATCTGTAAACCTGAATTCTGGCGGAATAAAAATTGAAGAATTGAATTTTCAGTTAAAAATTGGAATTATAAAAAAATCAGTTGAATCCTCAACCAAAACAGTATCATTTCCAAACTAAAATCAGGAAATTTTAAGAAGAGTTGAATATTTAAACGAAAAAGATTTTTCGGTCAACAGATACAAAAATCTCATCCAAAATGTTGAATTTTCAAGTCAAAATGAATGTTCAACTAAAAAAGAGAAATATTCTAGCAATAATTAAATGCTCACATTTTCAGCAGAAAAATTAATTTGTAAGTAGAAAAAAAACGAATTTTCAAACAAATAGTTAAATTTGGAACAAAGGAAATTAATTTTAATAATAAAATGAAGAATATTCAAGAAGAAAAAAAATTAATGTTTTAACCAAATAATTAAATTTTCAAAGCAAAAGATAAATTTTTAACAAAATAGTTACATTTTCCAGCAAAAAAATAACTTTTAATAAAAAAGATGAAGGTTTCACTAACGAGATTACTTTGCTACGAAAAATACGAACTTTTAACAAAATACTTCAATTTTCACCTAAAACATATGAATTTTAAACCTAGAATACTACATTTCTATCAAAAAATAAATAAATTCTTGACAAAAAACTTAAATTTGCAGCTAAAAAAAATAATTTTAAGTTTAAAAAATAATAATTTTCAAGCACAGGGATGTATTTTCAAACAAAATTCAACTAAGAAAATGAATTGCTACCAAAAAAGATGAATTTTTTAACAAAATACATGAATTTTCATCCAAATAGTTGAATCTTCGAACAAAGAAGATAAATTCTCAATGGAATAGTTTGATTTTCAGTTAAAAAATCTATATTTTTAAACAAAATTGTTAAATTAAAAAAAGCGTTTTCAACTAAAATGATGAATCTTCAACAAAATTTTCTTTAAAAAACTAACTTTTAACGAAATAAATTTTTAATTAAAAATACAAAATTTTCAAACCAAGAAGATTAATTGTTTACCAAAAAATATTATTTTGTAACAAAATACATGAATTTTCAAGGAAGGATTTGAATTTTCAAAGGAATTTGTTTACCGAAAGTTGAATTTTCAACTGAAGAAGATAAATTCTCTATGGTATATATTATATTTATTCTTAATTTCTTACTATTTCCAATATATTCAATTTATAACAATTGAACGATAGTTTTGTTCAGTTAAAAAAATAAATTTAAAAAAATTCCCAACGAAACAGTTAAATTTTAAACAAAGAGAAAGGTTTTTCAGCTAAAATCTCAACGAAAAATCCTCAAACAAACCAGATGTGATTTTAACAAACAAAACAATGACATTTTAACAAAATTGTTAAATTTTTAACAAAATAATTAAATAAAAATAAAATTACTTCATTTCATCAAAATTTTTCACGAACTTTGCCCGACTATATGGAATTCTTTTACTTGCAGCAACCCTGGAAACGTTATTGTATAAATCCTAAATAAAATAATTCCAAAGACGAGGGTATAAATAAGCTTTTTTCTTTATAAATACAATAAATACCAACGTAAAATTTCATGCTTTTTCTGTAATGCGCAGTAGTTTAAAGAGGTTCAGTAACGAAAATATATGCAATATGTATGAAATAAAAATAGCAATCATTAATATATATGGGCCTATGCTCTACACACCTAAATAAATTCGTATTTTATAAAAATGAGGGGAAATAATTATATATAGTAACTATCAGGACATACGAAGGTTATCAATTATTTCTCTAAACCTCGCCTCAAGATGTTTACTATTAAAATTTACATACTCAAGAAAAAAACAATGACATTATCACATAATAATATAAATAAAGTAATAATCACGTGATAATATTATGACTTCTAATTAATCTATCCTAAATATACACGTTTCTTACATTCATATTCTGCAACTTCTTGTCGTTGTCGTTCATTCGTATGTAAAGGCCGACATTCCTTGAAACGATTAAATGTCATAACGAAGACCCTTGCAGGGCGAAACATTTTCGTTGATTTTACTTTTTATTCACTTTAAATCTTTAAAAATATTAAAATACAACCGATTCCTGAAACCAAAGCGGGACCTAACCTATATTAGATTAGACTGACCGACCGGGACACTGATTGCAAAATCACATGCAATGTCAGTAATCTTGAACTTCTGCGCAACTTACTACGCGTATTTTCAAATCTCCCGCAGTTAAGTCAAATAAGAAATTGCGATTGTAATATGCAAACTGTACAGTGCAGTGCCTTTTTAATAAGTCGATATAATATTAATATCACGGATTAAGTAATTCAAATATTTTTAGTTAAAAATGAACGTTATCTCTCACTTTAGCAATAAATTTACGTCTAATTAGACACATATTTGAATCAGGTGACAGAACCTGACCAATCAGGATTGAGAGCTTGTACATAATAATTGTATTTACGTTTTTCACATTTCACCGCTTCGTCATCATTGATGCATGTTGTGATTTGGGAATTTATCGATTATTATAATAAATTTAGTGCCTAATTACTAAATAGGTAGATATTTCTCATCATGGTTATAAACGATATAGGAAGTGTATTAAAAGATCTCGAAAAAGCTGAGTTGGAGGCAAGTAGTCGAATAATTTCGTTTTATAGGTTATGTCTGTAAACGAAAACGGCAAAAAATCGGAAATACTTATTTATTTCTTCGGTTTAAAATTATTTTGAACATTTTATTCGGCTCGTGTAAACTGAAATAAAGATTACTTATGTGATATGATGTTAGAGGTCGTATATAGAATCATAAAAAAACAGGAGGAAGTAATGTCTTTCATACAAGAAACATGTTCCATTATTACAATAGTGCGAATTTAACGTCAAATCCTACGTGAATTTTCGTTTTATAGCATCCATTCTTACGCAAATATATCGTACATAAAATATAACGATTGTATGTATACTACGCAGTATTCAGAATATTATATTTTTCATACGCAAAGTATTTTCTACACAGAATGTATCCTGCACATAGTCATTATTTTATTCTGAAAATATTCTTAATTAAATAATCAATCAAGTTGTGGAATTTTCAAACAAAAAGATTTAACTTCAACCACAAACAGTTTCATTTTTCACGAAATAGTGGAATTTTCAAGATGAAAATACGTTTTTTGTGCAATAAAGTTTAATTTTCAATCGAAAAAGAGGAATTTTAATCAAAATAGTTAAACTTTTGACGAAAATGATGATTTTTTAACCAAATAATAAAATTTTAACAAAATAGTTGAACTTTTAAGCTAAAGATGTATTTTCAACCAAATAGATTAATTTTACAGTAAAAAATATCAATTTTCAACCACCAAATAACAAAAAAATGTCAAGAAAAGAGTTACATTTTCAATCAAAGAGATCAAGTTTCAATTAATTTGATGAATCTTCAACAAAAGAATTAATTTAGAATAAATCATTTCAATTTTAAATGAAGTAGTTGAATTTTAAATGAAAATGATGTATTCCCAACTAAAAAATGTAATAATTTATATTCAAAACAAAAAGGGTTTTAATTTAAAATCAAAAACAGTTGAATTCAAGCATTAATATCAATTTTAAACAATAAATGTAATAGTAGATATTTCAACCAAAACAGAGTTTTATTTTAAATAAAGCTCAGTTGAATTCAAGAAAAACGGACGAATTTTTAACGAAATAGATGAATTTTCAACTAAGAAAGATTTTTCAGTCAAGAGAGAAGATTAATTATAACTAAAAATTTTAATTTTCAAGCTGAGACGGCGAATTCTCTACAAAAAATAATAGAATATTCACTTGAAGGCAAATTTTCAATAAAACAGTTGAATTTTCCAGCCAAAAAACCGAATTTTCAACATAAATGTTCTTTTTTACAAAAAATTGATTTCTAATGTAAACTATAGACTTTCAACCAAATAGTTGAATTTTCTACGAAAATAATAGAATTTGCATCCCAAAAAGACAACTTTTCAATCAAACAGTTAAATTTGTAGGTAAATAACAGGACGTTTCCAACAAAATAAAATTTTCAACCAGAAATGTAAATTTCTAACCAAAAAATTAACTTCAACTAAAAACTATCAACTTTAAAATAAAAATTTAATGCTTGAATATTCAAATAAAAGTGGAATGGTTAAATTTTCAGCTAAAAAAATTAATGTACTAAAAACTATTAATTTTAAAGCAGAAATGGATTAGTTACATTTTCATTAAGAAAACTTAATTTTCAACAATAAAGAACGAATTTTCAACAAAATAATTAAATCTTTAAGCAATAAAATGAATTGCTGGAATTGTTGGATTTTCGTCCAAAAAATATGTCTTAACATTTAAGACTTTAAAATTTAGATAGACTTTATATTTATATATATATATATATATTATATATATATATTTATTTATATTTATATATATTTATATATTATATATATATTATTTATAGATAGACTTTAGATAGACTTTAAAATTAAAAAGATTTAATTTTCTTTGTGAATACTGCCTTTATATCATCCATGGTGAATAATTTGTCTAAAATCTGTTTTGAGTATGAACAGTTTTTTACCTATAATACGTTTGTGTAAAATATTTCTGATTTGAATATCGTCCAGAATATTCTTCATAGAGCGTGAATACTATATAAATCAAAAGAATAACTTTTTAATTGTGTATAGGATCCACTTTGTGTAGAAAATATTTTATTTACGATTTTTAATATTTTGTGTAATATTTGTGTAATATTATTTGTAAGAAAAATAGTTTTTTGTACAATGTTTTAAGAATATTTTCAGAAGAATATTATTACTATTGATGTGTAGGATATATACTGTGTAGAAAATATTTTTTGTAGGAAAAATATAATGCTCGGAATTTTGCAATCCTTAAGAAGAATGATCTATCGACCGGGAAAACAGTACACTGGGAAAAACGGAAAAAATGAGAGTGAATTATTTTTTTACAGGGAATTTAACAAGTGTATTGAAGAGAAATCTATTCAATGACTAGAAATGCTTTAAATTTATTACCACATTATATTATATAATTTAAAATAAATTAAATTAAAACTTTAAAAAAATATTAAGTTCAATTTTTAACTTTTTAATTTATGAAATCATTAACATTACAACGTGTAGTTCTAAAATCTTTTACTTTAAAATTTGCCATTTTAGCTCTTCATTTTTAAGCATACGATTTCAATTAAGGAAATTGTAAAATGTAAGTTTCAAGAATGACCAGTTTGATCCATAAATTTGTAAATGTTCTAACTAATGCCATTTTAAGCAGCTTTAAGTTAGAAACATTGAAAATGGATGACATATTTTTAAATTGGTCATTTAAAATTCAAATTAATAATTCATACATTTTTATTTGTAGATCAAAACTCAACACTCCCAAATAAAATTTGTTTAGATGCAACAACCCAATTAAGTAAATTTTATTTAATTGATATTTAACTAATATTTATTGTAAAATGCGAGTTGAATACGTATTGATAGATTTTTTCTGCACACTCCTATAAATTTAAAACAATTTCTTTGTTTTAAATTCACCTGACCCTAAAGCGTACAGCAAACATCAATGTTCTCAAAGAAATTTAATTTATAATTTTTCAAATAAAAAGTTCGAAAAAATTTCATTTTATAATTGTAAACTTTTGAGCGTTTCAATCAAAATTTGGTAAGCTTTTGTTTTAAACATTTGAAATTCAAAGGAGTTTCACATTAATTTTTTTAATTTTTAGTTCAGTTTTGGTTAATTAAAATAAAAAATTTAGCTTTAGCAGTTGAAATTGACTGTCAAAAATTTCTACAAACCGGGAGAAGGCCAGGAAAACTATTAATTAATATTAAAAGTCCTTTGTTGCTTTTTATGTGCTAATGTTTCGTTGAAAATTAAACTTCTTTGTTCCTTTGAACATTTATTATCTAAGACCTATTTGTTTACAGACTCAAGATGGAAACGTGGGCGTACAGGTTTATACACAATTACTTGCGATATACCTCTACCAGAATGAGTTGTAAGTAAACGAGTTAACTTAAAGTTCTCCTTATTGTCTAGCTCATTCTCCAACTTATTTTACATTATTCTTCTCAAAATTGTACTGTCATCTTGCCAGTAGTTTTTTAATCAAATTTAAATCTCCCCATCGGATGTCTAGGTACGATCGTAATCGTATAATTATGATTTTTAATTATAAATAAAAATATAATCTTAACGCAGTCATCAGAGTCTTTCTTTTATTCTACTGCGTTTCCTCTGTTTTTTAAATTCCCCATTTCCCCCTTTCTCTTTAAATATATGAAATTTGTAAATACAATATTTGATTTATAAATAAATAAAGTACAAAATTAAAAAAAAACATAAAGTAACACAAATGTAACTATATGTGAGTTCAAAGTATTAATTATAGAAAGAAATAGATTTCTTATAAAAAGATTGTTTCTTCTTTTCTACATGTAAAAATAAAGTTTTCCACTATTTTTCTCCTTTTACACGAAAAAATTACCCTATTTCAAGTTTTTTTAGCTGCTTCTACTCTGTGATCGCTAGGATTGAAAAATCTTTTTGGTAGAAAAATTAATTATTTTGTTGAAAATTGATTGTTTTTGGTTAATTTTCAAGATTCATCATTTTCATTCACTTTTCATTCAATAAATTAATTCATGGGTTAATGACTATTCATTGTAGGTCTATATTTATTTTTGAATTATCTTGCATTCTTTGAAATATTTCAGGGCATTTATAAAGGTTCCGAGAAATTTTAAATAGATTTCAATAATTTTAAGGAATTTTTAAGATTTTAGGTCATTTCTAAAACTTGTATTTTGAACTATTTTAGGGCATTAAAAAAATTCCAAGGATTTTTAAAAATTAATTTAATTAATTTGCAGTGATTTTAAAGTATTTGAAATATTATAGGATAAATAATTCTAGAATTTCTGAAGATACGGAACGATTTTACAGGACGTGTGAGGTTTTACAAGATTTCACGTTATTTTATAAGGTTTCCGAGGATTTCAATGCTTTCAAGGGATTTTAAAACTCTTAATGTATTTTAATACATTTTCCATGATTTTATAAAATATCATCATAGAATATCACGGAATTTTATAATATTTTTGTGCATTTAAAAAAATTTAATCATGAGATGTGATGTATTTTGTATGGTTTTAAATATTTGAAGAGATTCGGAATTCACCCTGAATTCTTTGGAATTCGCTAGAAGTTTTTTAATTCACTTCATTTTCTATAAATGTACTCTTTTCTACTTAATTCAATAGATTTTTAAAATTTTTAAATGTCTTAATTTAATTCACCCTTTTCAAGAGATTTAAAAATTTCAGAGGAGTTTAAAGGATTTAAAATAATTTCGATTATTTTAAAAGATTACAAAGAATTTTTTTATTCATTTCAGTAATTTAATGAGATTTAAAAGGGTTTTAAATACTTGAGGGTATTATACAAGATTTTCAGACGTTTTAAAGTGCTTTAAAAAGTTTCAAGGGTTTTCCAAAGATATCAAAGGATTCGAAATATTTGAAGAAATTTTAAAAGATTACCGGATTTTGAAAAATAATTTCAGTAGTTTGACGGCTTTCAAAGATTAAAGTATTTTAGGTTATTTTAAAAGATTCCAAGGCATTTTCAAGAGATTTCAACCATTTCACGGGATTTCCAAGAGTTTTAATAATTTTAAGTGAGTTTAATATTTTAATGTATTTCAAAGAATTTTTCACCAGGCATGAGTGATTTCGTAAGGTTTCGAAGATTTGAAGAGATTTTCAAATATTTTTACAATTCATTTGTAATTCTTCCTGAATTCTTATCAGTTTTACCTGAAGTCTTCTAAATCCACTGAATTCTACCAAATTTAAATTTCTCTAAATTCACTCAAAATTTATTGTAAACATTCAAATTTTTTCGATTCTTAACATTGCTCCAACTCATTTGAATTCTTTTGAATTTATATTAAATTGTTTTGTAATCATTAGTCACTTAATTGGATAGAAATTAGTAGGGTTTCAAAGATTTGACATTTTTCTTGGAATTCACACTGAATTCTTTTTAATTCTTTGGACTTCTCTTGAATTTTTTAATTTACTTGAATCGTTCTAAATTCACTCAATTCTACTTAATTCAGTGAATTTTAAAAAGTTTTTATTTAATTTTTTCCTGGTGTATTAACCTCACCTTCAATGCTTAGGTATGTCATCAAAATCCTTTGAATTCCCTTGCATTTTCTAAAATCATTTAAAAGTTACTGAATTCGATTAGGTTTTTTCAATTTATTGTAAATTCATTTGACTTTTTTTTAAATTTACCTTCAATTTTTATGAATTTCATTGAATTCTTCTCTTTGATCTTAAATATCTCTAAACTCAATCCAATTTTACGGAAATCAATGGTATTTTTTTTATTTTTCAACATTTTTCCCATTTAATTTGAATTCTTTTGAACGTAAATTGAATTGGTCTGAAATCTTCGGAATTTATCTTGAATTTGTTACTCTTTGAGCGCGAAAAAAGTACCCTTTCGTCCCTATATTTGATCCCACAGGGACTGTGAGGCCTGTAGTTTGAAATTCAACTTTTTAGTTGAAAATTCATGAATTTGTTGAACATTCTTATTTTGGGTAAAATATCTTCTTGGTTAAAAATTCGTATTTTCGGGTAGATAATTCGACTTTTATTGTAGAAAATTCCTCTTTTTGGCTTGAAAATTCAACTGTTCTGTAAAAAGTGCGTCTTTTTCGCTTGAAAATGTCACAATTTAGTTTATTCTGTTTGTTTCTTGTCTGGAACCTTTTTCTCGGTTACAAAATCAACTTTTTTGTTGAAAATTCGTTTCTTTGGTTTGAATATTCATCTTTTAAGGTTAAAAATTCAGCTATTTGTTTAAAAATTCAAGTTTTTTGTAAAGAAATTCGTCTGGGTTGAAAATTTATCTCTTTTGGCTAAAAATTCAACTGTTTTGTATAAAATACAATATATTTCGCCTTGAAATCCTAGGAATTCGAAGCATTTCACATTGAATTAAATATGATCTGCATTTGTTTCATTGAAAATAATGTATTCCCCTCTTATTCCTCTATTGTCGTAAAAGATCACCCCACTTCCTCTCTTTTAAAAGAATTTTAGACTGGGAAGTCTGTTAACGATATTTTTTTGTTTCAGATGTTACGCTAAGTATCTATGGCAAAGAATTCCAAGTAGCTTGAAAACTAATAATCCAGAATTGTATCAAGTCTGGACAGTGGGCCAGCATATGTGGAAAAGAGATTGGCCTGCAGTTCACGCTGCGCTTTCTGTAAATTGGAGCGAAGAGGTCGTTGAAATCATGAATGCTCTTAAAGGTAATATTAAGCTCTTAATAAAGCTATATTTTTTATGATACCAACTATTTTGCTACTGTTTAAAAAAAATGAAACTAATACTTTAGCTCTAAACCTATTTTTAAACTCCTTTCCTGATTAAAAAAAAACATCCGTCATTTTAAAAATCGATGTGTTAAAAGATTTCATGATTTTGTAGATTTTAAAAGATTTTAAGGGATTTCAGAGTTTTTAAAAGAAATTTAAAGAGATATTCCAAAAGACCGCGCACAAAATATAGTGACTTTCGATGGATTTTATTACATACTTTAATAATAATCTTTTGTAGTTTATGAAACTAATGGAAATTCCTCAATAGGACTTGTACCAACTGTGACTTGTTTTTTTTCTCTGGGTCTTTTAAAGATAATTCGCGGGATTTCAAAATATTCAAAGGGATTTGTAGGGATTTTATCAGCCCAGCTTGATTTTATAAGGCACAAGGATGTTAAAATTAAAATCATTTTATTAAATTTTGAAGAATTTTTACAAGATTCGAAGAGTCTTGAAAAATGGTCAAAGAATTATAAAAAGCTATCAGTATATCAAAGGATTTCAGGGGATTTAATGGATTTTCTGTAGAAGTTAAAGGATTAAATCCAATGCAATTAAATTTTATCGCACCTATAGGGATTTCTACGGATTTCATGGGATTTTCTTGGGTCTCAGAGGATTTAAAAAATTTGAAGCTTTTTAAAAGAATTTTAAAAGGTATTAAAAATTGCAAGATGTATGGGATTTCAAATGATTTGTAGAGATTTAAAAAATGTCAAACTGTTTTCAAGAATATATTTCTAACATTTCAAGGGATCCCAAAGCTTTTCTAGAGAACATAAATAAAGGAGTTAATAAAATGGAATGAAATTCTATGGAATTTTTAGAGATTTCTATGAATTTCATGGGATTTGAAAAACTTCAAAATATTTTCAAGAACATAGCGTTTTAAAGGAATTAAAAAATTAGAAAGTTCAGGGATTTCAGAGGATTTTAATAGAACGCAAGGGCTTTTTAATAGATTTCAATAAATCTCAAAGCTTTAGGTTATTTTGAAAGATTTAAAAGGATTTACAGGGTCTTTATCAGATTTTTTTTAGATTTTAAAGGATTTCTTCATTTTCGAAGCAATTTTGAAAGAGTGTAGGGTTCTTACAAAAGTGCCAAGGAATTTAACGAAATTTTAAAAAATTTTCAAAGAATTTAGTAGGATTTCAGAAAATTTTAAAAGAATTTAAAAGAGTATTAAGGATATGATTTATATTTAAAAGGTTTCAAGGGATTCCAGAATTTTTTGAGAGAATCTAGGCATTTTAAGGGATTTTTACGAGCATTAAAACATTTAAACGATTTTAAGGGATTTAGAAAGATTGATGAGTTTTCCAGGAATCTCAACAGATTTCAGTGGTTTCTAAACGATTTTGACGTATTTCAATGCGTTAAGGATGTTTTAATATTGTTGTGAAGAATGTTTATATTGGCACTAGGGTCTTGTAAATGTACCTAATTATAAATCATGCATTTCTTAAAAGGTAAAAATTGGCAAACGTTTCGACCACGGATAGGGGTCCTCCTCAGTGCCACATATTCAATTAAAAATTAAAGAAAGGTTTTTTATTATTTTAAAAATCAAAAACCCACTAAAACTAAATTAAAAAAGATCATGCATAAACTTATTTTTT
>JAWWLR010000034.1:47931122-47944904 GCA_035041075.1 Acraspis erinacei
CTCATTTAAAGAGAATTTAACAAGCTATATATATATATATATATATATATATATATATATATATATTCTGGAAGGTGGTATCACCTTTCAAAGTGAAGGCTAATTTTTACTAGGTTACTCGGCCAAAGATCCGATACTATCCGTCGGTAGCCTAAATGGATATGTTGTACGAAATGTACTTTTAGAATAAAATACAATAAATTGCAATAAAGTACAGCAATGTAAAAATTTTAATTTTGTTGCAAGAATTTGTAATTAATTGTGAAATTTTGTAAGTGTCCCAAATCTAAAAAAAACTTGAGTTTCCTAACCTTAGGTCAATTTCTAGCATTCTGAACGATTTACAAAAAATAATTTCAAATTACAAAAATTACTCAACTAAAAAGTAAAAGATCTTACTAGAATTCAGACAATTTTACCAAATTTTTAATGTCTTTACAAATTTGTACCCAGAATTACAAATTTTTATATTATTTTTTTGGTAATTTATTATATTTTATTGTGAAAATACATTTCCTTCAGGATCGACTCATCAAAAGTTTCTAAAAATATCAAGCCATGAGAAAAGTTTTTTAATTTAATGTTCTTTATACAAATAATTATTGGAATCTCAGCTAATCAAATTTTTAACAATTTTCAAAATTTATCATTGTTAACCTTTGTATTGAAAAAAATGTGAAAGAAATTCGGAAGTTTTATTTCGTCCAATAGTTGATTTTTATTGGAAAAAGGTTAAACATCTCATTATACTTTAAAGATTGCAATATGATACCGATGATCATGTGTAAAGAAGACAAGAGTATTTATCACGAAAAAAATTGGAAACATACAACATCGTACATTTCAAAAATGTTGTTTTCGACCGCACTTTTTTGTTGTCCCTTTTTAATGATTTTAGAAAAATCATAACATTTTTATGAATGATGGATGCTTTTCTAGATAAGAAAATTCTCTACATCCTGACCTATTCAAATTTAAAAAAAAAATTTTTTACTAGCACAGATAATTAAAAAACAATTCCTCAAACAAATAACTATACCTTATAATAATTCGTTGATTATTAAACAGTGAGTGATGCTAAATTATATAGAATATTTGTTTTGCGAGAAAATAAGCTATCATTTATTAAAACCATGTTATTTTTAAAAATTTGTTAAGAAGGGATAAGAAAAAAATGTCGGAAGAAGACCGCATTTTTCAAATTTATCTGTTTTTCTAAACTGTGAGAGGCAATTCGTTCTTTTCAACATTATTATAAATATGAGTTTGAAAGAAAGGATTAGTTACAATTAAGATCATTGGAAATGATAGCGTGAATTTATATTTTTTACCCAAATATTTAAAATTTTGCAGTTTAATGGAATTTAGTATTAAAGTGTTCTACTCGCAAGTGCTTAAATCCTCCATTTCATATATGTAAAATATTAAGCAGCCCAATAAAAATTGAAGCATTCAATTAGAAGTTTTATAATTTAAGAGTTCTACTTTTTCTTCTTTAATTTGCAGTTCAGTTTTGATTAAATCAAATGAAAAAATCGTCACCCTTAAGATTTCAAATTTTTTAATTTCGAAGACCGTGACAAATATTTGCGAACCGGTAATATTCGGGAATTTGTTTCCTTCATATAAGCAACCACGCTAAAAAAGCATTACCAATATTAAGCATTAGACACAATAATTAAAGGAGTTTTTTATCTTAAATATTAAATAGTCCCAATCACTGGTATTTTATTTGGTAGAGAAACGAGAAAAAATCTAACTCAGTCCGGATTTGATCTGGGAACGCCATGATACATTAGTTGAGCGTTAATCAGTGATACCACCGAGGCTCTAGTAGATCATTTCTCGCTTCTGCTAAATCACATGGTGATGCGGGTCTGCACCTCTTTACTTTATGAAACTATTTTAATGAATACTTCAGCCTGAAGAATTCTAGCCGAATCAGAATATTATTGAAGGGTGCGAGGTCTAAACCTGTTAACTGACATTTTTTCGAAATTTGTTTAAAAATTATTTTCTGGGAAAATTTTTATATGCAGTTAATATCCGGCAAACTAAACAGCGAAATTCTTTTTAGTTTTTTTTTAAAATTGATTTTCAAAAATCACGGTATAGTATCTACAGCATAGGTCCGCGGACCGATTTACCTTCACCGTGTAAAATTTCTGAACTATCAGTTAACAGGTTTATACAACGGACCCTTCAAATTTAAATAATGATGTTATTTTGTCGACCAGGGTGATTGATTAAATTCGTATGTTAAATATAAAATAATGTCAATTACTGGTCTATTATTTGTTGGAGAAATGATAAAAGATCTGCCTCAGCCCAGATTTGAACCGGGAACGCCACTATACATGAGTGGAGCGTTAATCAATCAATTAATTACCCTTACCGACAAAACAAAATGATTGTTTAAATTATACATTCAAGATCAAATATTAGATATGGCTCGAGGGGACATAGAATGCGTCCTTTTTCCGGGGAGAAAAGAAAAAGTTGTTGGAGGAGGAGAAGGAGGAGACACAATGGTGGCGTGGGCGCAGCATATCGCGAACCCTAACACGAAGTGATCCCATATTCCGTTCTCCTTCTCTGTGCCCTCTCTCGAAACGGTTTTCCTCTCCTCTGCTCTAAACTCTAAAAGCATAACTTGCTCTAAAAGCTTAAACCCTAGACAACTGAGAAAGACAACTCGCGTTGTGCTGGGTTGCACCGGGTTGCGCCGGGTCGGGTCGCTCATAGTGGCTCGTGGCTCATGGCTCATGGCGCGCCTTCTTCGCCCCGGTCTCACCTCATCCGCCTAACCTCACCTGCGCCTCGCAGGCATTTCTTCTCATTCTTTTATCTCGACAACGCGGCGCGGTGCAGAGAGCGTCTCTTACGAAATCCCGGGAGTCTGCACTCTGCACTAGCATCGCCGTCATAGTCCTATCCCTCTTTCCTCCCTTGCCCCGCGACGACCCCTCTAGTGAACCCACTCGCCATATCTATCGACGCCCCCCGCACGATCGCGTTGTACCTTATAACAGGGTTATCGGGGGCACGATTGTACTCCGCTGCGCGGGTATTATACATATTACATGCACACGTCTTGCTGATTCTCCCCGGTCTTAGAACATTATACAATATACCTTCTGTATTATCACGTAATACGTCACTGAAATCTGCACTTTCTTCGATCATTGCTCTCTTTTTCAGACTTCACAGTCTTTACCCTCTTTTACCCCTTTTCAAAGAATTCTTCTTTCTCCCTGTGTTTTTTTAAAGAAACTTGCCCTTTTTCACCTAAATCTCGTTTTTTCGCTTCAATGCGAACTGAATGAATAGAACATAATGAGAATTCCGCTGCTAAGTACTATAGACACTATATGGGTGTATTTATTTAGGCGAACATTTTTCTTCCTCAACGAGGGAAGTTTTTCCTGAACAATAGTGAAAAAATTGATATTTTCAAAGTGTGTGTGTGTGTGTGTGTGTGTGGATGTCACACTTTCTTGTCAACACGATAACTTAAAAACGGTTGCAGATAAATTGATGAAATTTTTAGGAATTATTTTCATCACTAATATCTTGTAACTAGCCGAAGGATTTAAAAAAATATTTATTGATTTTTTTAGCCCTGATTAAAATTGTCAAAATCGGGGTTTTAGAGTAAAACTTTTTTCATTAACATAATTCAAAGTTATTGCAAAAATAAAAAAAATTCCTTGGTTCGAGACGAATGGATTGAACTATATTATTACTACATTTGATCAAAGAGTAAGAATGGTATCTTCATTAATATTATATTTAAAATCGATTTTTATAGTAAACATTTTTTCATTCTCATAATTTAAAGTTGATGCGAGAATAGAAAAGATGTGTTCATTCAAGATGATTTGAATGAATTATAATATTGATATTTAAAAGTACAGTTTTTTGTAGTAAAACATATTTCTTTAACATAATTCATATTTGATACAAGAATAAAAAGATTCCTTGGCTCGAGATGAATCGATTGACCTATATTATTATTACATGTTATCAAAGATTAAGAAAGTTATGGTCATTTATATTATTTAAAAAATCGATTTTTATAGTAGAAATGTTCTAATTCCCATAATTTAAGTTGATGTGAGAATAGAACAGATGTGTTGATTCAAGACGAATCGATTGACTTATAGTATTAATACACTTTATTGAAGAGTAAGGAAGTTATGCTAATTCGTAATATTTCAAACATCTGTTTTAAACAGGAAAACTTTTTTTATTAAAATGAATCAAATTTGATGTATGAATAGAAAAGACGTTTTGATTATAAATTTTTAAATAAAATAATTCGGATAGAGACTGATAGGTATTGTATTAGTATTCAAATTTTTTTAAATTTTAGTATTAGTTTTTTTAAATTTAAAACTTAATCTTAACTTAAATTAACTTAGGATAAAGCTGGAAAAGGGTTAGGGTGCGACATAATTTCCCCCTTCTCTTTAACAGCTTGAAATTTTTTTATTTTAAATAAAAAATTTGATTTGTCCGATTTGTCATTGTATTTAACTTGTTAACTTGTCTATTATTTAAGAAATCACAAATACATTTGCTAACGGGAAACGAAGTGTTCGTTTAATGAGCACCATATAAATATAAATACAAATAAAGTGGAAAGACTCGAGATCGAGTTCACAGGTTTAACTTGCGATAGTATCATATTCTAAACTAAAACGAAAGTTTTCTTCATAGAAATAATGTAACTTTTTTTAAAAATCTTTCTCAATATCTATTGATTAATCGAGAACGGTGATAGAAACTTCGCCAATAGATCAATCTACGTATCTCGTGGACGCAAAAAATTACGGCAAATTTAGTACTTTTATATTCACAATGCAAAAGAAGACCCAAAGAAAATCATTTTGTTAAACAGTTTCAAAACGATATTGATAGGTTGTGATAGGCGATGGTATACTCTTAATTTTAACACCGATGTGTCTTGAAAACGCGAACAAGTATATCCTATATATTTTACTGTTTTATTCCCAATATTACAAAAATTTTCCTGATATCAACAAGATGCACAATATATTTTACAATTGATAAATCAGTATTGCTAGATCATAAGAGGCCATAGAAGATTCGTCAATATAGGTCATTCGACGTGTACCGAAGACGGTAAAAAACATGTTAGTCGTGAACAAATGTACTGACATATGTATAGTATTGTCCTTTTTGAAATATAAATTCAGTTTTTCTTTTACAACAAAATTAAAATTTTGTTAAACTTCATAAATCAGCGCCGTTATGTAATAACAGTTTCAACAATAGGCCGATGTTGTATTTCAAATATCAAAAAAGTACTGTCATATAAGCAAGATAATTTTTTGTTTGAAATCGCTAACCGTAAGAAAACTACTTATGAACGGCCGATCTAGCTCAAAACCATATAAAATCTTGATATCAGTCAGAACTACAATTTATCCAAATTTTACGATCTTAGCTTTTTTACATTTCAATATTTGGTCCACAGACAAAATTTACACATACTCACACAAACACGCGCGCGCGCGCATTTTCGTACTCCTGGAGTCAAATCGTATCGAAATATAACAAAAAATTAAATGTGAAAATTTAGATAATTAAAAAACCTACTTCTATGAGGAAGCAAATATTCAATAATTCAACTATTTGGTTAAAAGTAGAACTAATTTCTTAAAAATTCATTTGATTGGTTGAAGATTTCACTTCTTTGTTAAAATTTATTTTTTCTTTGGCTAATAATTGGTTTTTGTAACAGACCATTTAAAGATTCCATTTCTGGTTAAAAATTGATCGTTTGCTGTTAAAACTTAATGTATTTTGCTCCTTTTTGGTAAAAAAAATTCATCTTATTGGTTGAAAATTCATCTTTTTAATTATAAATTGAACAGTTCGTTTGAAAATTCTTTTTTGTGTGGGTAAAGATTCATCTTTTTGATTGAAAATATACGTTTTGTTCAAAATTCAACTGTTTCGTAGTTAATTCGTCTTCTTGGATTGAAAACTATATTATTTTATTATTTATTCAGTTTTGTTGATGAAAACTTATCTTTTTAGTATGAAAATGCATCTTTTTTGGTAGAAATGAGATCTCTTTTATATTGAAAATGCAACTGTTGGTCTGAAATTAATCGGTTTCGGATAGCAATTATTCTGTTTTAGTTGAAGATTCCAGTGTTTTGTAAAAAATTCGCCTTTTCTGACTTAACTCAAGTGGTTTTTATTTAAATATAAAACCTTTTTTAGTTAAAACATCTACTATTACATTTTCGTTTACAATTTATCTTTATGATTTAAAATTCAACTATTTGGTTAATATTTCATAGATTTTTGTGAAAATTCGTTCTTTTTGTTTCAAAGTTCAACTATCACATTTTAAATGCAAATGTTTGGTTCATAAAATTTTTTTTTAAATAATTAATCTCTGATAGAAAATTTCACTATTTTGTTGAAAAACTGTTGCTTTTGGGTTAAAAATGTACTTTTCAACTGAAAAATTAACGATTCCAATTAAAGATTTAACAATTTAGTTGAAAATTCATCCCTTTGGTTGACATTTTTTTCTGAATATTAATTGCTGTAACTGGAAATTTAACGATTCCAATTGCAGCTGCATTATTTTAGTTGAAAATTCATCTCTTTGGTTGATAATTTGTTGTTTATTTTTCTTGAAAATTAATTGGTTTAACAGAAAAATGATCTATTTTAGTTAAAAATTGACGTATTTTTTTGAAAATTCCTCTTTTTTGGAAGAAAATTAATCTTCTTGATTAAAAATTCGTCTTTTTGGTTTTAAAATTAATTTCTTTGTAAAAATTTCATCTTTTTATGTTGAAATATTAATATAGAGTTCAACTACTTGGTTAAAAAATGATTTTTGTAGGCTTAAAATTTCACTATTCGATAAAAAATTTGGCTATTTTTTGCATAATTTACTTATTCTGTTGAAAAGCCAACTTTTTTGTTCAAAATTGAACTGTCTTGTTGACAGTTCGTGATTTTTGATAGAAAACTAGTACTTTTGGATTAAGAATTATTATTTTGTTGTTGTTGACATTTTCTGAGTTCATAGCTCATTTTTATAGTTTGAAAATTTAACTATTTTGTTAAAAATTGAACTATTTTGTTTAAAATTGGTCTCTTGCTTAAAAGTAAAAATTAATCAAAATAATACGCAATACTGTGACAAGTGTTTCTGTATCTTTTGATCCGCTGATTGAGAATGTAACTGATACGTTTAAAAAAATGACCCTGTTTAAAAATAGTCAATTTTAAAGTTTCTGTAGCGTTTTTGACTGATGTAAAACCCCAACCACAAATTTAATTATTCTGTAAAAATTTGCCAGCGATCGAAAATTGTTACCTGGCAGGAAATCGAAGCAAGTTTGGCACTTATTAGTGATTCCAATAGTATTCTGTAATAATAAAAAAATTATCAAGTCTTGACACAAATAAGAAACTCATAAAGCGAAGACCTAAACGTAATAATCTTCTAAACGTAATAAACAAAGAAATATTAACTTTCCAATTATTATTTTTGCATCGCGTCAATTTAATTACTTTAAATTAGCTTTCAGTTTCAATAAACTTATCAGACAGTCACACCTATAACGCAATTATTACGAAGATGCATAGAAAATTGAACTCACGTGCCACGATGTTCGTCTGGCTTTAACAGGGCGTTACTACTTTTCTTCTAGCACATCTCGTGTCTCCCATCCAAGAGTTAATGCAGCCACTTTCCGACCACCTAAGTCGAGCACGACCTCTCTTCATTATTGTTCTTCTCGTGGTCTTTAAGGCCTTTCCCACCACTTTTTTTTGTTATTAAGGTTTTTTTCAAGGAGCAAGAACAATTTAATGCTTTCCCGACTCAGTGTTGCAAGCGTTAAAATATTTTAAGAAAAATTATTGAATTTTGAAATTAAAATAACTCATGCAGATCAAAGTCAAAGTCATTATATGGGTTTCTGAATAAAAGCGTTTATAATTTGATCAATTGAAATTGAAACTGTTTGAATCTAAACAGTTATTAACGAGAAGGTCTCAAAGTTGAAAAATTTCAGATTAAAACTTTAAAAATTTGACAATTTCATTAGAATGAAGTCGAAATCTTATCACTTCTAATTTAAAGCGTTCAACATTAAACCTTTTTATTTTTAATTGGAGAATCGAAAGTTGAATAATTTCAAATATAAAAGTTTGCAAATAGAGAAATTTAAAAACATTAAAAATTGAAATATTTTTAGATTATAATTTTGAAATTTGGACCAGTTTAAAATTCAAAAGAATTAAATTTTATTCTTCCTAATTGAAAGCGTTGAAAATTGAACTTAATATTTAAATGATTTTTAGTTCGAAGCGATGAAAGTTTTATCATTTGAAATTAAAAACGAAGTTAAGTGTTTCAAAATCAAAGCTGATAAGATTCCAGAATTTTAAGTGGTTATTATTTTAAGAAATCTAAAATTGCTTCGGCAAATTTGTCTAAAATCAAAAAATAAATTTACCGCCATGTTCATCGTTAAAAAAGGAATTTTTTTCAATTGTAAACCTTTAAACTGAATTACACTAAAAAAAACTTAAAACAAAATTTAATTTTGAAGAGGAAATATTACAAGTGAAAAGGTTTCTAATCCAGAGCGTTTAAACTTAAGCGAAACCAAACATCATTTAGAAATGGAAAAGAATTTGGTAGTCAAAAATTGTGATATTAAAATTTTGTTATGATCAAAAACTTTAAAACAATCATTATTTTAAATAAATATAAATCGTTTACAAAATGAAAACTTATGAAAATTAAAAATTAAAATTCAGAACTCTGAAATTGTCACCCATTATAATTAAAGAAATTATTCAATTACTGAGGTATTACTTTCAGATGGTATAATTTTTATCTATTTTATTTTTAAAAACAAAATTTGCAACTATAAAATTTGTAATCGTTCAACTTTTAACATTTCCGTTGTAGTTATTGTTCATTCTTTATTTTTTTAATATTTACAAAATTTTAAGAATTTGTTTTTTTTAATTTTCAACCGAATATCGAACAATTTTAAGATATTATATTAAAAATGAACAATTAAAAAAAATTATTACAAAACAGGGTTTGTATGTACGAATCCAATGTTTGACATTTTTACAATTTTAATCTTTTCAGTTCAAAACATTTTTTATGTTAAACTTTTATTGCTTAGAATTTATTTTGAAGGCATTTAATTCAAAATTATTTAATTTTAAATTCTTTAAACTGAACATTTTGCAAATATTAGGCCTTTTAATTTTTAATTTCAAGAGGTCAACGAATTTAAAAAATCAGACATGGTGAAATTTGTAAAGAGAAACCTCCAAAAATTAAGACATTTCAAACCAAATATTTTCTAATTTAAGCTTTTGAAGCAAAAAAATCTTTAGTTTCAAGGTCTTAAAAAATAATTAAGCCATTTTAGAATTGCACATGCAAAAATAAAAATTTTAATTGAAATTATAGAAATCTTAAAAATGATAAATATATTATTAATAAATATCATATCATGTAGCATCAAGTGACATACACAATGATTGGATAGATTTTGTTACTAAAAAGTATGATTTCTGCCAAACAAATAACTATTAGTTTCACCATTCGAAATTGTTTTGAACCTCGGGGGCTTAATTATTCCAACAAAATTTCAAAATTATATGTATTCCAATGGAAACTTTAAAAATTAATAAGTCCAAACTTCAAGTCTCAAAAATTAATCAATTCCAAACTTCACTAAAAAATTGATTTATTCTCAAATTAGGATCTTGAAACTAACTCATTGATAATAATTAATATATACATTTTTCATCACAATTTTTAAAATTTCATTTTTAACCTAAAATTTAAAATTAATAACCCGAAAATCAACGATAATGCATTTGCATAGAAGGGGGATAAATTTATGTTGCTTAAAGTGGGAAGATAATTTGATTTATTTTAATTTTATTTTAAAAAATGCGAAATGTGAGCGAAAATAAATAATGAGATCAATTTTGAGTTAAAAAATATAAGCATTTCGCAAAAGATGGAATACTGAAATTTTCAGTTAAAAAAAATTGTAATAAAAAACGAATTTTCAACTAAACTACTTTAATTTTCAACAAAAGATGAATTTTCAGTTAAAAAATAAAAGTTTAAGAAAAAATAACGGGTGTTTAGCAAAATAGTTTACCAAAAAAATTGCTTTTTAAAAATATTGTTGAATCTCAATTATTTCGAAAGTTATCTTACTGATAAACTAAAAATCTACAAACACACACACAGAGGCAGACTATTTCGTAAAAACCTGTTTTCCTCATTCAGAGGGTCTCAAAACGTGGACATTTGACCAACACTAGGGGGGGGGGGGTTAAATTTTGCAAAAATGTAATGCCTTCTCTGATGAGAATGTTAAAAGCTATTTTTGTGTGAAATTGACCAGCGAATCACAACTTTAGGATCACGATGACCCTATACAACTTCTTGAACTTACCTTTTAAGATTATTTCATAAAAATTCTTCTAATTTTACTTCTTCAGGTTTCTAAATGGAATTTTAAAAAACTTGAAGTTTCTTTTAACATTTTACCTCTGAAAGCACAATTAGGAGTACTTTGAAATAAAGATTTCTTTTCTTTTAATTAAATGAATTCTACGTATTAAAATTCTCTTTTTCTACTGCAGAATTTCATATTCAAGATTTGCTTAAAATTCGAAAAATTTAAATGATAATTTTGTGTATAACTTCCCGGTGTAGGAGTTCATTATATAAACAATCAGTAAAATTACGATGTTAAGTTTTGTTCATTGAAAAAAAAACTATTTCAATTTTTCTTAACTAATTAATATAAAAAGTAATTTTTTATTCATTCTATTAAATCGTTTCGCGGAAATTTTCTAAGCGCATCGCAATATAAAGATACTTCTCATATATGCACGGAAAATATGTAATACACGATCAGCGTTGTCACGCGCGGCTAGTCGTGCCTAATAAACTTTTGAAAAACATGATTTGAAATTACGTCACTGCAAGTAATGCCCTTAAGTTATTTACTTGATGAATCGTTAAATTCCTATCAGAAAAAATCTCTCACGATTAAACGATGCCACAATTTTTTTCGAAATGAGGGATCTGTCAATTAGAATTTTTATTTTTTAAGATCAGACGATTAGATCGTTAGATAAATATAATATTGGTTAATGAAATATTATAATATATTTATCATTACATCAAAATTAAGATTTATGCAAAGTGATTAATGACGTTTAATGTGCCTATTATGTCTCTATAAGTATATTCATAAACGCTTTTTCCATTGCAAACTGAAAGGCCTGATACTAAAATGATTATGAAATGCACATTTAAGATCTTTCTATCGAATCATCGAGCTGTCATGAAATTAGAATATCGAAATTGAAGAAATGAAATCAAACTCGTTTTGAGGTCTTATCCACGCACTTTCACGCGTACAGAGGTACACGTGCCAAGGTTCATGCACAAGCTGCATGTTCGTAATGATGAATTTTCTAATACATGACCAAGCATGATAAACTTAGCGATTTCTTGTAATGCTTACGTAAATTTAACGAGGTAAGATTGAAACGACGGAAATTTCTTCTTCACTCTGGATTTTCTTCGTTATCACACTTATGGTATATACTACACTAGCGTGGTCATGTATCGGATTTGTTACACGTGGAAGCTTGAGCTCACCCACGATTCGATTAAAAATTTCTTAAGATCCTGTACCTTTAATTGCAACCTAATAACCTCCGATGAAATTTATTCTGATTTATTTATACTCGCTTTATAAAATTGCATTCATTTGAATGAGAAAGACATGATAAATTGTACTGGATATAAAATTTGCATTCTTCTAAATTTGAAAGTATCACCGTTAGAAATATTCTGAAATTTACGAATTTTACTGAGTTACGTAAAAGTGCCTAACGGGAGATGTTATGAAATTTCCGATTCTTTTACGTAATCGTATCTTCCGGGCTGTGCATAATTTTAGAAATTTAGAACTACCTACCCCTCTTTGTGAGAGACCGTATGTTTAAACCTCCCCCTCCTATTTTGATGAAATCTTAATTTTTTTTTAATGAATTAACAAAGTAATTCAACTTTCTACCAAAAAATATGAATTTTCAACAAAAATGTAGTGGTTGATATTTAAAGCGATGCAATTTCGATATAAACAAAAAGAATTTTCAAATAATACAGACAAATTTTCAACAAGAGTTGTATTTTCAAATAACAAAGATTTTTTATTCAATAAAGAAAAAAAATTATTCTAAAATGTTTAATTTTCAAAGCAAACAGATGATATTTCGACAAAACAGTTTAATTTCCGACCACATAATATAATTATTAACCAAATAGTTGCATTTTTTACTAAAGAGATTTATTTTGTACAAAAAGGACAAATTTTCAATAAATGACATAAATTTTTAACCAAATATCTTAATTTTCAAACCATTTGTATAAATTTGTTACCAAATTGTTGAAGTCTCAAACCGCAATATATATATATATATCATATGTTATGAGCCTATAGAGCCCCCTGATAAGTGAGCGAAATGATGCGATAACATTTTACCGCATTTTACCGAACTGATGCGTGAACGTTCTATGAAGTGAATTTTTTTTGATAATGATGATTGTCACTGGCCGAACGTTCTTCCGTTTTGTTTTCTCTATCTGTCACATTCCTCGAAGGCCAACTCATATTTAACCTGAGATTTGTGGGGTATTCAATTTTGACTTGCTTCTTAACTTCTTCATTTATGTAATTCCTGACAATTGAAGGTTTTTACGGATTCTATTATTGTACATATGGTTGTAGATGAAAACCTACGATTGATGTGTGTCCCATCTGTTTCAGCTGTGATTGAAATCTTGTATTGCGCGAGATTTTCCCAAACTGTTACAATTGTTAAACCTTCGAACACTTAAAATTATTGAAAAACAACCAAAATCCCACCCCTTAACATAAATTTAGAAGCGAAAGCAGCAACGCAACATTTAGTACCCTAAGAGTCTAAGGTTAAATATTAGCTGGCCTTCGAGGAATTTTACAGGTGAAAAAAATAGAATAGAAGAGTCTTCGGTCATTGATCGTCATTATTATCATAAAACATTGACTTCATAAGACGTTCTCACATCATTTCGGTAAAGAGCTTTTGGAGGCTCACTTTTTATGCAGCAGAAGAACCATGGCCTACGGCCATGGTTTTACTGCTCTTCCTGCGAACATTGACCTCCCCGCGGTAAAGACGTGCCAAACCCTACTTGTGATATAATATACTATTATATAAGGCTTTCATTTTCATTATTTTAGTTAAATCAAGTAAAAAACATGTCCTACCTATGTAACACAACCTCTGACAATTACATAATCCAAAAGATAGGTAAAGCTATTGTTACTAATTTTCTTTCGCAAAATAAAAAATTATAAATACTACGCTTTATAAAAAGTAGGAGTTGTATTTCTCAAAAATTAAAAAGTATTACATGGATGATTTGAATTATTTCTTTACTTGAAGTTAGATATTGTTACTATAACTTTTCGCTGGGTATCGATACTACACATATCGAATCTACACATTGTTCAACTCTACACATTGCGTGTAGACATTCAATGAAGGTGGTCAACTCTACACATTTAATTCACCACATGAGAGTCTACACATAAAGTCTACACATTCATCTCACCACGTGAAAGTCTCCACATTTAACTGTACACATTCAAGTCAACACATTTA
>JAWWLR010000034.1:48013838-48024994 GCA_035041075.1 Acraspis erinacei
ACGCGTAGATAGCTGTGACTAATTAAATTGACTAATATGCTTACCAATTTTAGACTACGAATCATGATTTGCGCTCTGTGTGCGCGATCAGTGTCTTATTAGCAGTCAAATTCTCAGTATAAATGTTTTAGAGTGCCCTCCAAAACAAAAACAAGTTTCTGGTAATTTTCAGGTTACGAAATATTTTTCCAAGTCATGCAAATTTAAAATTTAAAACTTTCATACCTAAAAAATATTGCATTTAAATGTTGAATACTTAACTACAAAATACAATCATTTAAGACATTAGAACTCTTTTAAATTTAAGGTATTTGAAATTAAAATACCGCTTAGAAGTACTATGGATGTACTTACTATAGATATATTTATCTTTGCTTATTTCATGACCATTTTGCTTCCTCATAGAAAGAGGGTTTTCTCTAAGAAAAGAAAAAATAGATACTTTCAATATTTCTCAAACATATGTTTCTGTCTTACCGAAAATCTTATTTTCAGAAAACAAGAGAGCCCGTTAAAATGTCAATCGAAGTGTTCTGTTCCAGTGAAAAAATTTTTAACTTACGGTAGTGTTATATTCCGAATTAGAACAAAAGTTTTCATCATAGAAAGAATATCATTTTTTTCTACTTTCTATATGTTGCTAATGTTGCTATTGATTATCTAACAATGGTCGTCGAATCAATTCAATCAAATATAGTAGTACTGTTATACTTCCAATATGAAAAAATTCTTTTATAAATTAGGTAAATATATATTTTTTAATTTAAAAGAAATATTGGTAGGTTATGGTAGGTTATAAAAGATTATTCAGTTGGGCGATCGAATCGTCTCGAGGACGCGAACAAACACATCGCATACGCTACTGCTGTATTCCCAATATTAAAAAAGTTTTCCTCGTAATTAAGAAGATAAACAATATATTTTTCAAATTTATGAATCGTTATTACTAGATCGTAAGAGGTCATAGAAGGTTTATCAACGGATCATTCGACAAGTTTTGAACACGCGAGAAAACATGTCAGATACAATACTGCAGAATTCCTAATATGAACAAAGGTTTTCTCATATAAACAGAATATAGCCATTTTTTTCAAACTTCGTAAATCCGTACTAATGGATTATCAAAGGTTCAACTATAGATTGAACGACACGTCTCGTAGATGCAAAAAAACACATTAGATATAATATTGTTGTAAATTGAATATTAAAAAAGTTTTTCCCATATAAACAGAATAAACCATTTTTAAATATTCATAAATCGGTACTGGTAGGTCATACGTGAGTTAACTATTGGTCGATCGATGCATCTCAAAGACATGAACAAATACACTACATATACATAGTATTGTTGAATTTCGATTATCCAAAAATTTGTTCTTAAATGTTCTTAAATCATCAATTCATCACACAAATTAACCAGAGTTTTCGAAAGCATGGTTATTTTTACGTATTTGAGAAAGCCTAATTTCTTTCCTTTGAATATATGTAAGTTTAAAAAACGGACATATTATTATTTAGGTTGAGAATTGAACTTCGGCCAGTTTTGCCGTATTTTAAGTTTCTAATCCGGCAAATTTATGTGACATTAAGAAAGTTTCTGTTCCGATAATATTTTTTGCTACTTCCGCAAAACAGTACAATATTTTTAGATTTTTTTTAAGGAAGACTTGGAAAATCCGTTCGAGTTGTGACAGATAACTCTTCTGTAATCAGTCACTGACAAGTAATTTTTTGAAAGGAGAGCTGAAAAATGTTTCAAGATGTGACAGATAACTCTTCTGCGACCAGTTACTAACAAATGTTTTTATGAAGGGAGATCTGGAAAGGGTTTTGAGATGTGACAGATAGCTATACTTTGACCAGTCACTGACCACTGTTTTCTTAAGGGAGAGCTGGAAAAGGTCTTGAGATGTGACAGATAACTCTTCTGTGACTAGTCACTGTCAAGTATTTTTTTGAAGGGAGACCTGAAAAAATTTTGAGATATGACAGATAACTCTTCTGTGACCTGTCACTGGCAAGTATCTTTTTAAAGGGAAAGCTGGAAAAGGTTTCGAGATGTGACAGATAACTCTTCTGTGATCAGTCACTAACAAGTGTTTTTCCGAAGGGAGAGCTGGAAAAGGTTTTGAGATTTGACAGATAACTCTTCTGTCACCTGTCACTGGCAAGTATTTTTTTAAGGGAGAGCTGGAAAAGGTTTTGAGTTGTGACAGATGACTCTTCTGTAATCAGTCACTGGCAAGTATTTTTTGGAAGGGAAAGCTGAAAAAGGTTTCGAGATGTGACAGATAACTCTTCTGTGACCATTCACTAACAAATGTTTTCCTGAAGGGAGATCTGGAAAAGGTTTTGAGATGTGACAGATAGCTATACTGTGACCAGTCACTGACCACTGTTTTTTTAAGGGAGAGCTGAAAAAGGTTTTTAGATGTGACAAATAACTCTTCTGTGACCAGTCACTGTCAAGTATTTTTTTGAAGGGAGACCTGAAAAGATTTTGAGATGTAACACATAACTCTTCTGTGACCAGCCACTGTCAAATAGTTTTTTGAAGGGAGAGCTGGAAAAGATTTCGAGATCTGACAGATAACTCTTCTTTGACCACTCACTCACATGAATCAATCTTCTGTGACCAGATACCGGTCCACAAAATAAAAATGCGGCAAAAATTCCTTAATAAGAAATTGAAATACGGCAAGAAATGTCGTATCTGTATACACTACGTATTATTTATTCGTAAAAAGTAGCGTTTTAAAGCGGACTAGGACTCATCAACTGATCCGATAAATTCCAGGGATGTAAAAGGATTTCTACAGATTTCAAGGAAACTCATAAAGTTTTGAAGGATTTTGTTTATTTTAAGGATCCAAGTGATTTGATATTATTTCAAAGATTTTAAGGGTTTTCAGGGATAAGGACTGTTTATGGGATTGGAAAGAATTTGATAAACTTCATAAGAATTTAGATCAATTTCATTGGGTTTAAAAGGCTTCGCAGTATTTTTAATTATTACAAAGAATTTAAGTGAACCTTATAAAAATTTCAAATGATAATATTTCCAAAAAGTGCAAAGAATTTCACGAAAATGAAGGGATTTCATAGGATTTTAAATATTTAAAATAATTTTAAACATTTCGGTTAATATGTGGTTTTAAAGGATTTCCCTAAATTTCGAAATATTTAAAAGGATTTCATTAGATTTGTAAAATATAAGGATTTTAAAAATGACTCCAAGGGATTTCAGATGATGTTTGAGATTTCCAAATATTTCAAAGAATTTTTAAGGGATTCTATAAGATATTTAAAGATTTCATTATATATTTTAATCAATTTCCCAGGAGCTTAAAGGTTTTCATAGGGCTTCTGACATTTCCACATATTTCAAGGAATATCATCAGATTTCATGCATTTCGCGGAATGTTAACCATTTTATAATACTTTAATGGATTAAAATATTTTGAAAAGTTTTCCAAGCATTTTTAACAGATTTCAAGAACTTTAAAGGCGTATAAGGAATGTTAAATATAAAAGGTTATTTTAAGAGATTCCCAAGAAATTCCAAGCGCCCAATAAATCTCAGAATGTTTCAAAGATTTAAAAAAATATTACCCACATAGCACACTTCCCGAAAAAACCAGGTCTGTCCCAGGTTTAGACCTATGTTTTTCCCGAAAAGCCCTAGGACAGACCTGGTTTTTTCGAGAAGTGTGGTATGTGGGTTAAATATTGTAGGGTATTTCCAAGGAGGCTAATGATTTTTAAGAATTTAAAAAACTTGTATGCATTTTTAAAGAATATTCTGATATTTCGGAAGAATTAGAGCGATTTATAGGGCCCATAAGGTTTTAGGATATTTTAAAAGGTTCAAAGGGATTTTTAAAGGATTTTAAAAGAATTTTTTACCATTTCCAAATATTTTAATGATTTTAATGGATTTTAAAAGCTCTCGAACTATTTCAATAAATCTTCCAAAATTTTAGGAAATAACATCAACTGTCACGGAATTTCACGGATTTTTAAAGGGACTTTATCGGATTTCAATGGATTGTAATGGAATGCTATTTTATAATATTTTTAGTTGTATTAATAGAAATTTTATAATATTGAAGGAATCTTAATGCATTTTCGAAAACTTAAGGGGTTTTTAATTTTTTAATTTATTTTTAGAATTAGGTTTTTGTAATGGATATTAAAGGAGTCATTAATCGCACAAAATCTATCAAATGCCTGTCTTTTACGTAGCACAGTCAAGAACTGGCAATTTCCAATACTGAGTATGTTTAAATTTGATGCTTATAAAATTTAATATTTCAAAAAAGCATTAAGAACTGCACATTTGAAATAAGTTTAAATAAGACTGTTTTCCAATTTTTCAGCACCAAAGTTGGACAATGTTAATCAATGAATTTGAAACTATTATAAATATTATATTGTAATCCTTCGAATATTAATATTTTTTATTTTAACTCGTTTTATTCGACTAAAAACACGAGTTTTTAACGAAATATTTGAATCCTCAACCAAAAAATGAATTTTCAAAAATTAAGAGGGATTTTTAACAAATTATATGAATTTCCCACAAAACAGTTAAATTTTGAAACCGACACCAAATAGTTGAATTTTCAACAAAATATTAGAATTTTCAAATAAAAATATCAGTTTTCAACCAAAAATGGAATATTTACAGTTTTAGTTTAAAAAATTAATTTTCGTATAAAAAACGAATGTTTCAAATAGTTTATTTTTTATCAAAATAGTTAAGTTTACTGCCAAAGTAGTTTAATTTTTAACTAAGAAAGATATGCTTTCAACTAAAAAAGATAAGTTTTGATCAAAAAATGGAATAGTTACATTTTCAGGATATAAAATTAATTTTTAACAAAAAAGCGAATATTCGACAAGCTAAATTGAATCGCAGAAAAAAGATGTATTTTCAAAAACTAAATTAAATTTTTACCGAAAAAGATGAATTTTCAACCAAATACATTAATTTTCTACAATACAGGTTAATTTTCCACATAGTACTATGCATTTTAAACAAAAAATTATTTTCTACGAAACGGTTAATTTTTCAAATATATAATTTAATTTTTCACCAAAGAGATGAGTATCTTTTAACAAACAGTTGTATTTTCCACCTAAAAAGATAATTTTTACAAAGATATGACTTTTCAAACAAAAAAGACGTATTTTCGACAGAACAGTTGAATTTTCAACAAAACAATGAATTTTCAACTATATAGTGGATTTTTTATCAAATTCTTGTATCTTCAAGCCAAAAAGAAGAACTCTATGCAAGGCAGTGGAATTTTCAAAGAGAAAAGATGAATCCTCAACGAAACCTGTAATGCTTGATAATTTAACCCAAAATTATTGTAATTTTAAGATAAAAGGCAGTTCAATGCAACCAAAGAATATGGATTTTCAAAAGATGAATTTTCAATTAAAAGTATAAATTTGCAACCAAATATGGAATAGTTATGGTTTTTGTTTAAAAAAACTGGTTAAATTTTCCACAAAAAAGATGAATTGTCAACATAAAGTGTAATTGATGATATTTCAGTCAAAATGATTTTTATTTAAATGAAAAAGAAGTGAATGCAATCGAAAAATAAGATTTTTTAATAAAAAAGTTGCATTTTTACTAGAGAGATGATTTGTCAACGAAAAATATGAATTTTGAACTAAGAAGATAAATTTACACCAAAAAACACGAGGTTTAAAAATATATAGATTTTTGACTAAAAACATCATTTTTCAACTAGAAATGTAATAGTTAAATTTTCAGTTTAAAAAAATTTAATTTTTAATCAAATAGACGAATATTCAAACACAACATACAAAGTAGTCAAAGTTTCAATCAAGTTGAATTTTTGATGAAAAAAAAGATTTTTTAACTATATATTTACATCATCAACAAGATAATTAAATATTTAACCAAATGGTAACGTTTTCGACCAAACAAAAAATTATACAGAAAATCGAGAAACAGAAGAAATTCCTTTAAAACGGGAAATAATCAATATTCTTAAAGAAGGAGAATAGAGAAGATTATGGTAAAGAGGGAAGTCTAAAATATGAAAGTGATTTTGAAACTTATTAAGTTATTGTTGAACAGTATTGTTAAAGGCACAACGTCCGCATAGGTTGCAAAATTTGAATGGCCTTGACATTAACATTTCTTTAGGAACCTCGAGAGAACCAGTACTTTTTATTGACGGAAATTAAGGGACTTATTAACTCGATTTCCGCAAACAATGTATGAACAAAGATCAGGTTGATCGTACGAGTGGGCGATGCGACGGGGTATGGTGATACCGAATACGTTACGTTGATGCGGAGAGAGAGCAGATTCGAGCTGAGTCAAGTAGAGTCGACTTGACTCAGGCAAGCCGGGTCGATTCGTCCTCCTCCAGTCCTCCACGGAGTAGACCTCTCGCTGGCTTTCCCTTTCACACGCGGCGCTAATCGCCCATCGTTCTCTGATCTATCGGCAAACCAAGAGAGGCGTGGAGAGAAATAAAGAGAGAAAGAGAAATCAAGAAAAGAGAGAGAGAGGAAGAATTTAGAGAGAATTAACGTGCGGTGGGTCCGGTTTCGACCGACGTCCCAGGTTATGCAGGCAAGTAGTTTCGATAAAGTGGATATCACGCAGAGAAACAAAGTTTAACCGTCTGATAGGTGTCTTGCAGAATTTTCTTATCGCCACTTCTCATCGACACGTGCACTCAGAAAATCCTCATTTTCTAGAAAGATACACGTTCCCTCTTTCATATTTTATAAACACTGAACATCAAATAATTTTTATGAGCAATTTACACATTTTTAGCGCTATTGTTAAATCATAGGTTTCAGCAAACCAGCAACGGTTACGGGAGAATGAAAGTACTTTATTTTCGTAATTAGAGGGCAGTCGGAGAGTCATGAGAAGAGTGGGAATGTTCCAAGTTATTCATTTTTTTCAATTAAGCCGTTTTTCAAATATGGGTATCTTTTTCCACTTTTCATTTTTGATATTTTATTTTTATTGTTATTAGCATGGACTTTAAACCTTACTATTAATAATTTTAAATAAAGGCGGTTATAAAATATGTTAATATTATTGAAAAGTCTTCACATTAAACAAGAATTGTACATTTAAATTATAAAATTTGTCCAATTTCAAATTTAGAAGGTTCAAAATTATGCAATTTCAAATTCAAATATTTCAAAACTGCACAAATTCAAATTTCAATGATTTAAAATTGTGCAGATTCCAATTTCAAATTCGAAAGTTTCAAAATTGTCCAATTTCAAATTGGAATCGTTCAAAAGTGTACAATTTCAAAATTTGTTCGTTCAAAATTGTCCAATTTTAAATTTAAATAATTGAAAATTATATAATTTCAAATTGAAATTGTTTAAAAGGGTAAAATTTAAAATTTGTTCGTTAACAAATTTATATTTCGAATATGTATCGTAAAAAGTTGTCCAATTTCAAATTTGACTCGTTGAAAGTTGTAAAATTTCAAATTGGAATCTTTCAAAAGTTTACAAGTTCACATTTTTTTTTACAAATTTTAGTATTTCAAATTGGAAACGTTCGAAATTATTCAATTTGACATCTGAGTATTCAAAAATTGTACAATTTCAAATTTAAATGGTTCAAAATTGTACAGCTTCAATTTTGAACTTTTAAATTGGACAATTTCAAATTTGAATCTTTAATTATTGAACAATTTCAAATTTAAATGGTTCAAAATTGTACAGCTTCAATTTTGAACTTTTAAATTGGACAAGTTCAAATTTGAATCTTTAATTATTGAACAATTTCAAATTAGAAACGTTAAAAATGATTTATGTGGAAAATTGTGCTACTTTAAATTTTAATGGTTCAAAATTGTACACTTTCAAATTCAAATGGCTGAAATGATTCAATTTTTATATTTGAATATTTAAAAAATATACAATTTGATTTTTAAATGGTTAAAAATGGTCCAATTTGAAATTTAAATGGTTCAAAATTGTACGATATTCAAGTTCAAATTCGATTTTTAAAGAAATAAATTGAAGGTAAATTATATCAATCAAAGGAATTAAAAAGACACCAAGAAGAATTCAAGGAATTTAACAAATTTAAAGAATTAAATTCATTCGTTTAATCCTTAAATTTTAGTAAAATTATTTGATAAATTCGTTGAAAATTGTCCAGTTTCAAATTTGCACATTTTAAATTTATACGATTTTAAATATGAATGACGCATAATGGTTCAATTTCAAATTCTATTTTTTTTAACATTTTAAAATCTCAAATTTTAAAGGTTATACATTGGACAATTTAAAATTATAAAAGTTCAAAAGTGTACACTTGCAAATTTCATTAGTTACAAATTTGTATTATTTCAAATTCATGTCATTTAAAATTGTCTAATTTTAAAATTTTAAGGTTCAACACTGCACAACGTCAAATTTAAATCTTAAAAAATTGTAAAATTTCAAAAAATTTAATTTCGATATTTGAATGGTTTAAAATTGTACAGATTTAAATCTTCTTATCGATACATTCTACGCAAAACTTTTTCTGATACATTAAAACATATGTTTTTAATTTTACAAGATCTTTTCTGACCCTTCTCTGGGTATGATATTGGAATGAAATATTTCAATAATTTTAATTACTATTTGCGATATATTATTTAGGACTTAAAAAAATCCAAGGGAGCTCAAAAGAATCCGAGGAAAATGCAAAGAATTTGAGTCTTTCGTTAAATATTCAATTTAAGTCATTCGCTCAGAGGTACTATTTTAAATTCGAATCGTTCTTAACTATCCAATTTCTAATTTTAATAGGTCAAAATTGTACAATTTCAAATTTGTATTATTTAAAATCGTACACTTTTAAATTCAAATCTTCCAAAATTGTATAATTTCAAATTTTGACGACACACGTATTTTAATTACACGTTTTTAAGAAACAAGGGATGACTAGTTTTATAGTAGAAAAACTTACTTATGATAATATGCACCCAGTTTTTATTTTTGACTTTAAATATCGAATTTAAACATAGAAATCAGGGGAATAGTGATAAAAATCGGATTATCGTTCGATAGACTCAATTAGTAATACTTCGACCAAAGACTAAATTGAATTCCTGACGTATTAATTGCACTGAGTAAGAAATCTATCATTGAGCAATGATGAATAATGCAGTAGAAACTAAAAATATAGAAACTTTATCAAGTTCCACGGAAGACGTACGTACGAAATTTGGCAAAGATTGAAAGTTGCAAATGAATGGAAGACCACACAAGAGTGTCGATTTACGTACATACAAACTCGTACATCGCATGGAACTTGTGATAATTAATATGAGCGTTAAAAAAGTGTACGTTCATTAACCATAATTCACGATCCGGGATTCAAAAAAGAAAATATTATTATTCATTAAAATGACGGTCCGACGATTATTGTAATTTAGTGCAGTCACGCCTGACGCCTACGGCCTCTTACCAATTTGCGTGAAATCCGAAAGGGGAATGTATTTTTGTGCAATCAATAAGTGTTCTTATCCTATATTAATTTAACGTGTACATCGGTATTCCATTTTAGTCGAGATTGAATATCTTTTTCGGTTATACTACATTAACACGAACCTAATAAATAAAAAGACTTTAATTTAAATAAAGATAAAATTACGCACTCTTTACTTTAGTATAGTACTAAGAATTCGACATTATCAGTTTCATGGTGACTCAATGAGGAATTTGAAAACTACAAGAATATCCACATGATTTATGCACTTGATAACTTTGAGAAGCCGGAAATATTACTCAGCCGTAGAATGATAAATAAATGTAAAATGAGCTATATAATAAATTATTTCGCATCTCTTAAAAGCTTAAGAATAGTCTCACTGTCATCTAATGCATTCTTGCTCTCATAGTAGTAATATGAACAGTTTAATATTGTGCTTATTTTGAAGATGAAAATATATTTTACACCTGTGCTTTAAAAACTTGGCTGTGTAACGTAGTCGTGAATCATATCACATCAGGCAGACATGAGAGTGCAACTAAGTATCTATTGCTCTTTGGAATGTATAACAACGATAGCTTCCGTACAATTTCACAGTTGGATGATGTTAAGCCAACATGTTGTGAAACATACATTCATAAACTCAAGCTGACAGCTTAAAAAAGGAACATACGAGGTCTGTCCGGAAAGTATCTGACCTTGTAATTTTAATTTTTTACCTAGTTGCGCTAGTGTTATAAACATGTATTTACCATTTAGGGGGCACCTCTGTGAGGTGCTCTGCTAAGTGAAACGGTCCTATGAATCTTTAGACGACCAGCGTACACAGTTTCGTAAACTTTCTACCATGCACGCTTCCCATTTCGTGATGACGAAACGCACCGAACAAAGTGTTTTCATTTAATTTGGCCAAAACCTTGGCTAAACTTGTTTGCAAGTCGTCGTTTTAAATCAGAAAATGCGAGTGTTAATTTGTGGAAGAAGTCGTTTATTCGTGAGAGAGACAGAGGAAGTCCTCGGAATTTCAAAAAACTATTGGTTACAAAATTTTAGCCGAGATTTAAGGATGAGCTCAAAAACTAGCGACTGAGTTCTTTACCACAGCAACGCACCTGTCCATTCATATCAGCTTATTCAGCAATTTCTGGTAAAACACGACCTTACACACCCTTTACAGTCCTGACCTGGCTCCCTGTGATTTCTGGTTGTTTCCCAAATTCAAGTATCCTCTAAGAGGAAAACGATTACTAGATGTACATGAAATAAAACAGAATACCACAAAACATTAAATTAACTTTTACTCTTGGTACACCAAATATTTTGATAATTTCTGGATAGACCTCGTATTCAAGAACAATATTGCTGTTCTCATGGAAAAACTGTACAAATGCATTTGGAGCGAACCTACATATTCAATGAAACGCGTTTACATATGTACCTTTCAAGACAAGAGAGTTTCTATAAATAAAAATACCTTTTTGGGTAAATCGCACATCATCTATTCATTATAACAAAATTTTAATCGTCGTGGGGGCTAAAGCATAGGCTTTGGACCCACTCCGCTGGATTGCGGGTTCGATTCCTGTCTCGCACTCTGGAAGAGCCTCGGTGGCCCATGCGGTGAACACTAGCCTAGCAA
>JAWWLR010000034.1:48025094-48040395 GCA_035041075.1 Acraspis erinacei
AACTACTACTTTTAGCGTAACCCAGGAACAACGACGTGGACGTAGCAGTTTTCTGTTCCCTTCGGGGTGCTTGATTAACGTAAGTCGCCTTGCATCTCACGATTCGAGGTGCTTGATTAACGTGAGTCCCCTGGCCTCTCACGATTCGAGGTACTCAGGGAATCATCTTTCAATTAAACTAAGTTCTCAAAAGGATGAACTTCGGCTTCAATGCACTTATTAATGAATTTTATGCACTTATGAATGAATCTTGAATTTCAGCATATGCACTTGTAATTCGGTCAATCATATTCTCACGTGTTGATGGTTTTTCTTTGTACACTTTGTCTTTCAGATAGCCCCACAAATAGAAATCTGGTGAAGTAAGATCTGGCGATATTGCAGGCCAATTTATCAGACAGCCTCTACCAATCCAGCGACCAATGAAATCACGATCAAGAACTTCTCGTGCTACCGCTGAATAGTGGGCCTGACAACCATCATGTTGAAACCACATGTTCTGTCGTATTTCTAAGCTCAAGTCTTCAAGCAATATTGGCAGTTTATTTTACAAAATGTCTTGATATTTAGGACCATTTAAGCTGCCTTCGATATTCTGGGCACCGATCAGTTTGTTGCCAATTGTTCCACACCATACGTTGACAGTCCATGGACGCTGGTGTCCGACTTCACGAAGCCACTGCGGATTTTCAATTCTCCAGTAGTGCATGTTGTGTCGATTAACTATTCCATGGTTCGTAAAAGACGACTCGTCAGAGAATAATAGATAACGAAAGAAGTTGGGATTTTGTTGTATTTGTTTACGTGCCCACTGACAAAAAGCTATCCGATTTAGGAAATCAACGCCATGAAGTTCTTGATGTAAAGATACATGATGCGGATGAAATTACGTTCAAAAATTTTCCAAACACTGCTCTGAGACATTCCGGCATCACAAGCAATTTTTCGTGTACTAACGTGAGGATTATTGGCCACTGCAGCTAATACAGCAATTTCATTGCTTTTCTCCAGTGACTGCTGTTATAAGGGTCTTTTTCTTAGGTTGAACACTTCCATGGGTAGTAAATTTTGTAATAGTACGATAAAATGAAGCACGTGACACAACTCTATTCGGAAAACGTTGAGCGTAGAGATTGATAGCATTATCAAGATTTCTTCCAGCTTCTCTATACACCAGAACCATTTCAATTTTTTCTCGTACGGTTAGATACTCCATTGTAAAGTGGTATTCGGAATAATCTTTGATCTAAATAAAATGAGTTTGGCCTTGAACGTATTTTTTCTAATTTACTGTATCGGCAGGGCAGGCTCGCGGCCAACACCGTAAGAGCAACAAAGATGACAATAAAGAACTCTTAGGGCCGCATTATGTCTTTAGAGATACAAAGTTCCCGCGTCGGTGGGACATCCATATAGTATGTGTTCTAGGTACTCAGCGTTTGCATGCCACTCTCCGCAACTATCGCTGAGAACTACATGACATAAAACGCGGTCAGGTTTACTAAGGTGGAAATGACACCATCCTATCACACGAAAATAAAACTCTCTGTACCTGAATTAAACCCGGATGATCTTAGAAAAGCAAAAGTTTGCTTTTTTGACAAAGTCAGTTCTTCTACTTTCTTTCGTTCGGCTTTTAGAAGTGAAGCATCTTTGTAAAGGAACGCTCTTTGCCCATCATCTCGTGCTTCCTGACCATTATTAGGAGGGGATCTCTGCCCTTTGGAAGGATGTAAGAAGTACTTTAAAAAATTCGGTTATAAAGAAACTGAAGAGATAGAGGCAGAAGTGTGATGCAAAAAAAGCAGAGGGCTCATGGTGTCGCACTTGAAAGTCGCCCCTCTGGAAGGTGACGTTGTTCGTTGTTACACGATATTCTCCAGGTGAGATAGTGAATCTGGTTTTCCAAGGGAACTATGCATCTCACCACGTGTGGATGAACCTCCAAGCTTACCAAAAGGCACATAAGTCTATGAGAGGTTGAATCAAAAGCTTCCCGGTATTGAATCCAGGTCATTGACAAAACGCGCTGGTGGGCTGCTGCGCCTTTGCAGAGGCGGTCTCCACACAGGCTCAATTCTTCGAACAATCCTGTTATTTACGACAGCTGTAAAGATCTTATACAGAGTTGGCCTGTAATTATCTGGGTTGCACAAGTTGCCTTTTTCGGTAAGAGTATACTGGGTCCTAACACCAGTCCCTGCGGAATGGTCGTTTCCGACTTTAAATATGGGGTGAATATGCGAGCCAGAAGTTGATGTGTAGAAGTAAAATTCTTCCAACAGAAGTTCTTCATGCCATCTGGTCCTGCAGCGGCAAACTTCTTCGTACTAAGTGCTTTTTTCACCTCTTCGGCAGTGATTAATGGACATTCCTCCTCTGATTTTATAAGGGTGTCGCAAAAATTCTTGAAGCGGATGATATTATCAATATCGTCTTTAAACTCTAGTGCTTTTGTGATCTTGTATACCTCTCCCCAAAAAGTCTATACCTCTTTGGGCTTGAGTGGATTTTTGACAGAAACAGGGGTAACGCTGAAGAGGCACGAAGGGCCAGCAAGAAACTGTTGATTCTCCCTGATCCATCACTCTCTCTCTTTTGTACTTTCCTCCTTCAGTCAGACAATATCTATATTTTGTCAAGAATATCCTGAATGATTGACAGCTGCTATAACTTGTTCAGTGTGTGATTGAATATCCTCAGTTTTTGGGCGAACTTTTGAACCGTGCATTAAAAGTCATGAAGTGCATTTTTGAGATCCGTGAAATCATCACATTTTTCATCCTGTAAATAATTTTTCAAAGCTCGAAACAGATGGAAGTCAGTAGATGCTAACTCTGGTAATACGGTGGGTGTGATAGACCTTCCTACTTTGTGGGTGCGCAAAGTCTACCAAAGCGTTGCGTTGGTCACGTGTTGTAGATGCAGAGGAAGCCTACATTACTGTATCCTCTCTGCCCATTTTTCTTTTAAAAGCAAATTTTGTTAGCGTACAACAACAAATTCTTTATGAAGTATACTTTCTGATGCCATCTGGTGTTTTGTACAAAAAAATCAATCCTAATCTCAAAATGGATGCCTCAATCGTGGCATTTCACCAAAAAATGTAGTTTTTTCGTCAAAATTGCTTTAAAAAATGTAACTCTTCGAATAATTTTGAACATTTTACTGTGAAAGGGGCTTTTGGGGTCACTGATCATGAATCTGAGGTCAGATTTGCAAAATTTGAGATGGCAGATCCAATATGGCGGATAAAATGTTCAGAAAATCAGTGCGAAAAGTCGAACCTGAAAGAAAGTTTCTTAAAGATCAAATGTGGTCGTGACAGACTGAATGCCTGCAAAAAAATATTTTGAAACAATATTTTTTTTGTTTTTAATTTAATATTTTGTTTCAATTAAAAAATTATCTAATTATAATGCAAAAAATGCAATTCTCTGAAAGCCGCATACAAAAATATAAAGAAATATCTGCATTTTTAGTCCATCATATTGGGTCCGCCATATTGAACTTTGCAAATCAGAACTCAGATTGGTAATCAGCGACCCTAAAACTCCCTTTATCAATAAAATGGTCAAAATTGGCCACGATTGAGGCATTCATTTTGAGGTTTGGATTGAATTTGTTTACAGAACACCAGGCGGCATCAGAAAGTACACCTCATAACGAATTTTTTGATGTCCGCTAAAAAATCTTTCTCTCAAAAGAAAAATGGGCGAACTTTTTGTTTATTCTGTTTACTAGACACTCTTAGGGCCGGCGGGCCCGACCACTACACTACGCCACCCACTCAATCAACATCAAAGAGTCAAGACTAGGTAGTCGTGAATCGTTAATTCACACACGAAAACTCCACTTCATAATGCCAGGAGGGAAAAATGGCCACGTGGGAACTATACACCCGCTGTTTAGTATACGAACTGTCAAAATACTATAGCAGCCGGTAACTTTAAGCGCGCACTAAGTACAGTAGTTGTACCGGACTAAGTGTTGCGTCGCGCATATGGCGCATGTGAGTGAAGTGGGCAGTCAAAATGGCGATCCATTATAGAACACTCCAATGCGATTGAGGGGGGGCAGTGCAAATGGCTATGCACTGTAGGACACTCTAATATTAAGGCTAATTCAGGGGTTCTTGTAGAGGCACGTTTGCGAGTCCAGGTGCGCAACCTATGGTCTGCGAGCCAGAAGCTGTACTTCGCGTATTGTTTGACACTGTATTCGACCATACTACAGTCTACCTCGCTATCAGTTTTGTCTCCCCTAACAACGCCGCAAAGTTGATGAATTGAAAAACTTAGAACTTTTCACACATTTTGACTGGGAGTAAAAAATAGACGGAAAACTAATTTTTGAGCTGTGAGGAGCATTTAATTAGTTTCGGTCATCCAAGACGGCGGCGACCTTAGCTGACCTTTCATGTCAGTAATGGACCGCCATACCGGAAGGTCGAAAAAGTTAAAGACTAGTCGTAATGATTAGAGTAGAATGGTCAGGGTTTTCACGTGACACCACTCGGTATTGGGGTCAAAATAGGCCATCGCATTTTGTTTAGAAATAAGGTTTCTAGATTGTTCTTCACGGGACTTATTAATGTTAAGTTTGAGGCCGTAATAGCCATTTAGTAAATGAATTTCTTATTGTGACCCGTAAATTGGCTGATATTATTTGATCTTTCAACTGAATTATCATCCATGCTCAGTCTCTTCCTAACCCTACCCCTCTCTGTGTTGGGCTAGAGCGAGATAATATTAAAAATACTCATGGGTAGTAATTTAAATTAATTCACAATCACATACCTTTTGATCTTTAAGGTGTTTTTTTTTTAATTTCACAAACGATCTGGCACCCTTCAGGCAAGACTGGATTACCCAGTTAAAATTCGAAAAGGTGAAACTCATTATATTAAATGAAATTAAATAACCTCAGAATTGGTTATGAAGAGTGGGGCGATGGTCGTGGGGGTTAAAGCGTAGGCTTTGGACCCACTCTGTCGGCTTGCGGTTTCGATTCCTGCCTCGCACTCTGGAAGATCCTCGGTGGCCCATGCGGTGAACACTAGCCTAGCAAGGGAGTTGTTCATCTCCGGAGAGTTGTGGGACCGGTACCTCTAGAGAAAAAAGTTCTCTAAGTACTTAAGGCTGTTGCTCTTGGTGGTTCGGAACCCACCTTAAACTGTAGGTCCCCGTCCCACCTCCAAGTAAGTGTGTGTGTGTGTGTGGGGGGGGGGTGTAGAAGAATAGGGAAGAAGGTGAAAGACAAATGTAAACCCTTAGGGGACACATTAGAAGCTTCCATTCCATTCCAAAGAACACTTGCTGAATCACACATATTTGCAGATGTGCTGCTGAGTCAGGAATCAGCCTCCAAGAAATCTGACTTTCCTGATAGCGAAACTTACATCTACATTTTTTCAACAATCAATCAATAAGTTGAGATTTAAGTTGAAATTGAAAATTCATCTTTTTGATAAAAAATCTAATTATTTCGTTGAATATTAAACATTTTTTGTATAAAAATGCAGTTATATAATTAAAAATTAAACTGTTTAGCATGAAAATTAACTTTTTTTATAATTCACGTTTTCAGGTTGAAAATTCAACTGTTTTCTGGAAAATTCGTATTTTTTCTCAAGAATCCAACAATTTGGTAGAAAAAGGAATGAGTTTATTAAAAATCCATTTTTTTTACTCGAAGGCTTATTATTTTAATTTAAAATTAATTTCCCAGGTTGAAAATTTATTTTTATTTTTAGATTCAAAATTAATTTTATTTGACTGAATTTCTAACTATTAAAATTTTTTTTGAATACTTATTTGGTTCAAAATACATGTAGTTTGTTAAAAAATCGTCTTTTTAGAAGAAAAAAAAATCATTTTCGAGGCAAATTGGACTGTTTCGTTAAAAATTTATATATTTTGCTGATAATCGTTTTTTTGTAGCGAATCAATTTCTTCGTTAAAAATGTAAATGGTTAAAAATTTAACTGTTTTAATTGACGATTCAAGTATTATGTTGAAAATTATTATTTTTTGTTGACAATTCAACTGTTTTGTAGAAAATACGTTTTTTTAATGTCAAACTTAACCTTCTTAGTGGAAGGTTCAACCATTTGGTTGAAAGGTTATCTATTTTGTTGAGAATGTATCTTTTTCAATCGAAAACTTACGGACCCTAGCGAAGGAGGTTACATGCTTCCAAATTTTAGAAAAAGAGCTTTTTCTAATTTATGCATGCCAATAACAATCTAGTCATTTGATTTTCACCTAGTTTGAGGAGCTTTTTAATTATTAGGTGAGAATGTATTTGTTTATTATTTGTACCTACAATTTTACTAAACGCCTACATCTCATTATAACATTTTAGGACTCGTAACTGTTCATTTGCATATTTATACCTATTGCATTAAGAAATACATTTATTTGTGTATGTAATTTCGCTTGCCCCAAAGAAGTAAGTGCTAAGTGACAAGGTACGACCTCTGAAGCCTCACTCTTAATAGCATCCGTATTGTATTTGTTTTAATGATGTATTGTTCCTACATAGCGTGTGGGCAATGAACGTATTTTATATGAGAGTTGTAAATCATCAATAACTATTTTCTTGTTGAACTGGTCCATAAAAATAAGACTAACAAGATGATTGACAAGAAAAATCACTAATTCTTGAAGCATTGTGTTTGCAAAAAAAGCCGAACATCAGATGGTTGGTTCGCAGTAATCAAAATGTGACTTATTAATTGTCTAGTCTTTGAAAGTAAAGCTTTTTGAAAACCTCCTATTTCCTAGTAACGCCAACATGTGAACTTTTATTATTGGTAATTATATAATGGTAAAGTTACTTTACCAAAATTTTAATTTCCTTTATCCTTTCATTAATGCTCTACTTTCGAAACTAGTTTAAATTCAAAATTTCATGGAAAGTCTGATGATTAGAATGAATTATTCAATCAGTGATCATATTGAAAAAGCCTTAGTTTGGAACAAATAATTATTTGTTTGTTTTAGTGTCGCCAAAAATGTGTTGAGGTCGCAGGATTCTCTCTCATTTTGTTGAATTAACCAACATTTTATTGGAACAATAAATACAAATTTTGTTGATTCCATATAGTAATCAAATTATTTTGCGATACAAAGACAAACATTTTCATTATTGTGTTTCCGTAACTAGTTAAAGGCGAAAAGTGTTTGTTTAGGGCAACAAAAAGATTTGACTTCTATAGAATCCACCTAAATTTGTTGTACAAAAAAAGTTTTAGTAATTTTAGCAAAGGTCCCAGAAAAATTGATACATACTGGAAATATTATGTATTGCTTTACAATCTGGGATGTTGTTGCATCCACGCACATTTAGAATAAACAATAAAAACCCGGGATTTTTGGATGTAACTAAAATTTTGGTTGAGTCATCAAAACTTTGTTGGGAATAATTTTTTGTTTAGAAAGCCAACCGCGCATCCTATAATGACCAAATCGTTTGCGTTATCAATAAGAAAAGACAACATTATTTTGTACATAATTTCAGACGGTTTTACTTGAATTATCTAAATTCATTTGTCCTCACTTGAATTTTTTACTTAGTCGAATTTATTTAAATGTATATTAAATTGAATTAAATTTAATTTCTGAAAAATTAACCTTAATTCAATAGGACCCACTTGAATTCAATAAAATTCGCTTGAAATTGATGGAATTTATTTGAATTTAATATATCTCACTTGTAATCAATCTAGAATTCGCCTGATAACAATACAATTTAATTAGAATCAGTTGAATTCGCTCGCAATTAATGAAGTTCACATAAACTTCCTTTAATTAATTGAGAATCAATGGAACTTTCCTGAAGTCAATAGAAATAAAAGCTTAAATTTCACATGATTTAGTACAAATTAGCTGAAATTAATTGAAATCAATTGAGTTTACATAATTAAGTTTAATTCTGAGAAACTCTGTTGAACTTGTTTTCATTTGTGGTCAATTTATTTACTCTGTTCGGATTCAGTTTAATTTAGTTGATTTCGAAAAATTCAATGAAATTGCATTTGACATAAGTTTAATTAATTTAAAATTTACGTCAATTCCCCTGAATTCCCTCTAAATTCCGTTGAATTCTATTGATTTTACTTAATAGTAGTGTTGTTTTATTTTATTTAGTTGAATTCAATAAATCTCACAGTCAGTTAAATTTAAGTAAATTTTGGAGGATTTCATTGAAACCAATACACTGAAAATAAAATAAATAGAATTCACTTGAATTCAATATAACTCACACAAGTATAATTAAACTAACTATTATTGTGTGGAATTTAGTTTAGTTAATTTTGGATTCACTTGTAGAGGAATCTAATATATGTACGGTAGATTCTTTTGGCCCTCTTTGGTCACTATGGCTCATGTTGACTCATGTAACAGCTTATGGGTTTCTATGGCCAAATATTTATAATCTTATGGTAATTTTGCTGCCATCCACGGAAGACATTTTTTGCAAAAAATCTCATTTTTGAATTTTTTGTTCTATTTTCATTATTTAAATTTTTGTTTTCTTTTAACTTCCGTCTTGTAACAAAAAGATATTTCTGGACATAGATGGAATTTCCTCTTAATTCAAAGTTAAGAGACCCTTAGGACAAATAAAAAAACTACAGGAAATGTTTGCAAAACGGCTCAGGTCACAATGATATTCTGACCATCGTATTAATTATTAATATCAAGTATGACCAGAGAGTATTATTTTAACTGCAATGTGTTACTTTTGAGATCACTTTTGAGTAGTAAAATGCTGAATACGAGCTTTTTTCGTTTTAGCGGAAGAAAATTGAATTATTATTATTATTATTAATATTATTACTATATAAGTAAGCCAAATCCCTTTCGGGCTAAGGGAAGTTCAGTCGGTTCCAGTGTCGTTATACTGCCGGTGATCAAGGAATTCGTTTGAATAAAGTGAGTCGTCGATCAGTCTTTGTAGCAATTATGTAAGGCGAACACTATATAATAGATTAACGCAAGCTGAGTGATGACTCCATAGTAAGATCCATACTGTGTATTGAAATTACATCCAACAAGTAAAGCTCTCCACAAGGGATCATTAATATCCAAGATCGTTCGTTTCAGGCGTCCTTCACACATTTTTTATAAAGTATTCTTCTTCACACTTTTATTGCGCTGGTACACAACTGTAGGTTTCTGTATATCCAAACATCTTTTTCTACAAGTTCAATTATCATTTAGGTTATTTATAATTATATACTTTAAACTCACATTTAGTGACATTTTTGTACAATATGTGGATACCAAAGGTATAGTTGATACAAAGTATTTGGCCTGGTATGAGTCTCTATCTCGCTATAAATAGGAAGTTGTAGTATGTGCATCAAAGAACACAAGTATATGCACCAGCAAGTCTATGAGCAAAAACTCGGCGCTGAATTTGCCTTGCGTTTTACTTAGTCTCTTGCGTAAGAGTGTCTTACCCTCACGCTCGCCATCTTCTGAGCGGGAACGGGATTTTCATTTTTCGAAACTTGAGAACGGAATTTGAATAATTTTCAAAACGTTTCCTGCTTTCTTAAGTTCCTATATTTAAAACTCATCATGGTAATCTTTTTGAAAACCCTGGTTACACGATTTTAAAATTAATCACAAACTGGCAAATGAATGATTTGCACAACTAAATAAAATGGATTATATTTTAATTTTCAGAAACTTGGTCTTCTTACCATCTTCGAATAATACTAATTTTGAACGCCAGGGCGTATGAAAAAAGTTTATCTTTCCTTTTCCGGGGACCCTAAAAAGTTTATAGTTAGTAAGAAAATGGCGTCCTAAAATTTTAACCAAAAAACATTTCACTCTAATGCTATTTAAGTGCCTATGAAGTATAGACCTCACCAAAAATGATCCTACATTCGCACAGTTAAGTTGAGTTAATAAATGTGTAAACGTGTTAATTCAGATGCGCACTATAAAATCAGCTGGCATTAACACACAAACGCGTGGGAGAAGAGGTTTCGAAAATGAAATATTAACACAATACGATTGTTAATTTTATTTCAGATTTCTGTCAATTTCTGATTTTCTATATATTAAATAAACTGGGCCGCGGAATATTTCTACTATTAATAAGATGTGTGATTGACATATTGGATTTTGTGATTGAAACTTTGGATTTTTGTTATCAAAAGTGTCAAATAGAATCTATATGAAAGAGAATTCCTGTTAAGGATAAAACTATAAGTGTCTTGCCGATAAATCGTATAGTATAGTGTTAGAATTGATAATTAAAGAGAAAATTTGTATGCCTTTGCTCTAGACAATCTACATAATCCAACTGATAATGACTCATTTGAATCCCATAAATTTAAAACGAGAGCAAACTAACCCGTCTAACTAAAACGTCAAATCGGCGTCTACTAGTCCAACCTGCCAGTATAAACACCGTCCGTTACTACTGACAATGGGACGTCGCCGCTTCACTCACCATCAGTAGAAACAGTCCGCTCGACGACTGGCGCATTCATCGTCACTTCCAATTTCCCACCCCTCTCTTCTGTCATCTACTCCTATTATTCATTGTCTTTTTCTCTCCACCACAAAAACCGAATCGATGGTCAATGATTAAAGAAATTAATTTCGAAAAAATCCCTTATCACCTTTCAAGGGATCTATTGAATAGTTAAACTCAACCCTGTCCCTGGTTCTCCATCATCTCACGCACGATCTCCGCGTTTATATGCTTACAATCGATGTTCAGTCAACTTTACAACCAGACCAGTGACTCGGAAAAGGTATAGGTCAGCCCTTAGTCGTAGGAGTAGGCTACTCAAAGGGCTTCCGGGTCTGTGGCCTGCTACTCTATGAATGGAAGTTGCATCAATGTCACCACACGCAGGGACTTCTCGATTCTCATCCTCCGGAAGAGCGTCCTCTTCCTAATCGTGAGAACCTACAATAAGTGGCTCTTACTTCCTCCTTCTCGGATACAGAATGACTCAAGGGTATCTCAGAGGTAGGTGAGACGGAGGAAGCCACCTGCAACACTCCCTCTTCGGGATACCGTTGTTGCTCCTCCACCACCGTTCCGAAACATGCTGGCGGGGTGGCTGCTTGGCTCTAAAGCTGAATGACGTCATATCGTGGCATCATCGAGCAGCAAGCCAATGGGGGCGCGTGTCTCGTCCATCGATCCGCCGCGTGCGTCCCAGGGTATATGACGTCACGACGACGTCATGGAAGCGCCGTTCGCCACTCTACACACAGTACGGTTTTAATATAGCGGCGCGCCAAGCGCGATCGAGACTCAGTTACGCGGAGGCCGGCCTTTCGTGCGAGCCCTCTGAACCCTCTCGCTCTCAATCTCTTCGAACACCGAACGTGCTTACCTCGTGTCGAGTGTCCAAAATGTCACGAATCATCACTTCATAAGAGAGTCTGCCTCTGAATTTCCAACTAAAACCCTTGTCAATTGGTCAAACTCAAATTCACTAGGTCAAACACAAATTCACTAGGTCAAACGCAAATATAATTCGTGAAGATCAGTGTCTTCGAATCAGTGCTAAGTTACCCTAAGAGGACCACCAGTGTTCCGGGATTTCGCAGATGCAAAATTGGGCAAAAATCGGTAAGACTGCGCCCGGAAAGGCGAAGAGTGAAACCTTCCCGTAGAAGGTGCTCGTGAGAGAGGATAATCACCTGGAAGCTGTCTGCATGCGCGTACCGAGGACTGAGATCCTCGGGCTCCTCAACGGAGCTTTTTCCATCGAGAGGATTCCCTTCGGTGAGAAGGATCCTTGCTCAACAACGGACGCAGGTCGGTTTCACTTAATGTGATCTCGGTGTTGTCCAAGTGTCATTCATAAATACCAAGGATTTCCTTCATTGTTCTCCTGGACCTTCAATCATACAAATTTTCCTAGAACCTTCACACAAATTTACCGTAAGAATTGCAATAGTGCATTATTAGTCTTCCCCAATAATCATCCAACACCTTATTTAAAAATCCACTCAAAAGTCCTTTCAATTCTCATAAACCTCTGGAAGGAAATTTTAGTTGCGAATCGAGCCACCCAGTTTTGCTGAGCACGTGACTTGAGCTTTAAGGGATAGATCCGTATTCCCCAGTAGCGTTGTGACGTCGGACTCTACGTCAGCAGCCCCTTTTATTTTTCTCTTCCACTTTCGATCCCTCTTGCTTATGACTGGAGAAGGATCGAGCACTAAAAACTGGCGATGGACCCTCGAATCGGGAGGACCTACCTTTGGTGATTTTTGGTGACATTCCTCTGGTGATCTTTCTTTAACTTATCAAAAGAAGAACGTTCTAACCGATCAACGATGATCTTGAACGGAAGGTAAACCGGTACCGGATGTGCGATGCGTACCGTCGAGGACACTGGAACGGAGTCTACGGTGCCCGTAGCAGCGACGCACCGGACCATTGCCAGGAATCACCCTGATCATCAAGATCGGAACAATAGTAACTTGCACCACGTGCAGCCCTACCATCATCACCCGACTGTCCTAGCAGCCGATAGTAACAACAATCACGATCACCATCAGGATCTCGAGTCAACTGATCACCTCGGAGGCCAGCCTCACGATCATTGGAACAAGTGTAAGTCTGGTTAGAGTGTCAAAGGTTCGGAGTAACATGGTGCTTTTGCGGATAGTGATTTGTCAAGCAGTACGGGTGATGGTGCTGATGGTGGTGGTGTTGGTGTTGGTGGTTTTAGTATTGGTGTTTATGCCAATCCTTTTATGATATTTTATATACATAACAGACGTCGTATTCAGAGAAATTGGGCTAAAGAGAGCTGAAGATGCCAGATCTACAACCGGTTAGGTCAAGTCCGTGCCTCAGGATTTTGGGGTCAACTTGCATTCCCATCACCTGTTCGTTCGATTCTAGCATCTTCATTCGCTTCTTATAGAATTTTAGCAGGTTCCGTTATTAGCTGAGCACCTCTAGAGATTATTAAATTTAAAAATGACAACTGAAGAAAATCAAAAAGATTTACAATTGCAGGTTATCTGATTAAAGATTTTGTTAGGTTAGCATGTTCAAGTTAAATATTATTTGAAGATTTCAACCTGAAAGATTCATCTACCTTAGTTTTAATTTTACAAACTTATCTCTTATGAAAAAAGGTTCGCAACCAGGTGATAGTTGCGATTTATTTACATGAATACATAAAATTTTGTTTGCAAATTATATAATCATCAAAACTATGATCAGTTTTACATTTCGGTAAGTTAGAGCTGTAAATAGCATAATTGTTGTCTTTATATTTAAAAGTAATTTCTCACGGAGATATATTCCTTTTCAATCATTAGTCTCTGATTAAGAGCATAAATGTTTAAAATACTACCATGCATTTCAGTTTAAATTGGATCCGTGAATACTGCCTCCACTTTAAAAAAATTGATTACTTAGGGGTTGAGTTAGTGTCTCTCTGCTTGATCTTTGTATTATAGATGGAGCACGAGTCACCGATATAGGCTTAAAATATATAAACCGCATTCCCTCGTGTATGGAAATAATATTCAATGTGCTATTGATTATTCAGTGTAATAAGAGTAGACGGCATGATATTCATGAATCGAAAATCCTTGCTGCATTCTACTTCTATATTTATTTAAGATATTATCCAATCTTATAGAAAGAATTGGAAGGAATAAATAAACTCCTACCTTTATTCATTCACTTTTTGATGACAGGCATAAATATGGAAATTGAAGATGTCTTCTGATAAGTTAATGTAGTTTGATATGGAAATCAAATTTTTATAAAGTGGGAACAGCTATTTCAGTACCTATGATGTTTTGATAGGTAGAAATTAAATTCATTTTCTTACTAATTATTTTCGTCTGGCTTTTAATTTCTGTTCACTGATATAAGGACAGAAATTGTTCTAAAAATAATGAAATATAATTTTTTTATTAAAAGAATTCTTCAATATGAAGTTTATTTTATATAATTTCCCACTTTATAATTCTTTTCCTAAATGATTCGTGATATCTTTATTGATAACTATTTTCTTATATAATTTTATTAATCTAAAGTCTCTTATAAGTTTCTTTTTTTAAAGTTCATTTTTTTACTTTTTGTATTTTTAATTAAACTTTTTAATATTGCACATAAATATTGTATTTTAAAATCGATATTTTTAAAGCGCTTTTGTCAAATATTTTACTACAAGTTAGTGGATTTTATTTGAAAAGCACTAGAAGTTTATTATTCACGGTTAAAACACAGATATTAAAAATTTAACTGCCGTATAAAAATGTACTATAAAAGTTTCAGTTCAGCCAACGTAATGATTCTTTTGGAAACAGTAATCATGTATAGTTAAAAAAGAATGTCAAAAGTGTACAATAATTTCATGTTAGTTTGAAGAATGCACAATGTAAAAAGTGTTTACATTTCGTAACAACCTAGACATTTCATAGACAGCAACTAAGCAAAGTAGAAAGTACTCACAAACTTCTCTGAGCCATCTCAAGTCATATAGTTCTCTGCCCTTTGTTCCTAGTAATTTAATGTAACCTTCTCATACAATAAATTTCTGTACCCAAAAACTGCATATAAAAATTTATTTAAAAAAAATGTAGTTTAGACTAAATGGTTAATGTTTAAAATAAATAGTTTAATTTTTAAACAAATAGTAGAATTTTCAAACAAATATATGATTTTTCAACAAAAAATTTAATTTTTAACTAAATAGTTTAATTTTCTACCAAATTGTTAAGTTTTCAAGGGAAAAAGAGGAATTTTCTACACGACATTTGAATTAAAAAAAAGAATTATCAACAAAAAAGGTAATTTACAACACAAAAGTTGAATTTTCAACTTCAATGATGAATTTTAGTTGAACTCTAAACCAAGTAGTGAAGTTTAAGCCAAAAAGATGGTATCTCCAGGAAACATGTAATAGTTGATATTTCAGTCATAAGAATTTTCATTTTTTAAAAATCATCAACCCAAGCAGATTAATTTTTTACAAAAATAGACGAAGTTTAAAAAAAAGACATGAATTTCCAACCATATAGTTGAACTTTAAATAAAAATGTAATATTTAAATTTTCTTTTTAAAAAATGTTCCCTACCAAAAAAGACGAAATTTGCAATGAAAAATTTATTTATCAACCAAAATTGAAACTGCTTTTGAACAAAATAGTTGAATTTCCTGCACGGTTAAAAATGGATGTTTAAATGTAGATTTTCAAAGGGTAAGATTGTCCCACCTAACATGAAGATATTCATGCCAAATATCTTTGCGAGATGTTAGGCGTGAAAATATTTT
>JAWWLR010000034.1:48050886-48065021 GCA_035041075.1 Acraspis erinacei
TAAATTGGCATACGCTAAAATATTAGACCCATGAATATCAGAACTTTTTAAATCACAATTTGCTAACGCGCAACTTCATCAATCTACGCCAACTTAATTATACCAATCAAATAGAATTTTGGTTGTCTTTAAAACGATGTTCATAATTCTTCGAATAATTGTGAGAATATTAGTACTCTTCTTTAAATTCTATTTTTTTACATTCTCATCATTTATCATTGAGAAATTATTAGAATTTTTCGAAATTTAACATCACAGTTTTGCAACGGATCTTCGCGTTTCGTGAAGCTTTGAATCTGAAAATCAAATTATTACGATGGCGTCCAGAGGTCTGTCTGTCCGTCCATTCATTCGTAAACACGATAACTCTCGAAAAAATGAACAGATAAAATCGATCTTTGGCACAATTTTTTTAGTACCTAAAAGAAAGGACGAGTTCGTTAACCAGCCGGGTTGTATAAAAATTTAAAAAGTTAAAGCATTTAAAAAAATGTTTAAATCATTTTTTTATATTTAAAAGTTTTATGTATACGGCTATTCACAGTACTCAGAAAGCCAAACATGATATGAAAAAAGTCAAGAGAAGAGAAACATTTTTTTTTGAAAACCCTACAAGACTATCATAAAAACTTTTAGAATTTTCTTGGCAAATCGAAAATTCAAATTTTGATTGCACAAAAAATAATTAAAAAATTCAGTTTTCTTGTCCAACAAAGCAGGATACGAAAAAAGATGAATTATGAAAAATTGTGGTCCCAAAAAGATGTAAAATTTCGTTAATAACCACTTCTTTATAGGAGAAAGTTACAAAAAAAAAAGATTTAACAAACATTTTTTACCCGAAAAAGAGCTAGAAATTTGTAATAATTTATTGCATTGTCATCATTTCTGATTTGAGAAAGTATTAGAATTACCCAAAATTTGACATTACAACATAAAAATTTTGAAACCAAACGACGCAAAAATACGAAAAAAAGTCTCAAAGAAAAATTAGAGCTTTTATAAGATCCTCCAATGTCTTGTAACCATTTTCCAATGGGACGCGTAATTTTGTTTTTATTTATCGTAAGTAATATGCAGAAAATCGAAAATTCCAATATTACGCCAAAAGACGCGAGATACGTAAAAAATCCAAAAGAAGACTTGTAGAATATTTTGCTTTATCCATACAAATAATATGGAAACAAAAATCCTATTCTTAACAAAGCAACGCGAGATAGATAAACGGACTAAAAATTAATATAGATTTTAAAAATTTATTTTAAGGTAATTGCGAAAATATACATTTAGAAATGTCTATCAAAAATCGCGCGCGTAGCGCGAGTCTCACGATGAGAATGTGTACCTCAAAGTCTACAGAGCTTTAGAAAACGTAATCTTCAACTATACTTAATTAAGAGGAAAATCCAGAATACGAAGACGCATATAAATACTGCGATCTAAAAGAGATATTTCTGATAAAGTTTCATTCAAGCATTCCAAATGCAAAGAATAAATATCCTAGCACGAAGCGCGAGATTCAACAGACGCGCGCCCTAGGCGCGTTTAAACTTGAGAGCAAAGCCAGCCACGCGATGGGAATGTCCCCGTGAGCGGGCACATTTTTGCTCTTAAAACTATCAACTTGACGAATAATAGCAAATATAACAGCAAATTTGGTTGTTGAAGCATGAAGAAGCTAGTTATTTTGATATGTGATAATAGAGGACATTCTTTTAAAGAAATTCAACTGTATTTTTGCTCTTTTTCTACATTAACTTTCGATGGTTTGTCCTATCTTTCAAAAAAAGAAAGGAAAAACTTTTACCTCAAGTCGAAAAGTAGGTTAGAAAGGTAACGATTCGTGCCGCACTTCTCAGGGACGATAGGGAAGCAGAAAACTTTCCGTGATACACCGAAGGCCGGTCAAGTCGAAGACACCCATTAGTGAATAGGCATCTTAATTAAAATCGGTGACCTTCAACCTCAAAAAAGATCAAGTTTCTTAAAGGGAGCGGAATTTTATTTGAATTCTATCCATATCCATATATAATAAATCCATTTATTTAATATTTCAATTTTGGAGGTTTATTATTGAAAATTCTTCAATATTAATGTTTCAAAATTTGCAATTGTTTAATTTTTTAGATTTACAATTAAAATTTCTTTAATTTTAAAGATATATAAATGATTTTTTTAATTTTCATGATTTTGTTAATTTTGAAAATCAAGAGTCGTGTTCTTAATTCTAAATCTTACAAATCGACGCAATTTCAAACATAATGCAACAAAGTTACAGAATGTTAAAACTTTAAATCTCAATAATTCTTAATGTATATAATATGTAGTTAAAACTAATAACTCTTAAATTTTAAAGATTTGAACTTTATTGTTCAATTCTAAAGATTTACAATTGAAAACTCCTAAATTTTTAAGATTTACTATAACTAAGAATTCTTCATTTTTATGTTCTTGAAGATCCAAAGTCAAGTTGTCAATTTTAAATCTTCCAAACTGAAGAAATTTCGAATGCAAATCAAAAAATTGTAGAATTTTTATTTTAAAAACTTAAAACTTTTTAAAATTGTATGATTTTGAAGAAAATAATATAAGTTTTCAATTTTAAGTCTCAAAGCGAAAAAATTTTGAAAACAAAATACAAAAATTTTAGAATTTTCAATTGTACATTTTTTTAGTTAAAAAATCTTTAATTTAAAAAAAACTTACAGTTGAAAAATCTCAATTTTGGAGATTTACAATTGAAATTTTTTCAGTTTAACCATTTTCAAATAATAAGTAATTTTTTCATTCCAAATTTTCTCTTTATAACTCTAACTCCGTTATTTTACTCACCCGTATACTATCATAAGAAAAAAAATATTGAAAATTATCTATAAATGTTGAAAAGTGTTGAAGTTATTTTATTTAATGGTTAGACGTTAAATCCGAGAAGAAAAAATGTCGTTTCCTAGCAGTTTTATAGAAACAATCATTATCTCAATTTCTTCAAAGAATGGATTTATCACGTTTCGTTCGCTTAACCCTCATTTAAATGCATGGAAAATGTAAGCGGCTGCTAACATTTATACAATTAGCCATTCAATTTAAAATTGAGCACACGTCTTGGTGACAACTCATAGGTCTGATATCGAGTATTAAGTCTTCAAAAATAAACATTCCATAAAATATTCTTCAAGTCGCAAAAAAATTGATCTATATGAATAGAATATAATCTCTCCACAGTATAGGACGTTGCTCTATTTACCACATTATCTCTCGCTTATTCAAATATTCCTTATTTATATTCTTCTTATTCTTTTCTCCATTTTCTTGAATCGCCACTTGAATTCGGTCATCTTTTTCCGTCTTGTATTTACAATCAGAAAATGCAGGACTGCCCTGATTATTATTTTCATCGACGACGCGTACATTGTTGAGAAGGTTAATGACGAAGTCAACGAAACTGACCAGCCATATGGAGGGTGTGCGAGGACGACGGTAGGGCGATCGATGAACGGAACTGCGGCACAGCGATGACGTAATTCTGCTGACGCAAATGTTACGTCACACCGAGGGTGTTGGAGGTGGAACGATCAGCTGGGTCAGCTGACTGGGGGTGATAACGGGAGGCAGTGGGATTAGGGGTGGGAATGGCTCGATGTCGTTTTCCGAAGACTAGGCTGGCTGGGGTTTGAAGGGTGGAGGGAGCGAATGAGAGAGACAGAGAGAGAGAGAGAGAGCGAGAGCAAGGCCGCGCTTAAGCTGAGCAGTTAAAGAGGATCGTCCGTTATACGAATAACATGTGCAACTGAGCAGTTTGATAACAGGTGGGAACTTGGAGTCGAAAGTTAAGTAGAAATCTCCAGTCCTCGTGGGACATTACTCACCGCTCTTACCATACAGGTCTTTCCTTTCGTCAGTTAAGCAGCAAAAATTAGTCTTATTTTTAATCTGACAAATGCATCCTTAGTTTGATCGAGTTCTACCTGAAATTCTTCTGGTTGCTGAATAAAAGTTGAGAGAGAAAATCAAGAAAAAGGATGTAGAAAGCTTCGATCCTGTAGTAATCTGTATGCAAATGCTGCAAGGGAAGTTGTTTAATGAAATGAAAGTTGAGGCTCGTTATTTTTTTCATTTCATGAAAGTAGTTTGTAGTTTTCACTTTGTGGGTGAATTATTTTGTCTAGCTACTAGAAGATAAGAATTCCTGATAAGAATTTTTTTTTTAATTCAAATATTTAACTACTTGTTTGCAAAATTTTACTAACTGAATTAAAAACTAAAAAAATTTAGTTTATTCAAATTAGAAATGATTTCAATAGTTTTCTCTAACGATTTAGTATATTTTATTAATTTATGAATTCATGAACTAAACTAGATTTGGAGAGGCATGTTTTGTGTATCTGAAATACTTTTTGAAAGTAGATAAAAAAATTTCCAGTTGGTAATATTAATTTTTAATTGAGTCACCCAAAATAAATCAGAAAATAATTTTTCAATTCTCCCCTTTACAAAATTCTTTCTCTTTTCAAAGAAATACCTAAAATCCATTTAAACTTCATGGTCATTTTATTCCTATTTATAAAACGCCGAGGTGAAACTGTCAATTCGATTTACATATAATTTTTCTAATAAGGAGACCGGCAACTTTCACTATTTTGAGTGCATAAAACTTTTATTCATTGGAAAATATTAATCTGACTGGAAAAATAACTTGAGGGAAATATATATTTTATTTTCAAAGCTTTATTTATTATTGTTAAATGTTCGTGCTTTAAGGTTCAAATGAATATATTGAAATATTTTTCATAAGAATTATGAATTACACCAATAACTTAAGCTCGAATAAGTTAAGTTATAGAATAAAATTTTCTTAAACGTGCTAATTTTCTGTTTGCTTAACTTTCTGACGCTAAACCAGGGAGTCTACTTACCTGGAAAAAGCCGGAAATGGCCATGTTTTATCAGTTGTAAAATTAGCTTCACATTACTAGACCGAACTATATTTTTTTAATTAATTTTTTTAAATATTTTTTTTAACTGTAAGCTTAAGCATTCTATTTTCATTTGGAAATTTATCTTTTTACTGAAAAATTTGCATTTTTCGGTTAAATTCAACTGTTTTTTGATTAAAAATTTTTAAAAAAATTTCGTTAAATATAAACTATTACATTTTTTATTGAGAATTTTTTTTTAAATTCAACTACTCGGTTGAAAGTCAAGCTCTTTTTTCAAATTTACTTCTTTGGCTAATGATTCATAATTTTAATTGCAAATTTATGTTTTTGGTTGTAAATTTAATTATATTATTCAAAAATTTTGTTTTTTGTTAAAAATTTATTTTTTAACTGAAAAATGAACTATTCCACATGGAAGTTCAAGCTTTCTGGTTGAAAATGAATTTTTTGTTGAAAACGTAACTAGGCCAGTTGAATATTCCGTCATTTTAGTTAAAAATTCATCTATTTGCTTAAAAATTAATTTTTCAAACTGAAAATGTAACTATTCAAATTTCGGCTGAAATTTTTTTTTAGTTAAGATTGTGTCTATTTTGTTCAAAATTAATTTTTTCCAATAAAAGCTTTATCCTTTTAGTTGGAAATTCATTAGATTGATTGAAAATTTGGCCTTTTTTTAAGTTGGTGTTTGGTCGAAAGGTAATTTTTTGTGCTAAAAAGTTAACTATTCCATTTTTGTTTAAAAATTATCTTTTCTATTGGAAAATTAAACCGTTTGATTGAAAATTGATCCTTTCTAGTTAAAAAGTAAATAACTCCGTTAAAAAATCATTTATTTTGTGAAAATTCTTTTTCTTTTTTGAAAAAATTCATCTTTTTATTGAAAATTCAACTTTTAGTTAAAGATTCATCTATCTAGTTTAAAATAAAATATTTTTACTGGAAATCTTAGTAACTTAAAGAATTTTTTATTGAATTGAATATATTATACACATTAATTTCAATGAGAAGTATCCTTATTTACCCTGTATTTACTGTGTTCATTCACCTGTAAAATATTTTAAGTACATGGAGATAAGATAGATTTGAATTATTATTCAAATTGATGGACTTCAGAGATAATTTCAAGAAATGATTAATTATGTTTTTAGTATTATTTATTTATTGAATGATTCAATGATGCTATTATGCTAAGGAAAATCTTATAATATAATTCGCCAAAGTTTTCTAAATTAATTTTTTCCATGATTTGAGTGAATACTCACCTTTAATCTGAAATCTTCAAACGATATTTAGAATCAACCTTTTTACCACTTGCTTGCTATTTTTTTAATTCAAGAATTCAAAACCGCATAAATGGAAAAATGTTCCTGAATGACAGTTTATATTACGAGTGGAAAAGTTTTTCTATACATTTCTTATTGGTTTCCTAAAAATGATAATTTTGGTGAATCGAAAGGCGGACAAATCGAGATCCGCATGCGTATTTCATTGAAAAGGAGAAACTTCTCTCTTTGAAAAGCTTGTACGCAAAATTGAACAAATTTTTTCCCAGTCTGGGTCTCCGCGTTTGGCCTCTTGCCAGACGTTGGCAAAAGCCTTCGTCTGATTTTATTGGACCGCTGTGAAATTCACGCCGTTAAGAAGACTGACTCAGGGAAACTTTATACAAGGTGGAAGCAACGCCAGTTGTCCTCGATAAGAAGCGGTTAATCGATAATTAAAAAAAAGTGATTTCGCATAATTAAGCGCATTTCGCCGATGTTGCAACTGCACATATTCCCATATATCCGATGATGTTCAGGCTCGTTACATCACCTTAGCAACGCTATCTTTATGATAAGTATCTACCTCGGGGATAATTTACTACTGAAAAATAATAGATTATTGAACTTTAGAGAGCACCGCGATTTGTTAGACTGCTTTAAACCTGAAGTAAGCTATTGACTTCTTGAGAAGAAATTCTAATTAGATTCGTATTCGTTTTGCTAATAAACATGTTTAGATTTATGTACGAATTTAGAAAGTCACTATTTCCGTTGAATATTTGAATATTCGCCCATTTCGGAACAATGACATTTTCTAATCCACTTCATCATATATTCCTTCATTGTGATTTCAAAATTTTGAATTTTTTTATTTGCCCTTAAAGTAAATCCTGGGTGTAACAAATACAAGAAAATCGGTATTTTATGTTGTCGTTAATTCAAAAGTGCAGTAAAGCTGTCATTTTCGTCAGATACATTTTGTATATAATTGTTTCTTTTGGGCTTCAATCTCAATTGACTCTTGCAAAGTTGTAGCGGAACAACACATTTTATTGGCGATAAAAGAGTCATTGACCTCAACACTGGGCAATTACTTAACGCCAATGTTGTGTAACACTTACATGCTTATATGACATATACGATCGCGAAATTTCAGTACCTCTTCATACAAAGAAATCAAGATGTTTTTTCAGTCTTCTGTATATCTGTCCATCTTATGTCACAAAAATTAATTACTACTCATTTATCCCAGATTTGATTGCATAATTGAATAATGAGGTTCAACATTTCTGAAGTTTTTTATAAGAAAATAATTTGCCACTGACATTTGTAATACTTTCTTTGCAAAGGGGAATCTTCAAGCATCAAATTTTAACTTTCATTTTTACTGGACCATAGAAACTCAAGCCTGTTGTTACCATTTTTTTTTAATTGACACAATTTAAACATAGAGCAAGAGAAATATAGTATTTTCCAATGTTTTGTCAAAACAATTTTCTTACAAATTTTTCACATTTTTACCAAAACTTTTCTTACAAAAAACTTCACGATTTTACAGGAGGAACCACACACGTCCTCAAAAACCAAATTTTTAATTTTAAACAAAAAATGAGAACGTTTTTTCAAGATCAATTGGTACTAAATTAAACCCCAAAAATTTTAATTAGAAAGTTTTATTAGATTTGGACAAATGAAGGGAGACATTTTTTCACTGGAGGCTCCAATTCTAAATTTCCATTGAAAAAGCACGTTTTCTTGATTTTGGACGGTGATAAAAAATCCAATCTTTCATTTGAAAAAATGTGAGAATTTACTTTCCAGATGCCTCAGCGCAAATTCAAAGTCCGGCCCTTATGGCATGCTTAAAACTTAAAAAAAAATTTTTAAAATGTAATTATGAACATATTATTTTATCAGGATGTGTATTACAATTTTTTTATTTTCTGAACCAATAACCTTATTTTTTTTAATCGTGGGGGGGGGGGGTTGCCCTGTATGGCATGCTATTCTTGATACACTGTTAAAGATAACAGAAAAAATGGTCATTAGTAGTCAAAATCAGGTTACTCACTACTGATGAATTTGCATATTTATTTTTCAGTATTTTCCATAGCAATTACAATAAAATTTGAATAGGTGAATTGGGAGCCGTAAAATCCGCAAATTATGAACATATATGCGTTTTATCTTTGTCCAAGTAGACATTCACTTTTTATACAGCTTTGGAAATTATCTCACATTACGTGACTTACTGTTGGTTTCCCTACCCTAAGATAAACAAAAATGTGTTTTAGAAAATTTATATAAGTTTTCAGAGTCATTATGATTTTGTATCAAAACAAACATTTGAGAAATTCAAAATAGTATCAATAGTAGCATGCATTATGAAAAATAGTAGGAAAATAGTATGATGCAATTTTTTAAAGATCAAATCGAAGGGTTAACTATTTTTTTTAATCTCCCGAAAAATGATTAATCTTTTAAGTTCCTTGAAATCTTTGAAATTCCTTGCAATCCTTAGAAATACATTCAAATCTCTGAATTCCCTGAAATGCCTAGAAATCCTTAAAAACCCCAAGAAGTCCCTTGATATTTAATTGAATTTTTCCTTAAGTTCTATAAGTACCATCCTATTAGCGCCGAAATTCGTTTAAATTTTTTAAATCATCTGAAACCAGTGAAAAATTCTACAAGTTTTTTTAAATCCCTTGACATTCCTTGACAGTTTTTGAATGTCCTAAAAATTCCTTGAAATCTTTGAAAGTTTTGGGACCCTATAAAATACTTTCAAATCCCTGAAATCAGTTCAAATTCTTTAAAATTACTTAAAATCTATTGAAATCTCGTGAAGTTTTTAGAAATCCTTCGAGATGGTTTAAATGGATTATTTTACACAGTGTAGCGAAGAAGTTTAAAAATATTTGCTAAGGCAAAGTGCCAAAATAATTTAATTAACGAGCAGTTTGAAAAAATGGTAGCATTAGTCTCTTTTTTTTAAATTGTGGCAGAAAATTTGAATCGTTAAAAAAATGTTAAAAAATGTCAAGAGTGGCGTGAGTCTGAGGCCTCTATATCGAGTCAACTTCGAAATTTCTCTTCCTATGGGATAGTAGGTTATTGTAATTTGAAACAAAATCGATAAGATGAACCTTTGGTTTTTGCGAGTCAGGTATGGATCGTCTTAAAATGTGAAAGTTTTCTGCAATTCTATACACGAAAAGTTTAAAATCTGAAGTGAAATTTTTTAATTGGTTCTAGACTTCAGGGAAGTCTAAGACTCCAAAAAAAGATAATTGATGGCACTTAATCCCTTTCTACCCGAAGGGTATTGGTTGTTCCGTATTTAATTTAAAAATTCCGGTACTCTCACCCTGGAGACTACCAGTCGGAGGTTTATAGACATTGAAAGTCCATTGAAAGGAAACGGTGCTAGGGAGAAGCAACAATTGACTTTATGGGCACGGCGGCCTTGAATCTCGGGATCCCCGATCCGCGTGCAGACTCGGTCAGAGTCCTTCGGTATGCGGAGCTCGACCTAAACGACTAAATCACTCTCTTGACCGTTGCATTCTACGTTTCTTGATTATTAAACCATAGACTCCCTCATACGCATTCGTGTTCTTTAAAATCTAAAATTTTCACAATATATTTTTAAAGCTTACATTATCAGTGAACATAATTTGTTACCCAAAACCGCTTTTCAACTATGCCATTATTTGATATTTAATTAATTCACAGGTGTTGCATTTGGACCGACCTGCCCCATAAACTGGGGTAATTCGGACATCATATTACTGCTGTTTATTGAAACAATATGAACATTCTAGAATAAAAATTATACAATATAATATTTCTGGAGAGTTTAATGTATGAAAAAGTTTCGGCCAATATTAGCCCAGAAACCACAATCAGCCCCTGTTCTCCCTGTTTTTTGAAATCCCCTATAATCCAAAGGTGGCCGTAGGGAAAAATTGGAAATCAGGAAAAAGTCAGGGGATTTCATTGGTTAGGGAAGTCAGGAATTTTGAAAAAAAATCTTTCAAAAGTTACGGATTTTCTATAATAGATACTTGCAGTAACTGTAACGAATAATAAATTTGAAATTGGATCAGTCAGTAATTTATTTACCTTGTACTTTTATATCTATTTCTTTTTTTGTAAATGCTTCCTCCTATCTATTATATTTTTAGTTCATAATTTTATTATTTGTTTGAAAATCCAAAAAACTTATAAGAAACTTAATTTTTTATTTGAAATCCAACTTTGTTGAAAAATCATTTGTTGTTGAAGATTCATAATTTTAGTTGAAAATTCATCATTTTTTATTAAAAAGTTATTTGTTTTAATGGAAATTTCATCTTTTTGAATGAAAATGTAACTGTGTGGTTCAACATTAATTTTCTTGTCGATAATTCGAGATTTTGATTTAAAAAATTCATTTTTATAGTTGAGAATTTATCTCTTTACTCAAATTTTTTTACTGAACATGGAAATCTCCCATTTCTACGGAAAATTTAAATTTGTTATTGATTTTTTTCTTTGAAAATTCATTTATTTTGTTAAAAATTCTTCGTTTTTGTGAAAATATAGTATTTTTGGGTTAGAATTCAGTCTTTTACGTTTTGAAATTTACTTCTTCTGATAGGAAGTTTATATTTATTGGTTGAAATATCATCTATTACATTTTTGTTAAGAATTTAACATAAAAACTGAACTATTTAGTTAAAATTTCCACTATTTAAAAAAACATTTAACTGTATTCTAAAAAAATCGTATTTTTACTGTAATAATGTAACTATTTTATTGAAAATGAAACTGTTTTTGGTTCCAAATTGAATTTTCTGGTTAAAAGTTTAACCTTGTTATTAAAAATTCATCTCGTCTGCTTTGAAGTTTAACTATTTGGTTGTGAATGCAACTATTTGGGGGAAAAAGAATGTTGTCGTTTAACATTTAACTGTTAGATTGAAATTTCATCTTCATGATAGAAAATGAATTTTTGTTGTTGAAAATTTATGTTCTCGGGTTAGAAAGTCAACTTTTTTCTAAGCCATTCGACTTTTTAGATTCAAGATGCAACTACGTGGCTAAATCTGACGAGAAGATATAACCCAATAATTTGTTTATAACAATCATTATAAACATAATAATTGTAAACTTGTATCAATTTTTCGCGTCTTTGCACTGTTATACATTATTGCACTGCCTACTGCTTTAGATATTCAAATGGCATAAGATGAAAGTTACGAAAGACTACCTGAGTCTACTTTTATTCTTCAATTTTATTTTGGCTTTCTGATTTATAATTGATAACCCATCTTATATCGATTTTGAGAATCGCGCATATATTATTTAGCAGATTTTATCGAATTCAAATCAGAATTTAATGAAATAAGATGCATTCTCGGTACTAATGATAATTGATATTCACTATATATATTTCTTGTCTTTCTGCCATGTGCGAGGTGAATATAATTTTCCAAGAATATAATTATTTATCCATCCCTAATAGAAAGTACGTGATGCAGAAATGCATTTATTTATGAGAAGTATTCTCATATTTTATGACAACTGAAAGCAAATATACGGAGGTGATTATTATAAAGTATGATAAATATCTTTGGTGACGGCCAGCATTTCACTAACTCCTTGGTATTTCTTTCCGCAAAACTGTCTCTACATTATTTCATTGGGTACATTATAATTTCCAAAACGAATATTTTGCATTTTTTGTTGTAAAAAAGTAAAATTAAAAGTAAGATTAAAGTAAAAAAGGAATTATCGATTTTTAAGAGTATAAGTACCGCAGGACTGAAAATTGACCACTTCATTTGCCACGCACGATTTCTTCCTCTTTCTACACTTTTAATGTCATGCCACACACTTAAGGCATTTCTAATGATCATTACGTCAATACTAATAAACGTCTTACTTCTTAGCAGGTCAAAAGAGGACATATTTTATAGACTGGTTCTTTTGATATAATTGTCTATTGGTCTGCTGTTGAGAGCTATTTAATCAAAGTTCTATCATTTTCTTATTAGATTAATTCCCTTTAATTTGTAGCATATGCAGTTATTTCATGTCCAGAATCCATTACTAATAAATTTGCATACATTTTCATTAATTTAGTCAAACATTCTATTTCTTCATGTAATCAAACATTTTGCATCATCATGTTTGACGATACATATTCATGACTCATCAACAAAATTTCATTTGGAAGCCATCAATAAATTACGTTACCAATTTTGGGCTATTTTTTACCTCCCCCCCCCCCGTTTATAACCGTATTTTTTCCTTAACCCCTATCCCTCTCAAAATGTAGCGTAGGCGAAAATGTTATCAACGCAGCAGAATTGGGATAATTTTTCACGAAAATAAGGGAATATTAGGGACAATAAAGACTTGTCAATAAAATTAATGTGAATGCAATATTAAATTTAGTATTGAGCACTTTAAATTCCTAAGACTTAAAAAAATATTGCATTGTCAACAATGTCAACAATATATTGAAATTTGAATCCAAAAAGATTTTCTACCAAAGGAGATGAATTTTCAACCCCCAACGAGACGAATTTCAAACACAAAGAAATGTACTTTTAACCAAACAGTTTCATTAACCAAATAGTTTAATCCTTAGCCAAGAAGATAAATTTTTAACAAACAAGATTAATTTTTCATCCAAAAAGACGAATTTTCAACAAAATACGTACATTTTCTCTCAAATAGTTCAATTTAAAAATTATAAACGATATATTTCCAACCACAAATTGAATAGTTAAATTTTCGGATAATAATAAATTCTTAAACCCAAAAAAGATTAATTTTTTCGCCAAGAATATAAGTGTTCTACCAAGAAAGGTAAATTATCAACAAAATTGTTAAATTTTCAAACCAAAACGACAAATTATCTGCAAAAACGTAGAATTTTTAACCAAAAATATAAATTTTTAACCTAAAAGATCATTTTCTACCAAATTGTTGAATTTTCAAGCGAAAAAGACGAATTTAGTACAAATCAGTTTAGTTTTCATCCCGAAAATAAAAATTTTCAACTAAATGATGAATCTTCAATTTAAAGAAAAAATTAATTTGAATAAAAATAGTTTTACTTTGAATGAAGTAGTGCATTTTTCAACCAAAAAAGATGAATTTAATACAGATTTAATTTTAAATAAAAAAACAGTTTAGTTGAATTAAAAAGAACAACTTTTCAACTAAACAGTTTAGTCTTCGACACAAAAGAGAAATTTTCAAAAAACCAGATGAATTTTGCACCAAGAAGATTAATCTTCTACCAAGAAACATAAATTTTCAACAAAATTATTTAATTTTGAAGCCAAAAAGACAAACTATCTACAAAAAAGTTATATTTTCAATCAAAAATCTAAATTTTCAGCAACAAAATTATTTTTCATACCAAATAAATTAACTTTCGACCAAATTGTTGAATTTTCAAGCCAAAAAGACGAATTTCATACCACACAGTTTAATTTCCAACCAGAAAATATGAATTATCAAATAAAAAGACGAATTTTCAACAAAATACATGAGTTTTCAACCAAATAGTTTAACTTTCAATTAGAAAAGGTCAATTTACAATTAACAATATATACTTTCATCCAAAAATGGAATATTTACCGTTTTAGTTAAAAAAAGGAATTTTCAACCGAGGCGATGGGTGAAAGTAGTTTTCGGTGCGACTGTCTTCAAATTGGTAACGTAGTTTGTGGACGAATTAAAACAAAAACTTGAAAGTTCGACAATTTTACAGTCGAAAACTATATCGTAGAAAGTTTCTCATATACGTAAGATCATTCTGCATTCCGGACAGTCAGGAAAAGCTCGTTTTTATCAAACAAGTGAATCAATAAACTCTTATCAACCAGAATAGTAAGATCGTTCAAGAACGAGTTTCGGGACAGAT
>JAWWLR010000034.1:48076083-48090915 GCA_035041075.1 Acraspis erinacei
AATAATTTGTGAATTAATTTCACTTTTTGTTAATTGGGCAAACCAGTTGGGGCCCAATTGGCGCCCAACTATTAGTTCGGCTAACTTGGGCAGATTTCCACATGGGTTTGGTATAAATTTCATCTTTTATAGTAGAAAAGATATTTGTTGTTTAAAATAAATTAATAAATTTAAACATTTTAAATTTGTATCTGGAATACTGTTTTATTCCGTTTATAAAAGATTATATGTTAAAAATATTACAATATAAAAATACTGGTATTTGAATATTAATGATCAAGGAAAATTAAAAATTAGTCAAGGAAAAATCAGGGAATTTACTCTGATTCTAAAAAATCTTTTCAGATATCGGCATAAAGTTTTTACTAATTGTTTAATAAAAATATATCAAATTACATTTAAAGCTGTATATATTATTATAAAAATAAATTTATAGGAATAGGAAAGTGAAAATAGGAATATTTAATAAAATAAGTGCTATTCTGTAATTTTTTTCAATTTTATTGAAACATTGAAGCAACTTTTAAGCAAGCTGCGTCACCTCCGTCAAGATAATACATATCCATATCAATGTTGGAGGGTTCCTGCATTCTTCTCGAAAGCCTTAACGACGACCGGGAGCTATGAAAAAATTATTAACATTTATTACTATCTTAGAAAAATATAGGGAAAACTAAAGCAACTAAAGAGGGGAAGGGGTCCTTCACTCATGTACGGAATTTTTGCAAATTCCCAAAAACTTTCTCTTAAAGATGATCTTTTTAGTTATACAATGTACTATTTGCTTGAAAATTGAACTATTTTTGTGTTGAAAAATCAATTGAAATCTTTTCGGATGAAAATTCAACTCTTTTTTTTTGTTGAAAATTTGTCTTTTTGATTTAAAAATCCACGTGAATCCACGTGAACAGATTCCTATCTTACCGACGCTTTTTTATTTCCTAACTTATTTTCACATGAAGCACTACATCTAGTTGAAAATTTGGCTTATTAAATAAGAAGAATTAAGAAAGGTGGGTCTGGTCCTAAATTAGAATAATTACGAAAAATTTTCAAAAAAAAAAACTATTTACAACCAATTTTTTTTCATCATTTTAAGAATTTAGGACCAGACCCACCTTTCTCAATGCTTCTTATTGATAATCCCAAATTTTCAACTCGATATGGCACTTCGTGTCAAAATAAGTTGGGAAATAAGAAAAGTGATGGTAAGGTAGGAATCTGCTCACGTGACCCACTCATTGCATGGCCCTTAATGTTATTTGTTAGAGAATTCAAGAATTTTGTTAAAAACTCAAGCTTTTTGGTAAAAAATCCGTCTTTTTTAATTTAAAATTAATTTTTTTTCGTAGAAACTTATTTCTTGTTTAAAAATGTACAGTTTGAACCTAATAACTCACTGACAATCTTTTATAACAGAAAATTCCACTATTTTTTCAAAATATATATTTCTGATTTAAAAATTCATCTGTTTTAGTAGAAATATTATTTTTTGTTATAAAAATGCCAAATTTTTGTTAAAAATGGTTCTTCTTTGCTTGAGTATTAATTTTAATTGAAAATTCAACTACTTGGGTAAAAGTTAAACTACATTGTTAAACATTATTTTTTATTTAAGGCTTATGGCTTTAGTTGCAAATTTTCCTGTTTAGTGGAAAAAGTATTTTTTTGTTTTAAAACTAATTTTGTAACTAATAATTCAACTATTCCATTTTTTAAAGATTGATCTTTCATAGATGGAAATTCTCCTTTTTTGGTTAAAAAATAATTTTCTTGATTTGAAATTTCATTTTTGTTGGTTAAAAGAGCTTAATTTTCGTGGAAAATTAATTTTTTACTGAAAATTCATATTTTTGTTTGAAACTCAATTTTTGTTGAGAAAATTCGTTTTTTTGGATTAAAGGTTTAATAATTTGGATAAACTTTTATCTATTTCTTGAATCAAAAATTTTGATTTGTTGAAAATTTCTCTTTTTGATATAAAACTTATTTTTTGTATAAATGGCATCTGTTTTGATTAAAATGTAAACTATGACATTTCCTTGTCAGGGACTTCTCTCTTTTGGTTAAAAATTAAACTTTGAAATCAAAAATTTATTTATTTTATCGGAAAATCAAATATTTTGATGAAACGCCATGTTTTACAGCAGAAAAGACATTGTTCTGTTTAAAATAAATTTGTATCTGAAATACTCTGTATTCAGTTTACAAAAGATAAATTTAGAGAGGGCCTATAATCCGTTACATAATTTAAGTACGGCCCACAAAATAAGGTTGAAGTTAATTTTATTATTATGGTTAAAAATAGCAAAAAATCGCAAATATTTGTTTGAAAATTAATCTCTTTTGGTTGAGGATTCAAAATATTTTGTTGAAAATTTTAATTTTTTGGCTGAATCAAAATATTTTTGGTATAAAATTAAAACCTCAGTCGTAAGTGGAACTACTTTCTTAAAAATTGATTTACTTGGTTGATGATTGATCATTTTAGTTGAAAATTTTGGTTAAAAATTGAACTTCTTAAAGTACAAATTCAAATATTTGGTTTCAGATTCCCGTTTTTTTAATGGAAAATTTGAATCTTAATAAAAGAATATTTGATTTGATTTTATCTTCTTGGTTGAAAATTATACTAGTTCTTTGGAAATTGACTATAATTTTATTGAAAATTTAACTATTCTAGATTTAATTGAAAAGTGATCTATTTTAGGTAAAAATTGAACTACTTGATGAAAATCCGTCTTTTCTTTGATAGAAGAATACTCTCATTAATTGAAACTTCATTTTTTTTGGTTAAGAATTAATTTCTTTGTTTAAAAATTTAACAATTTTGTTGAAAATTCGTTTCTTTTGTTGATTGAAAATTCATCTTTTGGTTTGAAAATTCCACTATTTGGTTAAAAATTCATAATTTTGATTAAAAATTAATTTGATCGCTTCAAAATTTATTTATTTTTAGTTGAAAATTAATTTTTTTAACTAAAGATGTAATTAATCTATTTCTGATTGAAAATTTATATTTTTAATTGAAAATTAATACATTTTGCTAAAAACTCGTTTTTTGTTTGTTTAAAATTTTATTATTTAATTTAATTTAACTTCTTAAGCTGAAAATTAAAAAATTCGATCCTTTTTTGGTTGAAAATTTATTTTACTAACTGAAAATTTAATTCTATACTTTTTTTTAGAATATTTATATTTTTATTTGAAAATTCACGTATTTGGTTGAAAATTAATTTTGTTTATTTCAAGATTCATCATTTTAGATGCAAATTCACTTTAAGTATAGCATTTTTTGTTGAAGATTTATCTTTTTTTTACAAAAATGTAATCATTTTCTTTATCGGAATTCATTTCTTTGGTTGAAAAAAATATTTAGTTACAAAACTTTTTCGTTTGTTCTAAATTTAATTTTTTCGTTTAAAAATTCCTGTATTTTAATTAAATTAATTTATATTTTTAATTTAATGAATTAATTTTAATTTTAATTTTAATAAATTTATCTTTTTCTATAGAAATTTAATCTTCTTGGTTGAAACTTATATTATTTCGTTGCAAATTTAGTTTAATTTTATTAAAAATTATTTTTTACTGAAAATTTAACTATTCAATTTTTAGTTGAAATTTTTACCTTTTTTACATGAAAATTCAACTTTTTGTTGAAAATCCGTGTTTTTTGTTATAAGAGTATTGTCACTTGTTGAAACTTCAGCTTTTTGGTTAAAAACTAATTTCTGTAATTGAACATTTTATTATTGTGTTGAAAATTCGTTTCTTTTTTGGTTGTTAATTTATTTTACTAACTGAAAATTTATGATGAAAATTAACTTGTTGTGGTTGAAGATTCATTATTTTGGTAGTCCTTTTCGTGAAAAAATTATCAGTTTTATAGAAAATTTAACTAATCTATTTTTTGTTAAGAATTCATTTCTTTGATTGAAAAAAAAAAACATTTAGTTGAAAATGTAGTTTTTTATGTTGATAGAAAATTCATCTTTTGGCAGAAAGTTCCAATATTTGGTAAAAAAATTCATATTTTTTCTTGAAAATTCATCATTGTGACTCAACATTAATTTCTTTGGTTGTGAATTAATTTTTTTAACTGAAGATGTAACTATTCCATTTATTCTTGAAAATTTATATTTTTATTTTAAAATTAATTCATTTGGCTGGAAACCCTTTTTTTTGTTTTGTTTAAAATTTATTTCTCTAACTGAGAATTGAACTATCCTATTATATTTTGTACAGTTTTCTATTTTAGTTGAAAATTAAAATTTTTTATTGAAACTATATATTTTTTGGTAGAAAATTCTATTTTTGGATTTAAAATTGAATTGTTTTGCTAAAAATTTAATTCGTCTATTTATGGTTGAAAACTAATTTTTTCAGGGTGAACAAAAATATTTTGTTAAAAATTCTTTTTTAACATTTATTTTTTTTTAGCATTGTAACTATTCTAATTTTGGTTGAAAATTGATCTTGTTTCCATAAAAATTCATATATTTTGTTGAAAATGAGTTGTTTTTTTTTTATTAGAACATTACCCTTTTGGGTTTAAAGTCGAACTATTTGATTAAAAATTGATTTTTTACTTGAAGAATGGTAATTTTTGTTAAAAATTAATTCCTGTGTTTAAAAATCATTTTTACGTGGAAACATAAATAAAAAATGTTTAAAATATATTCAGAAGCAACATTTTTTGCATTAAAATTATTAATCTTCTAGCTGTATGGTTGTTTTGCTACTTAATTAAAAGAGTAACAAAGCCTAACTTTAAAACTTAGAGGTTATGTTTCACATGATTTACTTTGGTGTTAATGAACAAATTAGTGAATAAGTCCTAAATCACTGATTAATCAGTGAAATATCTAACTACTATTTCAATCAGTGAATTTTTCACCGATTCATATTTAGAGAGCAGTACTTTGACTTAATTTATCATTCAAATTTGGCGCCATTTCCAATTTGAAGCGAGCGATATACATCTCAAAGAACATAAAGTTCGTTCATATTTTCGAGCATGTGCTCATTTCTCCGAGCACTTAAACCAACTTAAACTCTTTAGAACATTATTTGAGGCCACACTATCTACCAAGCTTAAATTTTTTTGACAAAGGATCGTGAAGATCGACTTTTAGATCATAAAACAAAAATTTTATTAGAGTATAAAATTCGGAGAAAGAACTCAGAGAATTTAAAAAATAAAGCAATACAGAACACTGGAAAATTACACTCTGAAATAAAAAAAAAACACCTTTTTTATGATAAAAAAATCAATTCTGGAGCTCCCGACAGTTTATAATAAAATTTGTTGTTTATATCGTGTGAAATTTGTTATTAGCTTATTAAAATTATTCTAAATAAGTGCAAACATTTTTATCTTAGATTTATCACATACCTTGGTTTGGGCCACTACCAGGAACAGTGCCCTTTGATGCATAGCACTCCGCAAATAAAGTTGCAATTACTTTAAAAATAAAATATATAAACATTAATTTCCGATATTAAATTTTTCAAAAGTAGGGTAATGACATCAATAGATGGATACCCTTAATTAGACAATGAAATGAGAAAAATAAAAATATTAAACTTGTCTCTTATACTTGTGGATCAGATTCAAGCTTGTGCAAAATATATTCCTATTGGTTGGTGGGTCATCAAGACAAAATTTCCTCATTTGGACAAAACTTTAAAAAAGGAGAGGGGGTAAAATTTTTAGATTTTGTGTGCGCAGCATCTTTTCCAGATGCATTTACTCATTTTTGAAATGCATTTTAGTTTGTGCACAATCAATTTTTATACAGCTCAAGTGGCTCACTATTGATGTCTTTAGGGTTTGTCCATAAACCACGTTAAAATTTGGTGTTATATTTGAATAAGCTTTCAAGTATAAATATATTATATTTTCAACAAAACAGTTGAATTTTCCACTGAAAATAATTCATTTTCTACTAAGAAAAGTTAATTTTAAAACAAAAGGATACCAATGTTCAACAAATTAGTTTAACTTGTAAACTAAATATTTTAATTTTGTAGCTAAAAATACTATTTTTTCGGAGAAAGCTGTGTTTTCAACAAATAGGTTCATTTTTAACCAATAAAGATGGATTTTTGACCCAAATTTTTAATCAAGAAGGTTCAGTGTCTATCAAGAAAACGAATTTTCAACAAAATACATGAATTCTCAGCCAAATAGTGGAACCGCAAGGAACTTTCCCATTCATTTTGTGCGTGGTTCTTTTTAGTTCTTTTTAGTTAAATTCAACAATAAAAGAAGAATTTTCATCAAAATAGTTTAATCCTTAAGCAAAGAGATGCATTTTTCAACAACGAAGATTAATTTTTTACCCAAAAAGACTTTTCCAAAAAATACATGAATTTTAAACCAAATAGTTTAATCTCTACGAAATAGGAATTTTTAACAAAAAAAGTTGATTTGCAACCCAATAGTTCAGGCTTCAGCTAAAATGCTAAATCTTTAATCAAAAAATATTTTGATTTGAATTTTAAAAAAATGGAATGTAACCGAAAAATACGAACATCAACACAATAGCTAAATCCCCCATCAAAGGAGTATAATTTTCTATTAAAGTAGATGAATTTTCAAATATAAAAGGCCAATTTTCAATTTGGAATATAAATTTTTAATCAAAAATGGAAAAGTTACATTTTTAGTAAACAAAAAAGAATTTTCAAACAAATAGTTAAGTTAGTGTATTTTTTAACTAAAAAGATGAGTGTTTGGCCAAGAAGAATTATTTTCTACCAAATAGTGTATAATTTATTCAAATAGTGTATTTTTTAACTAAAAAGATGAGTGTTTGGCCAAGAAGAATTATTTTCTACCAAAATGACGAATTTCCAACAAAATACATGAATTTTTAAACAGGTTGTTTAATTTTTAACTGAAAACGACAAATTTTCGACCAAATAATTGAATTTTGAAATAGAAAAGATCAATTTTGTACTAAAATAAATTTTTTAAGTTTTTAAATAAAAAAATTAATTTTCAGTAAAAACGAAACTAATTTTCAACAAAATAGTCTAACTTTCAACCAAAGATATGAATCTTCAACAAAAAATGCATTTTCAACAGAGTTGTTCAGCATTCAAGCAAATAGTTAAATTAATATTACCATCAAAATCTAAAATAATTATTTTTATTTTTTTCATAAGTTTTATTTTATTAGATATTTACAAAAATCAAGGAAATTTGTATCAAAGTTGTTTAACCAAGAAGAATTATTTTCTACCAAAAAATACAACTTTTCAAACAAATAGTTGAATTTTATAATAAAAGAGATAAGTTTTCCACCATTTCCAAAGCAGTATCTTTTTTAACCAAAAGAGGTCAATTCTGAAGAAAAAATATAATTTCATACTCTTCAATTAAAAAGAATGAACTTTCGTCGAAAAATAGATTAATTTGATTATTGGATTCTATTAATTTAGACCGCATTTAAGCGAAAATACTAGAATAAGGGGAAGTCTCTTGAAAACAGGGGAAAATTCAACAAAGAGAGGGACATTTTGTTAAGTCTGAAATATGGAAATGATGAAAATTATTAAGTTATTATTTAACTTTACCTTTGCAGGTCCATCTTTCGTAAATTTTATTAAAATTGATCATTAGGAAACGTATTAAACTTTAGTTAAGATATTAAATCCCCCCCCTTCGCTTTATTTTACCAAAAGTGATTTTTGGGGTCACCCCGCCTCCCCCTTAAAATTGATGATGCAGTTTATAGACGACGCCAAAGAGGAATTATATTTTCGTTCTTGCATTTCGAGTAATCTGCAAGTATGCAGGTTCCGAAGATGGAAATGACCGAATCGAATCTTGGCGAGAGAAGTCTGGTCCCTGGGGCTATGTAGAAAGCGAGGAAGGATTAGGATACTTGTAAGATTATGTCTACCTACCAACCGACTAAGAGTTCCACCCACCAGCCAACAATCTTCTCACATATCGCAGCGCCCACTATTCTTTAAAATCGCAGGATCACCGCAATATAGTATAATTTCTCCAGTACTATTATTAGAGAATCCATTCATCCGTTTATCGATCAACTTTACTACCTAGTTCAGAGTGGCCACAAAACATCATTTTCAAAACTCCCCACGTTTCCGTGACAAATTTTTCACTTTTTCTGGCCATTAAAATTTAAATACCAAAAACGCTTTAAATTACTCGAATTTCTATTCGGAATGTATTGCATTTTCAACGAAAAAAGATTTTATGCCAAAAGACATGAATTTTCAACCCAGAAAGACGAATTTTCAAACAAAGACTTAAACTTTTCAAGCAAAAAAGTCGAATTTATTAGAAAGCAGTAAACTTTTAAATACAAGAAGATGAATTCTTAACAAAAAACTTCATTTTCAAGCAAGAAATGTATATTTTCAGTCAAAAAGTTCAATGTTCAAAAAAAGAATTATTTTTAATCAAACAATTGCATTTTCAATCAAATATTTGAAATTTTAAACAAAACAGACTAATAAAAAAAATTAGTTGCACTTTTAACCAAATAATTGAATTTTTAAGCCAAGCAGACAAATTTTTTAGAAGGCAGTTGAATTTACAACCTGCAAAATTTAAGTTCAAACAAGACATTTATTTTTAACAAAGAAAAATGAATTTTTAACCCAGAAAAATTACTTCTCTTTAAAAAAATATGAATTTCCTATACAAAAAGACGAATCTTGAACCAAAAAGTCGAATTTTTTATCATAAAAGCCGAATTTAACAAAATAGTTCCATTTTCAACATAATAGTTGATATTTTAAGAAAATAGTAATAATTCTAACCAAATAGCTAATTTGTCAGTCTTGAAAGACGAATTTTAAACCACATTTACGTATTTTCAAAAAAGAACAAACTTCCACCAAAAATAGTTACATTTGCAACATTGAAAGATAAAGAATATGAACTTTAAATCCAAAAAGATTAATGTTCGTAAAAACAGCTGAATTTTCGACCGAAAAATCTGAATTGAAGAAAATTGTTGAATTTTCAAACATAATAATTAAATTTTTAATAAAATCGCGGAATTTTTAACCAGATAGCTCAAGTTTTAACCAAATAGTCGAATTTTCTAATAAAGAAGATTAGTCTTTTACCAGAAACAGTTGCATTTTCAAACCAAGATTTGAATTTTTAAGCCAAAAAGGACAATTGTTTAGAAGATAGTTAAATTTGTATACAAATATTCAACAAAACAGTTGAATTTTTGACCAAAAAAGATTATTTTTACACAAATAAATGAATATTCCACAAGATTGTTGAATTTTTACCAAACAGCTGATTTTTCAACCTACAAAGACAAATTTTTAACAAAATATATAAATTTTTAAACAAAATGATGATTTTTCAACAGTGAAGATAAATTTTCTACCTAAAAAGACAATTTTCAAATAAATACATTAACTTTTAACCAAATAATTAAACTTTAAATTCATGAATAATAGCTTTTTAGCCAAAAATGGAATCTTCAGCAATAATAAATGCATTTTCAACAACAACAAAATAATTCTTAGCAAAAAAGTAAACAAATAATAGATTTCTTAACCCAACGAGAAGAATTCTGAACCAAAAATATAATAGTAGACTTTTATTAAAAATATTTGGATTTTTTATTCGAATCTATTCATTCAATTCGCATTTAAGCGAGAAAACGAGAAGAAGTGGAATTTTTTAAACAGGAAAAAAGAGGAACTCTTCAAAAAGGGTATAAAGAGGGAAATAGTAAAAGAAATGTAAATTCTACATTTTTAACAAAGAATCTTTTAGGAATAGAACATAAGAAATTTTTATTCATAATTTGTTAATATATTATTCTTGACAGTTACTTAAAACTGTTTCTTACAGAAATTCCCTGACTTTTGCAATTTTTTTCAAAATCGTTAACTTTTCCCTGATTTCCAGGTTCATTTATAATCATCAATATAAAAAACTCTTGTTCTGGATTCATGAAATAAAAAAAAATACAAGCAGAACAATAAAGTTGAATCGACTTTTAAGAAAAATTGTGCAGAGGCTAAAAACATTATTTGAATTCCGAATGATTATTGTTCTTATGCAAGGTGGGGAATGCAAGTATGTATGATGCCATGCATATCATTTAATGATCAGTTTCTCGACGGTTATAGTTATTCAAACTAGGAACTTTGTCATAAAGTTACAGACACTTAAAATTTTAACATCGACGTTAAAAATAATGAATATATTCGTGAATCCAATGGTGTAGCGTAAGGAATATATCTAAGAATTTAATCATGCTTGGATAATTAAGCGATTCTTTATACTTAATGTAATAGGATTCACTGTGAAAAGGTTCTAATTGAATTTTTACTTTTGTCGGAAATTTGTGTTTTTTTAGATAATTAATTTCTGAATAGTAAGGGGAATAGTTACGCTACTGTGGAGAGTAATAGAGTATTCATGTGTTTAAAGAAAAACATACAACGTTTATACATAAGCCTCTAGTGCTAGTGGGTTTGAGAGCCTTAGTAAGCCGTTATTCAGTAGGTGATACACGAAGAGAGAATAAAGTTCGAGAGTCCTCGAATTAGCACACAAGATCCCTTAATGCTGTCAATCTAAAGAAGATTTCTTCAAGTTTGTTGAAATAATTATTAACATTTCACCTACTGCTGTCTTCAAATACTGATCGTTCTCAAAATGCAGCATTTTTATTAGCTATATAAACTCTAAAACATATTTTTTTCATTCCAGTACCTAAAAAAATTCAACATTTGTTAATCAAAGCTTTAAGAGAACATCCAAGAAAAAAGCTCACATTCTAAAAAAGTTAAAGTTTAGGGAATTTGATTTTAAATGTTGTAAAAAATCGTAAAAAGCACCTGTAAATTTATGAATATTTAAAAAAATAACAAGTTTTGATAGATTATAACAGTATCCAGAAAATATTCAGAAGATCCAAATCATTTTAAGTCGAAGAAGTTGAAGCCTTTCCGTCGCATAGTCTCTCCCATCAGCAGCGAAGAATTTTTTTGCGCACTTTTCCGATTTAAGAGAAAACTTTCGCAGGAAGTTATGAATGTTTGAATTTTGTCGGAAAACTGGGAAAAATATCAAAATCGCCAAAGTAGTCACGATTTATTTGAAAATATAAAAAGAAGATTGTTACAAAAAATCGAAACTTTTTTCGCTTTAGTTTTATGCGGGTTACACAATTTTTCATAAAACAACATTTTCGAATTTTTCTCAGATACAATGAAAGGAGCAACAAATATAAAGTTAAAAGTTTTGCACATCCGAAAAAGTTATACAACTATTCATCTTGCTCTTTTACGATATCTTGCTTCGTTTATGACAAAAATTCGAGAATTAATTTTTTCAGATAAAAAATTATCCCAAGTTAAAAAATTGATTATCCCGCATAAGGCTTATAGGATGCCTACCGTATACAAACATGTAGAAACTATTAAAAATATTGCAAAAAATAAAATGCGTGGTGCTTTCAACAGATTCTTCTTTTCATGTTTTCGAAATTCAAAGAAAAAAATAAATAAGATTTTCTGGAAAACCCCACGTTCTTTATTTTTTGGAATTTTAACAAATAGTTTCTGCTTTTAGCTAATAGCTTTTATGCGGGCTGAGTCATTTTTTAAACCAAGTGAATTTGTTTTCCACAAAATATAATTTTCCCATTTTTCGTGTAATTTTTCTTTTATCTTAAATTTTGGGGCATCTTTCGTGGTTCTGAGAAAAATGCGGAAATTTCATTTTTTGGAAACAAAATTCTCTTATACAAGAAATTTGTATCTTGAACATACCGTATAACTTCCTTGTTATACAAGGCCAAATTCAACAACAAAATTCGTAAAACATATAAACGTGTTTTTTGTGATCAACTTTTTATATTTTCAAAAAGGAAAAAACGAACTACTGTGGAAATGTTTAACTTTATTCCAATTTATCGTAACAGTGTGGAAGATTTGATTTTCTCAACTCGTCCAAAAAAGGCAAAACAAATTCCATTTCACCCTTTATAAAGAATGCAACTTTTTCCCCGTTTCCCCTTTATATCGTTTCCCGCTTAAATACGAGCTAATTCAACTAAAATAATATTTTTCGTTAAAAATTCTACTATTTAATAAAAAATTTTATTATTTTCTTGAGGATTCAAAAATTTGTTAAACGTTGAACTATTTTTTCGAAAATTTAACTACTTGTTTAAAATTTGAACTGCTTGGTACAAGATTAATTTTATTAGTTGAAGATTAACTTTTTTGTTTAAAATTCCGTTTTTAGTTGAAAATGAACTTTCTTAAGTGAAAGTTTCACTATTCCATTTTTAGTAAAAATTCTTAGTACAAATAATATCCTCGGTGTAAAATTAAACTATTTTGTTCGAACATAGTTTTTTGTTTGAAATATAGTTCTTTACACTTCGAAGTGAACTATTTCATTTTATATTATTTATTAAATATTCATATTTTTGTATACTATTTGGTTGAAAATTACGTGTTGAAAATATAACTGTTTTATAAAGTATTCGCCTTTTTGGGTTGAAAATTGAACAATTTGTTTGAAATTTGTTTGAAATTTGTTTGAAAATCTGTCTGTCTTCAAGATTATATTTTTCGCTGAGAATTCATATTTTTTGGTTAAATTCATCTGTTTTTTATTTTAAATTAATTTTTTTGGCAGGGATATCAAGTATAAAATTTTTCGTGGAGAATTCATCTTTTTTATTAAAAATTCAACCGCTTGGTTTAAACTTGAACTTTATGTTAAATAAAATTTTTGGTGTGAAAAATAATTTTTTTAAATTATAATTTCAACTAGGTATATGAAAATTCAGGTTCCTTCTAAAAAATTAGTCTTTTTGCATTAAAGATTGAACTACCTGCTTGTATATACAACTATTCGGTTTAAAATTAAAAACTTTATGTTTTTCAAATTTCAATTATTTAATAAAAAAATCATATTTTTTTATGGAAAATATTTTCGGGTTTAAAAATCAGCGCTTGTGTAACACATTTGACTTTTAAGCTTTAAAACTCAACTATTTCATTGAAAGTTCATGTCTTTTGAAAAAAAAATCTGTTTTGGTTGAAAATTCAACTATTTTGGTAAAAATTCAATATATTTCTACTTGAAATCTTATGCGTTTTATATTGAATTCAATATGGTACCTACACATTAATTTTTTTTAAAGAATTTATTCCCATATTATTCTCCTAGTTTCGTGAAAAATCACTCTATTTCTTCTATCTGAAGAATACTTTGGGATGTGAAGTCTGTTATTTAACTAAAATGAGCATTCTTTTCATGATGTGTCTCATTGCCTAAAATATTTGTTTAAATCTCACAAAAATAAGTGATCATTTTCGCACTAATAAGAACAATTTGTAGGGGTGTTATTTTCGAAACATAGACTTTTGTTGGATTAAATATATATTGAAAGCTAGTCGTGTTATTTCGTAATTTTCTTAATAAAGAATCACAAGATATGCAAATTGAAATTGAATTTCAATTAAATTAATAAGTGACAGGTAAATTTGTAATCAGCGATGAAAACATGTTGTGCTCAACTCGGCCACAAGACCTAAAAATATATCATAGCAATTTTCTGATGGATATAAGGATTAAGAGGAATAAATAGTGGATTATTAATGTTTATTGCGTCTTGATTTATATAAACATTTCCACCAGAGAGATTCATTTGCTATTTAGATATCCGTAGCTGCGACTATTGATAGTTAGTTAGAAGTAGTTAGAGGCGCGTCGCGAAGACCGATGACCCCGGTAGGTAGGACTGGCAAGGTAGTTACATACATAAGGTAGGATCCTTTCGCTTGAGAAGTCAAGCCACTCGTATGGAGGCTCCTCTTTTGCGGCTAATTGGGACCAGTCTCTTCTCGGCTTAGCTGCATGATAGTTACCCTTCTTCTTCCGATAAACTCCATTTCGCGATCTCAAAGAGCATTATGGAACTACGGCACGACCAAAGGTCGTGACAACCGCTCTACAAAATTTCACCATAGCTTAGAGAAAAAACTCAAATTCCGATTCATATCCGATTTTTAGGCTCGACATCGCGCTTGCCTTTCAACGCCAAGTACGATTTCATTCTAATAATTAGAGGTAATTAGGCATTTTCATTTAGGGGTCAAGAGAGTTAAAATCTATTTTCTTAAATGACAATTAGCAAGATAATTAAATGGAAAATTGTGTTTCTGGCTACTACATTCTTTTACTAGAAGTTTCTGAATATTAAAAAAGTTCAACAATGTTTCAAAATGTATACAAATTTGCAACAGCCTCCTGAATTGAATTATGAATGTTTTAATTGCTGAAAATCTTCAAAGCTTTATAACTTTTCTTGTGAATTCCTGCGCTATGTTTTTCTATTTAATTATGCAATTTTGAAGAAATTTTCAAATTACGATTTTTTAAGATAGACTCTCCTCCTAGCAAGTGTGTTCGCAGCTTACGAAATAATTTTCAACCCTTAAGTATGGATGCTCGGTCTCACAGACTGCACCATAGTTCTGATATGTGGGTCTCCCCTGACCTTCCTTTCCATATGTCCACTTGGATACCTGGAATTGTATTAGGGTTTCCGTTTGATCACTGAAGTTAGGCAGTACTTGGCTTTTCAAGTGTATTTTATCATCTGTGAAGCTAGCTCTACTCTAGAAATAAAATTGATAACTTTGTTAATATATCGATGGGTTCTACGAAGAATAGGCTATATTTCCGTTACCGTTAAGAATTGGCTAACTTCATTTTGTAGGAAATTTAGTAAACACGTAGAAGTGTTAAAAGAAATAAAATCTTTTAAAAATTCTTGTTTTGAAAGT
>JAWWLR010000034.1:48103499-48114988 GCA_035041075.1 Acraspis erinacei
TCTCAGCTCTCTCTCTCTCTCTCTCTCTCTCTTTATTCCTCTCTTGCCCCTTTTGCTTTTTTTTTATACTGTCCCTTTATACCACTCCAAGATCAACACCGATACGATCCGCAAACACGCGATCGTCGATTAGTTTTCAAAAGAGAGGCAAACACGAAGCTACTTGAGAGCAACTACAAATATCTCGGCTCTCGGGTAAGTTCTTCAAGTCATTTGTCATCGAGAGCCATAACATTCATATTTTCAACCAATCAGCACTCTGGCCACTACAGACTGTACACCCTTTCACCTATTCCCCGCTTCAAACCTTTTTGGGAATTCCTCTTCTGCCCTGTTTTTAAGAAAATTTCCCTTCTTCTCTTTTTTTCGCTTAAATGAGAGCCGGATTGATAGAATCCAATAAAAAAATTAATCTATTTTTCGTTATAAGTTCATTCTTTTTAATTTAAAACTCTATATCTGCTATTATTATATTTCTTCTAATTTTTTAATTATTATATCTGTTTTGGTCAAAAATGTAATTATTTTGTTGAATATTCAACTATTTTCCTACAAAGTTATCTTTTTCGATCGTAAATTCAAATCTGTTTTGTTGCAAATAGCTACATCTAGTCTCGGAAAATAGCCGAAGCTAACAAAAGTGATGGACTACACGTCCCGAAATTTCGGGATGATGAGCAAATTATTAGAAATTTTTTGACTCCTCGTCCCGAGTGGCGGAAGGCCGAAACAGTTCAGTTGCAAATTTGTTTTAATTATCAAAAATTCATCTATTATTAGAAAATTAGTCTTTTTTAATTCAAAGTGAATTTTATTTTCATTGACATGTCTTTTATTATATATTTTGTTCAAAATTCAACTCTTATAGTTATACGTTCTATAATTGGATAAAAATTTCATTATTTTATTAAAAATTCTAGTATTTCTCAAAAAGTCATATTTTTTAGTTTAAAATCTATCTTTTTTGGTTGAAAATTTATATGTTTTGTTAAAAAGTGATCTTTATGGATAGAAAATTTTTCATTTTTGTAGGAAAGTAATTTTTTTTAGTTGCAAATCCCTCTTTTATGGTAAGATATTAATTCCTCTTAATATAAAAATGAACTAATATATTTTTGATCCAGAATTCATCTGTTTTGGATACAAATTCTACTATTTGATTGAAACTTTAATTCTAAATTAATTATTTATATATATATATAATATTATAATTAATAATTATAAATTTTTAATTCGTATTTTATAGCTGAAACTTAATTTGTTTTAATTCAACAGTTTACTATTTTATTCTTGATCCAGAATTCATCTCCTTTGGTAAACAATTCTACTATTCGGTTAAGAATTAAATTATTTTGTTTTAAAAAATATACTATTTCATAAAAATCCATTTTTGTCGAAGTTTTTGTTCTTGAGCATTAGTCTTTTTTATAAAAAAATTGGCCCTTTTGGAATGACGGTTCAACTTTTAGTGAAAAAGTCCTCTTTGTTGCTTGAAAGTGAATTATTTTTCAGTGTGAAGTCTACTATTATATTTTTGGTCCAAAATTTATCTATTTTGGTAAAAATTCTACTATTTAGTTGAATATTAAATTATATTGTTCAATATTGAACTATTTTCTTAAAAAGTTATGCTTTTTATCGAAGTTACTTCTTTTTGATTAAAAAGTCTACTATTATATTTTTGTTCTGAATTAATCGGTTTTGGGTAAAAATTCTAGTATTTAGTTAAAAATATAATTAATTTGTTGGGAATTTTCGGCCATTTGGTTAAGAACTCATCTTTACATGTTGAAAATTCAACTCTGATTAAATATTCAAGCTTTTTTTTAATTCTTCTCTTTTTCTTGGAAGTTCAACTATTTGGCTGTAGGATGAAACTGTACAGTTTACAATTAATTTTGTTAGTTGAAAATTCAACTATTTGGTGGAAAATTAATATTTCTTGGTTGCAAATGAACTTTTTTGTTGAAAATTCATCTTTTCGTGTTTAAAACTCAATTGTGTTAATCGACTTCTTATGTAGAAACCTAAACTCTTTTCTAGAAAATGTATCTATTTTTGTAGAAAATTTACCTTTTTTGGTTTAAAATTCAACTATTTTGTTAAAAATCCGATATATTTGGATTAATTAAACGAATAATTATACGACTTTAAAAGGCTTCAAGACAGTTAAAAATGATTCAATAGAATTTAAGGTGAATATAATAAGAGAATTCTATAGAATCTGGAATAATTCTAAAGAATTGAGAAGCAGGTTTACATCTGAATTTATCAGGGGGTAATACCTTTGAATCTAAATAAAAAAGTATAATTTTTGAATTAGAGATTTTTTCCAAGTTGACATTAAAGATCTTAACTTGAGAGAAAAGCAACAGAATAGTATATAATAAAAGAAAACAAAATAGAACAGATCAACAATAGAATATCGAATTTCCGTTATCTGTCTCATAAAATTTTAAAGACCTAATCGAATTTCCCATTGGTCCTAAATTAAACTTCAATCAAAATAAAATTGGTAAGGATTCTAATATATAAAATGTAATATATTTCAATATTAACGCAAAATATATAGTAAATGAGAACGAAAACAGGATAAAGTTTGACTGACTAATGTATCTCGAAAGTGTTAAATACCTAACCAAACCAATCTTTTTTTTCAGTGACCCTCAATCTAGACACGAGGCACATTGCGAAAATGTAATCGCGAAAACGTTTATCTTCACTTATTTTTTTAATAAAAATCTACGCTATGTCCAGTCGTCCGACTAGACACAACAATTCGGGGCGACTAGCCTAGCTTATAAGGAATATTGGACTGCTCATCCCGGAAATGAGTTCATGCACCCCAAATCGTGATCTGCAATCTAAAATTATAATAATTAATGTATTCACTAATTAGTATATCCCATTATAAACAAATACCTTCGTAAACAAATGTATTGTATGCAAAAAACGTTTTGGTTATAAAAACTGGAAGTTATGATCGCCATAGTAAACGGAGGCATATCAAACAACTGAATTTACATTTAAATGGGGCATTTTCAATTCCAATCCAAACAAAAAATTCAGCCCAAATAAAAATGTTCAACAACATAGTTAAATTCTCAAGCAAATTTTTTTGTTTAATCTAAAACAGTTGAATCAACCTAGTTTAACCTATCCAACCATAACCCAGTAATTATTAACCAAAAGGACGATTTTTTAGCCAAAGTTTTGAATTTTCAACCAAAAAAGATTTTTTAGTCAAGTGAGAAAAACAATTTCGCTTAAATTGTTAAATTATCAAATTTCAAATATAGTTCTCTACGAAAAGATTTATTTTCCCAAAAATACCTGAATTTTCCACAAAAGAGATTAATTTGAAACTAACATGATGAATATTCAACCAAAAAAGTTAATTCTAACAATAAAAATAAATTTTTGACAAAGCAGTTCAACTTTGAACCAAATAAGTTAATTTTCAAACCAAAAAGAGGAACTCTCAGAGGCAAATGTAATTTTATAGTTTTTGGTTTATGAATAAATTTTTTTAATATTAGGAATATAGCAACATAACAAGTGCTAAGTTTGTTAACTTTGACTACATGAATCGATTGATGTATTTCGAAACATTCTATCGCCAGTGAAGTTATAATATGTACAGGTGTATACATTTTTCTAAAGATTGTACAAGAAAAACTTTCTGAATTTTGAGAATATACTAATATATATAGTAATATCAACAATGAATACAAAGCTATCCTATATGAGAAAGCGCAGGTTCATGAAATGATCGCAATAACTAATGACACATCATATTATAATGAACGCGTCCCAATTACTTTGCAGCCGTGTTTTGACATCGGACAAGAGAAATGCCCTGCATGAAGAATGATTGATTCTCACTACTGTCATCTTTTAGACCCTCTTGAAGAAATTGAAAATGAAACCTTACCAAATGCTTATGACGCAACAGATTTCCATGAACCAATTAAAAATTTTTGATTTCTTCAAATAGCTCTCAATGTGGACTATGGAGCATCGTTCACCACGATCAGGTTGTCATTGTTAAGTACCTCGTAACATCCAGTAGGAAATTCTAAGGATTGTTCGGGTCGAAGAATACGTGACTTCTGTGAGACCCTCATAACTATATGAAAGACCCGAGATAGGTATATAAATCCCAAACAACATAACCATCCAAGTCGGAGACAGCATAAACGTCTGCAGTAGTCACGATTATATAAGTTATCCGTCAACGTCTGCTAATGTAAGTTCGTGTAAAATATATAAGCAGAGGGAAAGAAAGGGGTATGTGATTCGTAATACTCAGAATCCCTGCGAAACGTCGTGCGATTATAACAATGCCTCTTCAGCATCGTTTCATTAACAAATCGTCATTATTTGCCTTGCAGCTGTTATGGGACAATGATACCATCCATACCATACTTCTCTCAGCTGATTGTAGTGTAGTTTTATTATGCAAATCCTGAAGTAATATTAACGTAGACTCACGACAAATCGCCATTTATTTCACCTTTCTTAGTCAAGCAGTTAGGAATTTATATGGTTATTTAAATAATCATTGCTACGTTACTTCTATTAATAAATCTTAGAGAATGACATGCAAACTCATTACCGAGGCACCTGTTTGTATAATAATTTCAAATTATTACTTTTAATACACCGGAAAAAATATAATCTGTCTGTCGATAACAGCAGATTACTTCACTCATTGACAGTCTACGAAAAAAAACCATTGGGACCCTGGCTCGAGTCTCGCTAAAGTACTGAGTGTGAGACAATTCAGTCTAATAAACGTTCACGAAAAATTACAATTGGAACATGCAACAGAATCCTATATAAAATATATTGTGAACACCTTAACGTTAACAACCTTAAGAACAAGTGAACAACCTTAAAGTTTATGAAACCTATTAAATTGCACGTCCGAGTTAGAACCTTTTAATATGCATTTTCGATAATATAACCTTGTTAATTGGACAAGCTGACATATTGTCATTTATTATATTCTATTGTGAAAATGTATCTCAACTAGAGTTGTTTTTTAAAGAAGTCGTTAAAAATCGTTTATTGCTTTGTTTTGATTAGACAAAGAAATTCAACAATTATGAATTATGCTTTAAAGTCGAAAGCTACGCTCAAGAATCTAATTTATCCGTCATATCAGTGTGGCTTTAACTATGTAACTCGCATACTCGACAGGTAGTAATATTCTTTTTTTCTATATTTATCAGTTTCTTTCTTTCACTGCAATAGAGTGCGCAAGCCCCTGACATTACCAAAATAAAAAAATTCTGGAAAATTGCCAGAAAATTTGACTACAAAGGAACTACAATGTCAAGATTTTATATCGGGAACATGCATATTGAAAGGTTCTATCTTGAACAGTGGCAATTAAAAGTTTTTATCACAGTTGTCGGACTTATGCACAGCTCTTTTTTATTGTAAAAATACATTTCCACCAGAGATTATGGTAGAAAATGGACAGTAAGAATTCCTGAGAATTTCACTTCCGTGCCTCTTTATAAGACGATAGCTATACCAATTGGTATCATCGCGTCAGTATAATAAGGGATTAAGGCTGCATATAGCACAAACGAAACATCGCATTTGGTTGCGTCTCACTTTCGAAAACCACTGCTCAGCTCGTTCTTCTTGATCGTCTTCCAAAGTTCTATCTACAATAAATCAGGCGCCATCAGTCACTCGGAAGAGCGACTGCCGACTACTTAATAGCGCCTGAAGGCCCGCGAAGCCTAGATCCTAGACTTTGCGGTGCTTGGAGCAATTCCACTCGTATTCGTACCTCGGATAACGGAACGAGGATATCAACACACACACACACACACATATATATATATATATATATATTTATTTATTTATTTTCTCGAGGACGAGTTAGTTACGGGTGCAATTACTACAGGTACACGGCGGGTCAGCGGCGGGTAAACGCGCGGATAAATCGAGTATCGCTACCTGGGTGCCGGAAAGCATGTACTCGGCGCAGGTGAGATACTCACGTTCAACCGATAAATCCTCAAGGCGATAATATTATTGGGTATCCGCATAAACTTTATTCCTCGACCCCTTCCCCTTCCTTAGCCGTGCTATGAATCTAATTACCTCGTCGCGCCTGTTCTTCTGGATTTGCTCTATCGGCAAGGTGTCTACATTTCCATGTGTTTGTATGTTGTTTGCATGTGTATACATTTTATACACGCATCATCCGTTATGCACAGGCGCATCTTGCGCCCCCTCTTAAATCCTGCGTGAGTGCGTGCACGAGAGAAAGTAGGACCCGATCACGTTGCTTTCGTGATCGCAGCAGGACTGTGTGTCTCGGGAATGGGTTATTCATCTATTGCAGGACCCATTATAGATTTCATTCAATTTTTCAAAACCTTTCCTTTTTCGCGATCTTTTTCTTCATGATCCCTAGGATCACTCAACTTCTTTATATGTAATTGTTTGTATGGTAATTTTTTACTAACTAATAATTACCAACAAATTACTAATAAATGCTAATAAATACTAATAAATATATAAGCTTAGATAATCAGTCAAGAATAATTAAAAATATTAAAATATCAGACTGAGGACCCGAAATACTCTAAAAAATAGGATGAGTCTTCACAAAAATAGGGAGATTTCTTGGAATGAATTTAGGACCAAATGAAAAGTTAAAAAATTAGTTCACTTTTTAACAAAACAATGAAATTTTCAACAAAATACTTGATTGTTTAAACAAATAGTTGTTTTTATCCTAAAAATACAAAGATGCATCTTCAACCAAATGGTCGAATTTTCAATTAAAAACAATTTAAAATTCAACCTAAAACCATTGCATTTTCAATCAAACAAATGAATTTTCAACCAAAATGTTCTATTTTCTACTAAGGAAGATTATTTTTTTACCATCAAAGATAAATTTTCAGTTCTAAAACTAAAATGATCAAGCTTAAGCCTGATAATGATTTGCTCCAAAGTAGTTCAATTAAAAATCAAGTAATTTATATTTCAAGCAAAAAGGTTTTTATTTAAAATAAAAGACAATTGATTTTCTGTAAATAAATGAATTTTCAATTAAAAATATAATTATTGAACTAAAAATGAAATAGCAACATTTTTGGTTTAAAAAATTAATTAATACTCTGAATCTTCAACAAAAACTGAATACTTAACAAAAGAAGTGTTTAAACATTTTACAAACTATTGATTTCTGTATCCCATATACAGTTTCTTCATCTTGTTTTATTGCACATTCGGCAAACTTGGGTCAAACACTTTTATTCCATTTAGATAGAAATCTCTGTTTACGAGCTATGTGATCGGAGGAGATAAAATCTTTCTTCCATATTGATTACTGTTGGCTTCGATTGGAAAGTGTACTCTCCTATTTCTACTGAAGATTTAAGACAACAATAACGGATTATATTTCCCTCATTTTTAAAGAAATTCAGTATTATTTATCGATTTTATTTTTCTGAAATCTAGTATCTATAATTTGTAACCTCTAAGTTTTGATAAAGCTTGGTAAAACTGGTCAAAATATAATTTGTAATTAGTCTGAATGTGTAAGGGTGTTTCTCCTTATGTAATTTTCACTAGTTTATTGTCATATTATTGGACATTTGGTGATGTTAAATCCAATACAAGCTTAAATTTTATTTGCGGTCTAACTGTAACAGGGTTATCTACTACACATGATTTTCACTTTTGTTGAAATAATGTTTGCCAATGTCTGACTACAAAAGATATTTTCTACTGTATACAATCTTCAAATTTTGTATTACCTTCTTTAAAACACAGATTATGCTAAAGCTGGCTTACATAATGAACGAATTTTCCATCAATTTTTTCAGTATCGCATCTAATTTAAATTGTATATATTTTGTCTGGCTAAATAAAGATGGTTCTACTATGTCACATTTTTCCTTATTTTATTATAATGTTTGATACAGTTCTAATGCTAAACTGGTTCATTTGTAATTTGTGAATCATTCAATGTGTTTTTAGAAACTATTTACAAAACTTCAAAAGCTCTAATAATTAAAAAAAATTAAAAAGTTGTGTGAAAAAAATGAAAAATATTTCAAAATGTTGCTTTAATTACAATATCTGTGTAATACGCTTCCGCTCAAAATAACCAACATGAAAGGCGTAGTTCAACGAATCATCTTCTCAATCGCATGGCAAAAACTCTCATGAAGTTTTTTGCCTCTGAGGTCAGAAATGACCTACATTTCGCGGAGCACACGTGTGACCCTCGTCAGTTTTGCACTTCTCTCATATACCAAGAATCAGTCGAAAGTAAACTAATAGTTGCAACTATGGTTCCAAATACTACGAAATACGAAAATAAAACTATTAAGAGCAATCTTTATAAATGCTATCATTATTTCATTGAAATTTTAATCTTATTATTTGGTCTCTCCACGAGTATATGAATGAAAATATGTTCTGTAAATTAATTACTTCCTAATACCATGATTTAAATTTCAAAAAATTTAGCCCATTATTACGACCTCAGTGAAGAAATGCAATCACCTTAAAAATGGCTAACTCAATTACTCGCTCTTCCCAATCTATTAATATTAAAATAAAAACTTAAGGAATTTCTAATTTTTTATGCCTACCGATATCATAGCCTTAAGCTACAACCACAGCAGATGGAAAATGGTTAAATTTTCAGCACACTTGTAACATAGTGTGTGTAACTATTTTTAGATTTTTAGCTAATTATGTTTCCCATCTCTCGAAAAGTAAAACAGCTATGGCCATTTATTCATTTTTAATTTACCAAAACCGATGTATGAAGTTTTAAAACAACTATTCTCTTTTTTTTATTTTCGGAAAAATGTACTTATATTTGAATTATATTTTAACCTGAAAACTGTTATAACTATACTGTAACTTAGAAAATTACTGGTGGTAAAAAACACATTAGTTAACGTTTTGATGTTCTTTCTCATTTTCTGAAAATAAGATTTTTGGTATATAAGGTAGAAATATTAACTTGGAAATTATTGAAAGATTATATTTTTTATTACTGAAAAATCTCCCTCTAAAAGGAAGTAAAATTACTAATGTCTATATGATGATTCAATTTCTTAAACACTTTGTTTAAATATGCAAGATACGGGAAAACAAATAGCGCTATTCGATTCTGTAGAAAAAAGGATATAGTATTGTAAACTTTTTTGTTTCGCCTATCCTTGTTACATAGTATGAATATCAATTTTATACCGTGTCATTGTTTATTTATACTACGTCGCCAATTTTATTAAAAAAAAATAGTGAAACGCATAGACTATGTAATTTTTTAACAGAATCGAATGGCTCTATTAGTTGTTCTGTATTGCATTTTTAAACAAATAGTTTATACAATTTGGAAATATATTTGTTGTCTTGAATAATTAATAATTTTTAATAATTTCATTTTTTTACGTTCACGATTTTATCAAATAATTTGTCTCCAATAAGCCGTCTACTTATCTCGTAAAATGTGTCTAATATGAAACTAATTAAAATTTTTAATGACACGTGCATATTTATAATCGCCGATAACATTTGATGAGCATTTTCTCGGAAAATACTATGTTTTACGAACTTCTCCTAGTAGATCTATAGAGCTTCATAAACTCTCAAAAGTAGTTAGTCTTTCTCTCCCTTTTTTAAATAATTCAAACTTTGAGAACGTCTTTTATTTGCTTTCCTGAATTTTTTGTTCTTATAAGATTCTGCCGTGACATCCTTGTACTCTACAAAACTTTTTATTCTACATTTACGTGAAAACTATATATAAATAATTACATCATATATACAGATATCGTTTTTTTTTTGGAATAGACAATAATGATATTAATATAAACAATCAAAGAATTATTCAATTAAGTCTCTAAACTTCTTGAATTACATTAAAAATTAGGTCGAATGTAGTCTTCCGGCAGATTATGCCGAATTAAATTTTTTCTTTTGGCATATGTTGCCAAAGAATTCCAAACAATTAATGATGAAGGTTGACTCCAACATGCCGCAAGAGGAAATTAAAATGCGACAAAAAATATGAGATGTTCTTTGGAAGAAGATTTCTCACTAAAATATTGGCAACGGTGAAAATAGTTATGCTCAAATATGAGTTTCTGCTGTTGTTGAATCAAGTATGCCCAATTGTGTTTATAATCAGGTAATTGCCTGAATGAAGATTCGAGAAAATGTCATATAATGTACGGGAAAGCTGCCTACAGTGGATAATGCAAACTACAGTGGATAATAATTAATTTAAAGTCAAAATATACGTAAAGTAGTGTTATAACTATTGATTAAATTAAATTAGTATTTATAATTAATAATTATCCACTCTAGGTTGTTTTATCCACTGTAGGGAGGGTTCCCCTATTCTGAGGGAAGGCTTCAGGCTTGGACCACGTGCTTCACGGTTACAAATTGACATGACGGTGCAACAGTAAGCAGTCAGCCAGTGTTCGGAACGGCTGCACGTGATAGCACGTGGAGAGGCGTGGCTCTTGATTGAGTGGGACGGGACTTGATCCGCTGTCTGTCCATCCATCGCTGCAGTAATTCACTTGGCACACGCGCCCCGTTCCATCCGTTATCCTACTCCACTGCACTGCCGTACGTCCTACCTTACCCAACATTATCCTACTCTACAGCTCTACCTTACCCACCTTGCCTCATTCAACCGCCGCATACCTACTTGAACGGCTCTTCCGTACATGTGTCGGCCACTCAGGTGGCACTTATTATTCCCACGCGATACCAAAAAATCCCGTTCTCTTTTTGGTCTTATAAATTAAAAATAGAAAATATGAGTCATTTATTATTTTAATCCTTTAAGGAGATTTTAGAAATTGTGCTTACTGTAGAGACTTCTAGCAGACCTGAATTTAAGTCTCAGGCCACCCTATGTCATCCTCAAATTTACCTCAAATTTGTATTGAACAAAAGTTATATTTTCGTAATTCGCAATGATCAGAAATTATGTATGAAATATGACAGATAATAATGCGCGTTTACAACTAGTAAATAAGAGCTACTGTTTTATAAATTATTTAAACAACTTTCATACAAAAATTCACAATTTCGCCATTTTCTCCGGAATAAACTAGAAATTTCTTGTCAAAAACTCCTTGCTGTAATATTTTTGATACTGTCAGAAAATGTTTATCGTAGAAACAATTTTATAAACAAACGAACATTTGCACCATTTTTTCGTGAATAGACTTAACTTTCGTTTGAAGAATTAATAGCTTTTATCAATTTGAAATAGATGGCAGCTCAAGGAGTTGAATTCTGGTTGCCAGTGTCAAAAATTACTGGGATTTTGACCATTTCCATAGAGTTAGCTGAATTTATTGTTAGGGCGCAGTCCCATGGATACATATTAGCAGAGTAGCAGATTTGCGGAGTAGGTTTTTCGACCAATCAGATGCTTGCAGGGAATTTGCTGAAAAGTGTTCCGAAAG
>JAWWLR010000034.1:48137913-48149072 GCA_035041075.1 Acraspis erinacei
GTATGATCAGGCAGTTTCACGCCTGCCCAGAAATTTCTGACAAGACTCATTGTTCAGATGCCGTTTGGCACCCGTGGGCGCTAATGAGTTAATTAATCGACGTTCAGGACCCCCCTTCCCTCCCATTATAAGCGTCAGAAAGTTATGATCGCATCTTTGATGCAGGCTCTCAATTCTAAATGCAATATCTTCAATTTGAGACATGCCTAAAGATTACTTAAATTGCAATTTCCATGTATTTGGAAGCATCGTTTTATTTGAATTTAAATTTCAAGTTCTTTTTTTAATAATCTCTAATACCAATTTTTATACAAAACACTCTATATTTAGCATGTTTTAATTTTATTCAGAGCTAATTAAATATTGTACAATCTTAAGTAACTTCCGAATACTTAATGTTCCACATTGTTAGATTTTGAACTGTTCATTAAATATCTTTTTAATTTTAACTTTTAACAGTTTGAGTTTGTTATCATTTCGAATTTTAATATTTGATTTTTGCAATTTTAAAAGGTAGAAGGTAATGATGATTCGTATAGGGTACAATAATTATAAATTAGACAGTTTTTAGACGTTGCAAATGAAAATGGTTAAAGTTAAAAACGGGTAGCTTTTAAAATTAATTTGTTGAAGAGCAAATTACTCAATTTCAAAAAACCTTAAATTTTTACATTTCGATTTTCAATGTCTTAAATTTCGTTAAATCAATGAAATTATAATCGGTAACACCCACGTGCAACAATGGCTAATTAGAATTTGTAATTATGTAATCGCCGCAGATGTACAAAAACATCGATTTTAGGTACTCGAAAACCTTTCTTGATTTAAAATTTTTATTTTTTACTTGAATCAATAAAGCTATTAATCCTAATAATTCCTAAAAGCCAGCAAAATAAGTATTAGATGTAAGTGAGACTGGTACATACTGGATAATGCTATTTTTCTAAAAAATTATATCACTGTTCTCTAATAATTCTTGACAAGAAGTATAATCAAATTACTTTCTCGAAAAATTATTATAAATTAGTCACCTTCCCTACAGATCATAACAAAGCCATTCTCGTCCGGATTTCGATTCTAATTCTAAATATCTTATACTTTGCAGAAAGACATGGTCTTCGAGAACCACAAAAGGTGGAGCAACTTCAAATGAAGATAATCTCTTCTTTGCGTGATCACGTGACCTACAACGCAGAAGCGCAAAGAAAAGCCCACTACTTGTCCCGACTTCTTGGTAAACTTCCGGAACTCCGAAGTTTGTCAGTTCAAGGTCACCAGAGGATCTTCTATCTGAAGTTGTTAGACCTTGCGCCAGCGCCTTCGTTCATTGAAGAAATGTTCATGGCCACTTTGCCCTTTTAAAGTCATTGTAAATCGAGCACTCTAGGGCATTCTTACTCGGTCAATAATCGATTAAAACGATTTTATTGTCCGTAATTGAGTTGCTTCAGTTCGTAGACTCTTCATGCGTAGTTAATCTTCGGTGTTTCCGTTCCCTGTGTGTTGTCCATCTAGTATTTGATTTCCGTTCTACGGACAAGTCACCGTGAATAATGTGAAAGAGATATAATATAAATATAATATATGTATAGAAAGAAGGAAGAGAGACCAAGAATGTGTGTGTGTCGAGATGAATGAATCAGTATTTGTCTATTGATGTATGAATGAAAAAGCGAGAATGGATATGAATAAGTGCTCTTTGAGATGTTCGTGCGTCGCGAAATACTCGCTGCAGCTATCTGAGATTATCAACTTTGATCGATCTACTTTGTTTATAAAAAAATAGGGTGGTATATATAATATATACTACGAAAGTGCTTATGTTTATATAGATTATATAGCGCACGGCATTTAAGTGAATCCGTGTTAGTTAGGGATGTGCCCGGATATCCGGGAGGCTGTTTTTATATAATGACGACTAGTAATTTTTTTACGCGTCCTGGCAAGTTACCAGAATATTCTTACGACTTTGTTACATTTTTATTAAGTACCGTAGGTCGTACACTTCATTTGTCAATTTCAAGTCCCCTTATTTGTAATTTTTCACCGAGTTTCTACTAATTTAAGAAGTGTCGGGTACCGGATATTCACCCATCCCTAACAGTAATTCCTTGTTTCCGGTTCGATGGGACGTTCGTCTTCACCGACGATGATTTTGTGCTTTACAGAGGACCTGAATCGAGAATTTCAGGAGTAATCCTAAAATCCTGAATCAGGCTACCCGTATTAACTTCGATTAAGAATTTCATAAGCCACAAGGAAAACGAAACAATACTCTAACTGAAATTATGCTACAGTTGTCGACTCAATGGTTGCTAGACGAGACTCTGGCGAAAAAAAATAAAACAAAAAGCGATGGGTTCAACGAATGGCATCGACGAGGCAATCGATAACCGATATAAATTAATTAATTCTATTCCGAAGTCATTTCTTGGGCCCACACGCTTCCTGCAATATTCAGAGGACAAGGCTGCGAAGTAGCTCTAGTTAAGAGATTGTGATAATTATTTTAATGCTTGAACCACCTAATGATTCGCTAATCCCGAAGAAAGCCCGAGCCTTTCCCTATTTTAGGTAAATATCGCGATATTATGATATTTGTCCACTGAGACCTCCTATTTTTACCTTTATAAGATGTACAACCATTCCAGAAAATTCAGCGATAATCTTTGCAAAATAATCTTGAGCGACAACGAGAGCATAGTAGCAGATAGGCGATGCCCATTTGATCGTCGTCTACTTGTTTGCTCTACCCCCACTACACAACTTCCCCTCACGCAGCTTAGGTATCGCCAGACTTATCCCGCTGGCCCTTTGTCCTTAATGAGGAATAAAATACAAAACACAGAAATTTTGCAATTTTGCAATAAATAATTTCAGGTGTAGTTTAAGAAAGCATTAGCTACAAGGGACTAGACGTTCTTAAATGTCCAAGAATTTATGTTGGGCAAATACTCTCGAGAATATGCTCAGCATTTGAGCTTTACAAAGCATTTATAGAGCTTTTAAGAGAATTTGAACCATTTATTGTTGAAACAAATATATATCATAATTCATACATATATTTATACAAAAACATTCTAGAGTGAAATAAACATATACTTTTTTAAAATTACAGAGTTGCGAAAGAGTTTCGAAAAACTAAAAATGAAGTTCATTCTATTATTATGGTTAAAAATCGCAACTATTTGATTGGAAATTAATCTCTTTTGGCTGAGAATTCAAACTATTTTCTTTAAAATGCATCTTTTTTAATTGAAGATTCAAATTCTTAGCTGGAATTCGGACGTCTTTGTACAAATTCATTTAATTGATTGACGATTCATCATTTTAATTGGTAAACTTTTTTTCAAAATTTTATTGTTTTGCTGAAAATTATGTTTTCCAGTTGATAATTAATTTTTTAACTGAAAATTTAACTCGCACATGTTTGGTTCAAAATTTGTCTTCTTAAGTTAAAAGTTCAAATCTTTTGTTTGAACTTCTGTATTCTATTAACATTTTTAATTTGTAAGAGAATATTTGAGCTTGTTGATGACCAGTTGCTCTTTTTGCTTCCAAATGCCTTCAAGAATTGAAATATTTGGTTAAAAATGCATGTACTTTGTTGAAAATTCGTCTATCTTTCTATTAAATTCATCTTATTAGTTGGAAATTTTTTATCTTTTTGGTTGAAAATTATACTATTTACTTGAAAATGTACACTGATTCTATTCAAAATTAATTTTTTACTGAAAATTTAATTAATATATTCTTCGTTAAAAATTTATCTGTTTGAGATGAAAATTCATTTTTTTGTTGTTGAAAATCCATCTTTTTGGTAGAAGAGTACTCGAATTAGATGAAACTTCATATTTTTGGTTAAAAATTAATTTCTCTGGTTGAAAATTTATCTATTTTGTTGAAAATTTGTTTCATTTTTGGTTGAAAATTTGTTTTACTAACTGAAAATTTAGATATTTTCTTTTTCGTAGGAAATTGATATTTTTAGTTAAAAATTCACTTATTTAGTTAAAAATTAAATCTCTTCAGTTGAATACTTATTATTTTTGTTGAATATTCACTTTAACTATTCCGTTTCTTGTAGAATATTGACCTTTTTTTATTTAGCTAGTTAACTATTCTATTTTTCGTAAAGAAATCATTTTTTTGGTTAAAGATTTCCGTTTCTTGTGGAATATTGACCTTTTTTTATTTAGCTAGTTAACTATTCTATTTTTCGTAAAGAAATCATTTTTTTGGTTAAAGATTCAGAATTGTGATTGCAAATTCAGTTCTTTGGTTGAAAATTTGTTTGTTTTTATTTGAAAATCATTTTTTAATTGAAGATGTAACTATTATATTTTTTCTTGAAAATTCATGTTTTTAGTTAAAAATTAATTGATTTTGCTAAACAATAGTTTTTTTCTTTAAAATTGACTTGTCTAACTAGAAATTGAACTATTCTAGTTTTGTTTTGTAAATTTATTTTTTTGGGCTTAAATTTTTTATATTTTATTCAAACTATCTTTTTTGGTAGAAAATTCATCTTTTGGGTTTAAAATCAAATTATTTTGTTAAGAATTCTTTTTTTCGAAAATTGATTGTTTTACTGAACAATTTTATTCAATTTTTGTTGTTAAAATCTTTTTAATGAAAAAAAACTAGTTTGTTTAAAATTAGTTTTGTTTTATATTGAATATTTATTTTTCTAACAATTCTCATTTTTCTTACAAATTGATCTTTTTTGGATAAAAATTCATGTAATTTGTTGAAAATTTAATTAAATAATTCGATAAAATATTCATATTTTTGGTTGAAGATTCATCATTTTAATTAAAAATTAATTTCTTAATTTAAAAATGTATCTTTTTGATTTGGAAACTCAATTAAAAAATGTTTAAAATGTATTTAGAAATATATTTTTGTTTTCACTGATTCTTTTACCATTTAAATTAATCGCCCTTCCAATTTAAATCGATAAATTTCCCCGCGCAATTTAAATCATCTAATTATTGTTAAATAAGATAGAAAATACGATTTTTAAATCCTAATTCAAAATGCTTATAAATGCTCATTAAGTTCTCAAGGCACATAAAGGTTGAGCATATTCTCATGCTCGTATGAATTTCTCATAGCTCTTAAACTCGTTAAACACTGTCCTTTGTACGTAATAAGGAATAAAATGCGAAACATAAAATTTTTTCAATTTTGCAAGTAATAATTTAGAAGTAAATTAGGAAAAGATTAGGTAAAAAGGACGACTGCAGCAGTCAGGGGATCCATCAGCTGCGTGAGGGGCAGTTGTGTTGAAGAGTAGAGTTAACAGGTAGACGGTGATCGAATTGGCACGGCCCGTAACAGATATCTGTGACAAATTCGACATATCAGAGTGGTGAAGCGAAGAAGGAAGTGCCTGATTCGTGAATCCCTCCCTCCTTTTCTAAAGTAGCCTATAGGACGCGATTCTCGCACGTTTCGTCCATACTCTAAATGTATAAATCTCGCTTGTAAAAATGATAATCGTGAACACAATTGGCGCTACATTTTTTAACGAAACGAGATATTTTTCATTCTAGTTTTCTACTTCACTAATCCGTATCATAGAAATATAAGCCTTTAAATAAATGTCCGCTTATCCCCGATATCTTCTGGTACATTGGGGTGCGCGTAGGTACAAAGAAACAAAAGAAGCTTCAATTTTTAGCGAACTTTTCTATATTTTTTTAAACTATCGGAAACCCTGATTGTTTCAATGTCGAAGTCGATGCATATTCACACCGTGTGTGACAAGAGTGCGAATTTTACTGTATTAAGAAATATTATATGAAATATTATATACGTCGGGCGTCGTTAATTGCGTGCGAGAATCCTCAAATCGAACGGTCAGAATTTATCATTGACCTTTGACTAGATACTCTTACGTTTATGTGATTTTAGAATGTTAAGAAAAGAAACACGGTACCGTCTCAGCACCTGATCCAACAAAAAATACTATAAGGTCATGTAATACTTACCCGATCCCTAACTTACGGACATTTTTTTGCAGCAACTTACGTCCACACAAATTGAGGTATCGAATTGAAAATTTTTGAAATTTTGAAAATTAAATAAAAGCGTTTTATTTAATTTCAAAAATTTTTTACTCAATATATGGATTTGTGTGGACCTAAGTTGTTACGAAAAAATGTCGGTAAGGTAGGAATCGGGTAAGTATTACATGGCCATAAAGCTCGAAACCGAGTGCGGCAAAATATTAATAATAATCGCGATATATACATATTATTCGACTGGTTGAGACGGTTCCGATATAAAGTTACCTACTACGTTATGGCGTTATTTTTAATCAAACTAACGTAGAGAGAGCTATTTATACATATATCCACTACTACCACCACCACTGCTACTATTACAAATTACACTATTATAATGCTACTCTTATCCGTTACTGTAACTGAACAGTAGCCCCCCCCCCCCTTTATAAGGACTACTTATACAAAAAATTTAAACTTTCCTAAAATTCATAAATCTCTTAAGTTTTTTGGCATGATTGTGACGTGTGACTTATTGGTCAGGATTGAGCGCTGATCCGGCTAAACGGTAATTTCGTAAATTTCATTTTAATTATTAATTACACCAAAAGTTTGAGCTTTCCCAAAATGATTCATTTTTGTTAGTTTTTCGACATGTCTGCGGAGTTTTGGGACCCAAGTGTTCTGGCTTTCCTCAAATACTCACGATTTTTTTCACGAACAGCTTTGAACGCTGGGCTTTAACCGTTACCGTTGAAACAGAAGCCCCCCTGTACCACGTAAATCAGATTTTCCAACAAATAATATTTTTCGAATTGTTTAGTGTCAATAGAGTGATTTTTTGGCTCCTTAAAAATACGAGCTTCAAATTTGCCGTTCCAACCCTTGAAGCTGAAAAAATAAATGATTTTTGGGTTTCTCAAAAATACAAATTACTAACTTCAAACTCCAAGCCTTAATATTAAAAACAGCCCTTCTGTTCTACTGCCTGTTCTGTGCCACATTTTTTTATTCCCCCAATCCTCTACCAGGAACCAAAATTCTCTTTGGGCAAATCTCAAAGTCGCAGGAAGTTAAAGAAATTTGAAAAATTATTCCTTTAGGACAAAGGTGTGTATTTAATAGTTAAAGAATTGAGCTTAAAAATCAGAAGCCGTGAAAAAATTCCAAGGCGTGATTTTCCGTGGAGCCCGCAAATCTCCAAGTCGCAGGAAGTTAAAGAAATTTGAAAAAATAGTGTTTTAGGAAAAAGGTGTGTATTGAAGAATTGAGCTTAAAAATCAGAAGCCGTGAAAAAAATCCAAAACGTGATTTTCATCAAGGATGTAATTTTGATTTACGTCTTACAAAGGGAACCTTATATTTGGCGTTATGTTATTTAGGATACACGGATGGTTGATGAAATTATTCTTCGTTGCTTTTGAAAGCTCAAAAAGAGCCTAGAATACCTATGTGCATTATTTTCTCAAAATTTTTTGCATGTTAAAAAGTTTGTAAAGAAGTCTAAAACTCTTATGTACTTCATTATTTCCAAATTTGCTTCTTTACATAGGCATTTGATTTTTCAGACCCTGGGGTGCTTTTTGGAAACAGAATCGTGCATCGGAGATCCCAAAAACAGTCCGAAAAAGGCCTTAGAATTTAAAAAATTAAACTAGAACCTCGTTTATATCCGCTGTCCGAGAACGTAAACATTCACTTATATCCTCCCGGAAGGAGATACCACCAATGCTGCTCAGTGAAGGGGAAATGGCTGCCCTGCGCTCTCATTGGCTTGTTTGTCACGTGGTACTGCGAGGTGGTGGATGCCGAGCGGACATAAATGAGAGTTATGCAGGGATATACGCGCGAGAGGAGGTAAGTGAGAGAGGATATAACTGCGGTTTCAGTGTATTGTAAGAAATTCAATTTTCCATCTATATGTTCACCTCTGCAGCCTAATCCATCCCACAGGTTCACAACTTATTCTTAATACATATTGCAAGAATTTTTCTCAATATCTTACACAGTTTTTGAAATGTATAGAAAAACTGTTGCTACCGACTACTCGTTAAAATTTAGTACAATAAGTTCGATAGATTGTTTTGATTAAGAGGTGAGCACAGGTCAAAGATTGGTTGTTTTTATGAATTTTTGGTTTCTTTTAATCTGAGAGTTTCAAAGATATTAGTATCAAATCAAGTCTAAACTTGCTTTTTGATTTTTGGTCAGTCAGCTGCCAGGTTTGACTGAAACCGTTTAAGGATTGCGCCGACAATTTTGATCGACAGTTAGCCCGGTTTACCGCATAAAAACTGGGGGTAGGAAATATTGCAGGTAACCATTCAAGCAGGGTAATCTTCAGCAAACCGAGGTAAACTTCCCGTGGTTACAGGCCTGTAACGTGCTGTATCTAGCGAAGTCCGCTGGACATATCTGCAATTCACCATAGAAAGTTTACCTCATGTTAGTGTACCTACCCTGCTTGACCGATTATTTACAACATTTTGTACCCTCAGTTTTTTTTCTTTGATGGTATTCTCTCATTTCTAGCTCAAAAAACGATTATTTCTCCAACAAATAATCTAGACTTATAAATCTTCAGTTTATGTAAATCCGATCAAGTTCAAAAAGGGGAAAAATGGTATGCGGTGTATAGGGATAGAAATTAGTGTCTATGGAGCATCGCGGATGTGTAAATTATTCACAACGCCCTACAAAGGTGCGCCACTGCACGGTTCGATGACAGAAGACAATTTTAATATGAACGAATAATAGAGGGTGGATGGCGGCAAGTGACTGAAAAAGCAGGAGGTGTGAGGGATAAGGTAAAAGGTCACTAAGAGAGAATGAGACGAATAAAGTGAGATAGGGTCGATCCAGATCGTCTACGTGGCTGGCTACGTGAAGGGCATGTGAAACGGTATTCAATATCTTGGCTTCTTCACCCCCTGCCCCCAAAAAAGGGGTGGATCTCTTGCGGTTGGTATGCTCATTGTCACCGCAGAACCATTCCTCGCGAATTTGAAATTACGTGATCTCTTATACTCTCACGTATTATCAGGTACAATCCTGAAAGGGCAATCGATTTCCCTCCTTGTTGTACCACGAGGTCACACTTGGGTATTTTCTGCTGTGATATCAGCTTATCCTCTCTTGTTAAATCTAGATAAAGAATCTTGGATATTACGCATTTGTATAATACTGCCGTCATGATAAAGAAAACATGCAACTACATTTTTATTAAAAATAAGTTTCTGATATCATTGTATTCGTAATGAAATATCGAGATAATTTGGCCATGATTAACATAACATATGATTAACATATAACATATCTGCAGCGATTTGTGAGAGCTCCTGATGAAAAAACAATACATCTACACAAAGTGTAGCATATTTAAACGAATTTCCGAATTTGGAACAGTCTGAGTCCTCAGATCCTGATAAAAAATGACATCTGCGTAGATGCGTTTTTTATGAGGATTTTGATCATTCTGCAGACTGAGTTTCTGATATTGAATAGTACATGTACATGTTAAGTTTCTTCACCCGTCTTCAAGAGTAATTTTGAATCGCCGATCCTCGTAAAGAAGTACGTCTAACTTTATTATTTTAGAAGCAAAATTAATTACACTTAATTATTAATATAATAATTATTAATTAGCATAAATAATTATACAAATGTAAACAATAAGTTATTAATTGTTTGTAGACCATAACACAGAGAGGCAAAATTACGAAAGAATGTTCAAAATACGATTCCGGCTACAATTTTCAATTTATTTCAAATTTATTTCTTTTATTCAAAGCGAACTAAATTCCTAAGAAATGCTTCGAAGCCGATTAAAAAAACTTCTTGTATTTAATTGATTAAACATAGAGTTTACAAAAATGGTACAATTTAAGATATTGTTGCTTTGATATAAAACCGTAATTCATTCAAAATGATTAATTTGTGATTGATTAGTGTGTACTCGATAAATAAACATTTGGAAAGCAAAAATTGATAGTTTATTTTACATAAATAATTTGTTACTAATATTTGTATTGATATACACAATATTAGGTGATTTTATTATGCTTTTAGATAGTGATTAAGTGATTTTCGCTTTTTATCTCATTTAAGGAAATAGACGAACATTTAAAAACAAAAATAAATATATTGCTTATTGTTATAAAGAAATTTTATAAGAAAATTCCAAGCTTAAGTAATTTTTGAGGGTTTGAGGGCGTTTTTTTAAACTTGCTTAATTTGACTAGCCAGTGATGAATCAGTAAACTATATTTTAATTGTATAACCGTTCTTATTGTTTATACATCTTTCAAACAGATTTGTAAGATCCATAAAGCACGTTAAAAAAAGGTAACTGAAGCTCTTTAAAATTGCTTAAACTGCGTATTTGTTTATAAAATTAGTAAATAAATCATAAATTTACGAATTGTTAATGATAAATGATTAATTTATAGTAAAATATCCAATTACGCTTCGCGAATATTTATTTATAGATCACACACTAATATCAACCATTTTAAAATAATTACGTGTTATAATTACATTATATATTCTTTTTTAAATCGGAATAGAGGGATCTATTGAGAATTTTATATCAGGAGCAGGTTTTTATTTTGGTAAACAATTCGATTTTTTTATTCTGCCGAAAACCCACGTTCAAAACCCGTGAAATTTTAACCTGAAATCTCATGGAGGATTTACTGGGAACTGGCTGACTTTTTAAAATTAAACTTGTTTTACAAACATCTATAAACTCTGTATGTCGGGAGTAAGTTTTGAGTTTTTATTTAAATTAAAGATTCTTTTTTATCCCTATCCGCAGCCTAGCATTCTGTAATTTGTGGAATAATAATATTAATTAAACAATACAAAATTATTTCAACAATTTATGGTTGATAATGTTAGATGATTGTCATTTCTGAACCAATAACGAGAGGCGCAGAAAAGTTGAAGAATGTAGAAGCACCACCAATTAGGCAGAGGGGTCTAAAAATCAAAATGTTCCCGATTTCTTATTTTCTAACCACTAACACAAAATAAAGAAAACGATAAGATAACAAAGTTTATTGTTTATCTCAATTCTACATGACAAAAATGGATGTAGGTGAAGTAAGGGGACATTATGGGGGCAGGAAAAGTGCGAGAAAATGAGGG
>JAWWLR010000034.1:48151634-48166398 GCA_035041075.1 Acraspis erinacei
CGTTACAATTGAGGGCCCGGATCACATATCCGTTGCTGCAATTCAAGCGGTAAGAAAATTTAGAGCGCCAGAAAGTTATAACCGGTTCTTTGATCCGCGTCCTCAATTTCTAATTCGAATCCAGACTGATATTTTCCTACAATATTGTTCTATAACTAATTATTTTTTTCATTCAATATACCAATATATTTTTGGACTATGTTAAAAATCGCCCTTTCGAAAAAATATTATAGGAAATTCAGTAGAGGCCTATAATTTTTTCGCGACTGTTGGAAATTATTTTAAGAAAATTAGTATAGGAACAAATAATATTAAAATATTGAAATAATTAATCCAAAAAGTGAAAAAACTGTAAATAAATTATTTATTTTGAACCACTAATAGGAAAGTACATGAAAATTGTGATATTCCTGAGAATTAATCACATATTAAGGAGATCTGCTTAACAACGCTCTAATGAAACTTAAATACTATTAGTATATTTTTTATACGTATATTTTGTGAAAAATAATCATAGGATTTATATTTCATTATGGATTGTTAATCAATGGTCCTTAAAATGTGAATAATTCTCATTAATATCAAGATTTTTATGTACTTTAATATAAATGGTATAAAATCATTTATTTACAGTATCTAAATTTTTTCAATAAATTTTTCAATATTATAATATTATTTATTCCTATACTGATTTCTCTTTAATAATTCCTATAATAATTTCCTGTAATCGTGCAAAAATTAAGAATTTTCGTATAGGAAATATTTAGGACCTATTGTAATTATGATTCTTGTTGATTGTAAATTTTGAAAAATATTAGTCCAACTCTTTTCTACAATTGAATGAATAATTCGTATAGTATTATCGAGATCACTGTCTCTATGAATCTCCTTCATGTGCTGTAAAATGATTAAAAATGATCACAATAGCCTTTCGTATGTGAAAGTGCGCAGGTATGCGTCTCAATAAAAACATATCTACGCACTTGAATTCGTGTACATGCACAATAGCTATATATATATAATATGTGTGTCATGTTTCCTAAACATGTGTAAGTGTACATTTGGCAATACCTGTAACAAAAAACTTCCTGTTATTCTGAAATTCTCTCTTTAATTCTCAATCAATTAATTAAATTGAAAATTAGTCAAGATCTAGAGAATATTTTTTTCTTAAACAATGAAAAATAAATTGAAAAATATAACAAACAAAAAGTAATAAACAAGGTGCTGCAGTATTCTAGAAAAATGAATGTGTCCATTTGCAGTATATTTATATTATATATATATATATATATATATATATATATTTGTTTAAAAAATGACTAATTTTCAATCTATTTGAGTGCTTTAGAGTTATAAAGAGGTCTTTCGCGTTTTTCTTTTATTTCGTTTATTATTCACGCCGCCTTTCGTACGAGAAATTTTATTCGTGTGTACTTTCAATGTGCTATGTTCAACGTTACTTTTTTAGGTGGTAATAAGAAATACGCGTTATTCCGAAATTTGTGTTTATCATTACTATAAGTCGACTGACGATTATTCTCCCGGCTTTTATCTATAATTCGAACATGTCATCTCTTATCCTTCATACTTTTTCTCGCGAGGTATAAAATAAAAACAAAGTTATAATATAAAAATGTGCGTTTTTATTTTATTGAATGAAGCTTCCATATATATAGTATAATTATACTCATTCAATGAATTTTTAAAAATTTAAGAACTGAATTATTCAATGGAAAATTTACAAAAACATTAGATATTTAGCAGAACAAAACAAATAGGACCTAACGTTAACTATATAAACAATTTAAAAGTCCATTATTAAATCAATTTTAGTCTGTTATAGGTATTTAAAATGTTTTTAAATGACACTTAACAAATTTTCATATAAAATTGAAAGCCTTGGCAACATAAAAGAAATATATTGAACCATTTTAAAATCGAAAGTCGATCATTCTCAAATTAAATTAATGTGAGAAATTTTAGGTTTTTGAAATAAAGTTATTTAAGATTGTAAAATATTTTGATTTTTTTTTTACTCATTTAAAAAATCACTAAACTCTTTCGAGGGAGCCTACAGTTTAAGGTGGGATCCGAACCACCAGACTCGGTTGATGTACATAGAAAAATTTTCATTAATAACAATTCAGAGAAAACTGCACTTGAAACGTTCCAAATCAAACAATTTTAGATAAGTTAAAAAATTTGTTAAAATATTTCGAATGTAAAATGAGAAAGCATTAAACTTGTATAATTTTTTAATAAAAGCGCTCACAATTAAAAAATATGAAATTGAATGTGTTTGAAGTTGGAAAATTTTTTATCAGAAGGTCTAAAAATTGAAGAATTACAAAATAAAGTTTTGAAAATTGGACAATTTTATTATAAAATAGTTTAAATTGGATCATTTCTATATTCAAGGCGCTCAAAATTGTACAATTTTATTTTGAATTGACGAATCTAAAAATTTAATGATTTCAGATTAAAATTTCGAAAATAGGATACTTTCAAAACAATAAAAATGTAATATTATCAGATTACCATTTAGGAAATTGGATCATTTAAAATTTAAGGGAATTAAAATTGTAAATTATTTTAAGTTAAAAGCATTCAAAATTGAATAATTAAAAATGGAACATTTTTTAATTTAAGTAATTTTCAATTCAAGACGATGCAAATTTAACAATTTGAAGTTGAAAACAAAATTAAATCTTTAAAATTCGAAGCTTCTCAAATTGTAGAATTTTAAACTGATATTTGAAAGAAATTATAATTTAACATTAAAATTGATTAGAAACATTTTTCTAGGATCAAAAAATAAATATCCGGTCATTTTCACCAGTCAAAATGAAAAAATTTTCAATTTCATATAAATCTTTAAAACTGAATTATTCGTAAATAAAGTCCAAAATAAAAAGTAATTTTAAATGGTTAACCTCAAAAATGAAAAAAGTATACCACGGAACGTTGAAAAAGAACGTGAATACATTTTCGCATTTTCTGGCTAAAAATGTGGTTTCTGCAACAAGCAAAAGTCAGGCTTTTTCACTATTCAAAATGGAAATTTTTTAAATATTGTAAACCATTGAAGTTTAATTATTCTAAAAACTTTGCAAATTATTCTAATTATAAACTCTTAAGATAATTAAATTATTAATTAATTAGGATCTTAAAACTAGAGTTGTTGAGAATAATTAATTTTCAAATTGTGCATCAAAATTTAAAAAATGTAATCATTTTAATATATAAAATGACGTCACTCTAAGCGCGAAGTTTATTGTTTAGAAGATTCAAAACTGACGTATAATAGTGAACTGTCACATTGACATGAGAGAAAAAACTTACAAAACAAAGAAAAACAAGAGAAGCATGCAGAAGCAAAGGAGCTGCAATCTGGATAAAGCGAATAAATGAATTTGATTTTCATTTATTATTAATTTTTGTTATTACTAAAAAAGAGCAGATAATCTATTTGCAACACAATCTTATTGGAGTATTACAAATTATTATAAAAATTATGCAATTCTTAGTTGGTCTTAAAAAATAATTAATTTAATTTTAATATAATATATTTATTTTAGGAGCTTCAAATTGCGCAAAAACTCTGCTAAATATGCTAAAATATAAAATCCGTAGTTTAATCCACTCAAATCTTCGCGGGTATTTTTTTAAATCACCCACAGCAATCTTCCTGTCCAGACGTCGATAATTCAGATTTCAATCTTTCCAGTTCTGCACATGAATAAAATAGAAAAAGGTGGCGCTGAAATCGCAGAAAGGGGTCCAGAAAGTGTGTGCATTCGGTATTCGGCGGGCCTTTAGCACAAAATAGTTCCAAACGTGCTCATGAATCATTGGAAGATTTAAACTCAGAAAACCGTTTGAGTCACTCCCCCCTCTCAAATAATTAGAAAAATTCCTTGATATCCCCCACTCAATCTATTTGCCAATTTAACGCCATTTCGTCGATCGTCTTCCATTTCGCGATTGTCCTTCAATTGGCGCTGTCTGAGCGTTTTCAAGTTGCCCTTGGTTGCCAACGAACGATATATCCCTGCGCGGCACGCGACGACCGGGAAGGAAGTCAGCAGCGTGGGAAGGGGGTACGTCGAGCAGTAGATTCGGTGGCTACATGTGGGCATCTGCCGGTCGCGACGAGTCCATTAACGTATCGTTCAACGCATAAAACTACATTTTTTTACACGGAGTGCCAAGGGCTCATAACTGCCACGCCATGCAGATGGACCCGACCACGTTGCAGCTGATACAGGTCCTGGAAAAGACCGTTTCACCAGGTAAGAATTTGCCGCGACTTTGCGTCGAAATAACCAGGTGCACGATGCGAAAAATTTCACACACCTCGTACCGATCCTCGTGTCCATCAGTCCCGATGAGTCCAGATCCAGTTCTCACTCAATCTTTTCTTCCTCTTTCTGATCTCGATAAATTATCATTCCACGGCCATGATATATCCCAGTTATCTCTTCCCGCTTAACCAACGCTCCCACTCGATGACAAGAAACTCGTCCCTGCCAGTTGCTGCGTCAATCTCACATTTTTTCCGCTTATCGCTGATCGTTCCCCGAAAGCCCATATTTCACGAATATCGGGTTATTTTTGCACATTGTAAAGATAGTATCACGAATAATTCGACTGTTGCTAAGGGCTTTCTCTCGTACAGGAAAACTATTGACAGTCCTCCATTCTCCACCTTTAACGTACTCCCTCGCCGGCATTGTAATATCACCGCGTGCGGATTTCACATGTAACCTATAAAAAATGTTTTATTTCAGGCTTTTCGCGGTTTTAGAAGTACAAAAACATGACTTTCTATCTCGGATGGAGAATATAGAATTATTTCAATGTGAACCAAAAGTCGTTTAATATTTCGAAGATCTGGAAGGAGTTTATTGTTAATTTAATTCTATTATATTGGCGTTTTTGGTGGTTGCAAAAAGTTAGGTCGATAGAGGTTTTTTTTTTAATCGAAGATTAGTTAAATATTACATGTACATTCCGCAATTTGGACATTTTGTTTAAATAAATATATTCAGCTCACATGTTTATTTTAAAATTTCGAAGTTCTATTAAGATGGTTCAAATGTATACCTGTAAAAATTTAAATTTCGATTTTGAGTGATCAGTCCCCTACAATTTGTTCGTTTTCCGGCAATGTTGATCAACATTAATCCGTGCCCACTGGCTTTTGAAATGAACATTGGATTGTAAATGGGAAAACCTGATATTTCGATCAAAAGGATCAAAGAGTACTTTTTATTACATTTTTGTAAATTAAAATTTATCGTCTGTTAAGGAATGTTCGAGGACTAATTTCCACCACATAACTTTGATACATGCTACGGACGGTATTTTCTAGAACTTTTTCAACGTGAATTATTTTTATTCGTTAAGTAACACGATTCCCAGTATTTTATAACTAATTTTGAATTGTCCAAACTATTTTTTCTGCAATAAATCGTGAAAACTTATTATTTTGCCGCATAAATGATACATTCGATGAGTTTGATGAATAATGTTTCTTATTTAACAAATTTGGTAGTAAATTAAATAATTTTCATTTGTTGAAGTAATTTTTCCTCTGTAAGTCGTAAAAAGTTATATAGAGTAATAATTTTTATTTTTTAAAACCATTGTTTTCCTCCAATTAATCTTTAAAAGTTACTACTTTTTGGAATCAATAACGCAGTTAATGAATGCTAAAAGTGATTTTATCTATGAATGAAAGTTTGTTATTGTTTAAACAATCAGTATTAACCTCCGAATTTTCATATGCAAAGTGTAAAAAAATCAAGTTTCTTTAACATCTTACAATATGTCGTTTATTATTAATAATTTTTTCTTATTTTGGAACTTAAACCCGATTTTTTTAACATGGATTTATTTTTCAGATTCGAAAAGAGAAATTCGAATTTCATACCATTTTATTCAATCATTTATCTCGAAAAAAGTAACTTCACGATTTACTATAAAAAATTGTGGAAGCAAATAATATTAATAATTTAAGTAAGCCATTTCGGAACTTTTTTAATCGTATCTATTTCAAAGTCCTAATAATTTAGTATTTTATCGCGAATTCTATAGTTGAAAATTGGAAACGAAAACTCAAGAAAAGGCAAAAATCAGAAAAATTAAGAATTAAAGGAGAAAAATGTAAGATATCAGTGGGAAAAGCAAAAAGAACTGAAAGATATTGAAGAAGAAATTCGTGAACTGATTAAATTTTGATAAATTTTAATATAGAGAATTTGATTATTTCTTGCTTTCTAACAGTTTTATTTTAACTTTTTTATAAAGTTCAGACTTTTTTAGATTACTATTATTTTCAAATGTAATCCTACTCTGCATACATTTTTCTTAAAATAATACAAATAATAATATGGTTATCATTACAGATTACTGTCTTTCACTTTGATACAAATATTATTGTTGCAATTCAATTTATGTGAACTTTTAAAATTTAACAATTGAAAGCCTAAATTCTTCAAGATAAAAAAATGCTAATTTAAGATTTTACAATTCAGTCACTAAAATGTAATAATATTTCAATTTACTGGCTTCTAGAATGAAAAATTGTAAGTGGAGTGTTCGAAATTAAATTATTTAAAATTAAACCCTTCTAAAAGCAGACCCGTTCCACTTCCTCTAAACTTAGAATCTCTTTTGCAAGGCATGACAGTATAGGTTTTAATTAATCGATCTCAACATTCATAACAATTATTTATTTTATCATTCCTTTTATTTTCAGATAAAAATGAACTCGAAGCAGCACAAAATTTCCTTGAACAGGCAGCTCAAGCGAATTTCGTAAGTAGTTTAAACTACAAAATAACAAAAGCTGATTCTTCTATAAAAAAAAATATTTAAATTAACAAAATGTTTGGTTTTACAGAATGAATTCGTTCAACGACTCAGCGGCGTGCTCGTCACTCCAGCTGCAAGCGTCGTTGCACGCATGGCAGCCGGATTACAACTTAAAAATCAGCTGACGTCAAAAGATTTGGCCCTAAAATCCCAGTACCAACAGCGATGGCTCGCTATTCCTGCAGACAAAAGGGAATTTATCAAGAACAATGTGAGAAAAATTCTCCTTTTAATCTTTCTGTTTTCAAAAAACCCACCCCTTTTCTCGTTTTTTCGCTCAACTGCGAACTGAATTAGAATCCAATAATACGCAACTACTTTTATTTGAAGTTTACTCTTATATTTTTGGTGTTAAATGCGTCTTCTTTGGTTAAAAACGGTAATATTTAATTGAACATTTTATTATTTTGTTAAAAATACAACTATTTTGTTCAAAAGTCACCTTTTTTGGTGAAAATTTCCGGCACTTTGTTGGAAATTGAAAATTAGGCTTCTTGGTTGAGAAATCATTTTTGGGTTGAATGTTGAAATCTTGCTTTTTTAAGATCTATAATTTTAGTTGGAAATTCATCTCCTTGGTTGAAAATATAAGTATTTTGATGAAAATTCGACTTTCATGTTCAAACATTAATCTCGGTTAAAAATGCAACTTTTGGATTCAAATAAGTCTATATAATAATAATAATATATAATATAATAATATATAATATAATAATATATAATATAATAATATAAATATAATAATATAATATAATAATAATATAATAATAATAAAATAATTGAGAAATTATTTATTTAGTTGAATATTCTTCTTTTTTGGTTTGTTTTTTCATTTAAAATTAAAATTTTCTTTGGTTGAAATATCAATTGTTAACTGTTTCGTTGCGAATTCCTCTTATTGCTTAAAAAATCAACTGTTTGGTTTAAAGTTAAACAACTTTCGAAAAAATACTCTTGGTTTCAGTTAATCATTTTAGTTCCAATTCATATTTTCGTGTCGAAAATGCAACTAATTTCTAGAAAGTTCGTCTTTTTGGGTTAAAAATTCTACAATTTGGTAGAAAATGATATTTTTTGTTGAAAATTGAAATGTTTCCTTCCAAGTGTAACTATTTTTTAATACAAATTTAACTACTTTGTGCAAAATTAAGTTTTTTGACAAAAAAAATTATAGTTTTGGGCTGAAAATTCAACTTCGTTGTAGATAATTCGTCTTTTTGGCTGTAAATCCAGCTAATTTTTTTTGAAAATTCGTGTTTTTTGGCAGAACATTAATCTTAGTTGAGATTTACCTCTGCTAGAATTTTTAACTTTTTTTGAAAAATCTTCTTTTTTTTCGAAAATTTCACTATTTGATTTTATTGTTGAAAATTCAACTATTTTGTAGAAATATAATTTTGTGTGGCTGAAAACTTTTTTCTTGATAAAAAATAAATGTTTTGTTAGAAATTAACTTTTCTGGTTGCGAAACTTCAACTATTTTGATAGTCATATTTTTTAGTCAAAAATTCAACTATTTTGTTCAAAGTTCGTCTTTTTGAATTGAAAATTTATCTTCTGTGGCAGAAGTCATATTTCTTTGTTGAAAATTCGGGTTGTTTGGTAGAACATTAATCTTAGTTGAAAATTCATTTTTATAAGATTTACCTCTGATAGTAAATTTAGTTTTTTTTTTGAAAATCTTTTTTTTTCTCGAAAATTTCACTATTTGAAATTTGAAAATCCAACTATTTTGTATGATAGAAAACTCTTTTCTTTATTAAGAATAATTAAGAATAAATGTTTGGTTAGAAATTTAACTTTTCTGGTAAAAATTGAACTGTCTTCGAAAAAATGCGCTGTTTTTTTATTTATACTAAATTAATCTATATTAAAATTGCTTTTTTTTTGTTGCGTTTGAATGTTTTTTAGTTGAAAATTCAACTATTTTGTTCAAAATTCGTCTTTTTGAATTGAAAATTTATCTTTTTTGGCAGAAGTCATATTTATTTGTTGAAAATAAACATTTTTTGTTGTTGAAAATTGAAATGTTTTCGAAAAGAATGGTCTTTTTGCCTTCAAAATGTCACGCTTTTGTTGAAAATGCAGCTCTTTTGTTGAAAATTAATCTCTCTTGTTTGAAAATGCAATATATTTCGACTTGAGATCTTGGAAATTTAGACTTAGAAATTTCATGAAAAATCAGTCTATTTTTTCTATTTTAACGACGTTCGAGCAAAGTTAATAGTGTTGTGAGGGGGGTGGGGGCAAGAAAAATCTAGGGTCGTCAAAAAAAACTGATAACGTACTTTATAGACGGTTCCTAATATATGATTTAGAAATAAAAGGTACCGACTATAATACTATGGTATAAATATCACCTCTTAGTAATAATGATTTTACAGATATTAGGGGCACTAGGAACAGAAAACAATAGGCCTAGTTCAGCAGCTCAGTGTGTAGCCTATGTTGCTGTTGCTGAGCTTCCAGTCAGAGAATGGAACGAACTCATACCTTACCTGGTGAATAACGTGACCAACATGAACAGTACAGAAATGGTTAAAGAAGCTACGCTTGAAACCATCGGTTATATTTGCCAAGAAATTGAAAGCGAGGTGCTTGTAACGCAGTCTAACCAAATATTAACAGCTATCATTCACGGTATGAAGAGTTCCAACACATCGAATCACGTTCGACTCGCAGCAACAAGCGCTCTTTTTAATTCTCTTGAATTTACCAAAGGAAATTTTGAAATAGAGGTTTGTATTTCTCAGTAATTTACTTGTCTCTCCAGGCTGGTCCTAGTTCAGAGAGAAATTCTTTTTCATAAATATCTCGAATTCTATTCTTTATTATTCCTTAGGAAATTTTAGGAAGATCTTAAAAAATAAATAAAATTCCTTGAAATGTCATAAATCTTTGGAAATACATTTGACATTGTTTAAAGCGTTTTAAAATTTCCTGAATTTCATGCAATATCTTGAATAATATGAATATCTGGCAATTCTTTCGAATAAATCCTTTGAAATTTCATTAATAATATTATAAAATTCCGTGAAATTACATCAAATCTTCGGGTATTCTTTGAAATTTTGTAAGTTCTATGAAATCCTTCAATTTTCTGAAAAATGTATTAAAACCCGAATTAAGAGCCCTGAAAATTACTGGAATCCCTTGAAATCTTATAAAATCCTTTAAGATCGGTTGACATTCTTCAGACATTTTTTCAATATTTTCTGGCCATGTCCTAATTAAATATTTTACAAGATTAAAATTCCTATCTTTGAATATTAATGGAAAGGGAGTTTTCAAAATAAACTTTTGCGACCACCCAGAACTTTATTTACCGTCCACTTTTCGTGCATTGCTTGCAGACGTATTGCTGCGATTTTATACCTTTTTTTCTGCTTTCCAGACTGAAAGAAATTTTATCATGGAGGTTGTATGCGAAGCTACACAGTCTACGAACACGCAAGTCAGGGTCGCGGCGTTACAATGTCTTGTAAAAATAATGTCCTTGTATTATCAGTACATGGAACCATACATGAGTCCAGCCCTCTTCCCCGTAAGTATTTAATTCACATCAAGTATTATAAACAAAAGTCTCTCTTGCGATCTGACGAAAGATTAGATAGTTTGGCCTTCACCCAGATTACCGAAGGTTGTTAGAAATCTATTAGGTATTAAACTTTTCATGTTCTCTCAACGCTCATTTCACATGTAATAATATTATATTTCATTTTATCACTTTGTTGGAGAAGCAGAAATTTTTTCATGTTTCTCCACATTTTTAGAGAAAATTGTGAGAAGAACCGATTTTAGGTCACGAAAAATAGCATCAGAGCTTATTAATAACTAACTGTTCGAGTCAAAAATATATTATTTGTCCTTCAGCTCAAAAAACTTTTCTGAAAGTAATCTGCCGAATCTATATTTAGAAAATCGGTCTACTAACGTTGGAACACAATAAAAGATGTCTTAATCAACTATTCGAAATTGTCTATAAGGATCGCGATGAAAATTTTGAAAAATGTTCTTGGCATATTTAACTTTCTGATCAACACCCTGGAACAAAAGGGAGACAATTTTACGAAAAAAAAACTGCAGGATCTGGAAAAGTCATGAAATGTTTACAAAATTGCTGGCATTTTTTTAGTCGCGCCTATTTCCGAATCTTAATAATACGGGCGAAGTATTAATTTTCGAATTGATTTTTTTCACGAATATAAATAATGTGATTATTTTAACTGTGACCAGTAGAATTGATTGAAATTTAATAGAATTTACTAAGGTTTAAACTAAAACGGAAATTTAAAAAAAAAGACGAATTTTTTTTAGTCGCACCTATATCAGTCTTAATAATTACTTTAGTACTTTCAGAGCGAATTGTAAATTTTATATGATTATAATTCCAGGAGTTTTTAGTATTAATAAGAGTTTGTCAAAATTGAATAAGTATTTAATGGTACTTCGCAATTGCTGCATTTATTAATAATTATACAATAAATTGTTGGTAAATTAGCTTCTGACCAGTAGAATTGGTTGACATTGAATAGAATTGACTGGATTTGAACTAAAAGTATAACTGGAATTGATTTAAAAGTGCACTGAAAAAGTCATCGAATGTTAATAAAATGATTGGGATTTTTTTAGTTGCGCTTATTTCAGAGTCTTAATCATTATTTCCGTACTTTCAGGGCGAATTATAAATTTGCGAATTAACACGAATTAATTTTTCCACTAATAAAACTAATATGATCATAATTCCAGAGTTTTTTTTTAGTTATAATGAGTTTTATAGAATTTAATAAATATTGAATAGTCTCACATTTGCATTGAATAATAATTTTACAAGAAATTGTTGGTAAATTAGTCTAAGAACAGTAAAATGTTTTGAAATTTTTCAATTTCAACACATTCCACTGGTCTTAAACTAATCTGTCATTAATTATTTATTTATGAAATCCCTTTTTTTAATTATCTAATATATTTTTCGTTTCTAATTCATCTCCTTGGTTGAAAAATGAATGTTGTTGAAAATTCGTTTTATCGTTGGTTGAAAATGAATTTTTTCACTGAAAATTTAACTATTTCAGTTGCAAATTTAACGATTTTCTTCAAAATTTGTTTGTTTTGTTGTTGTTGCAAATTAATTTTCAACTGAAAATATCGTTATGGTTTTGTCTAGGTCAAATGTATTAAATAATTTCATGTTAAGTTTTTAGCAAGTTTTTTCTTCACAATTTATAAGTAAAAAAAATATCGATTTTATACCAGTAGAAAAATATAAATATTCATCATTTTAGTTGGAAATGAATTAGTTTCATTGAAAATTCAACTGTTTGCTTGAAAAGTTTTTTTTTAGTGGAAAATGCAACGTTTTGTTAGAAATTTATATATTTTTTTGAAAAATCGTCTTTCTTGGTAGAAAATTGATGTTCATATTTGTAAATGTATAGCCTTGTTTAAAAATTCATTTTTTGTCTTTAAAATACAAGTATTGCAATAATATATTGATCATTTCATTAGTTAATTCTCCTTTTTCGATTGAAAAATCATCTTTTACGTTAAAAGTTAATCTTTTTGGTTAAAAATGCATCTGTCTTTGAAAATCCTAAATTTCATTATTTTAATAATTTTGGTCAATTTATCAAAGTGATTTCGCAGATAGTTTGCTTTAGTTTACTTAGTTTACTATAATTAAATCTTAATCCATTATTGAATTTTTATTTATTTAGAAACTAAACTAGTTGTTTGAAAATTCCAGTTGAAAATTCATCATTTTAGTTAAAAATGTACCAGTTTGGTTGAAAATTAGTTCCTTCAACTCAAAATTTGAATGTCCATTTTTAGTTGAAAATTGATTTTCTCTTGTTAAAAACTGAACAATTTGGATGAAAATGTGTCTTTTAAATTTCAACCCTTACGTTGCAAATCCACAAATTTGGTGAAAAATCGATTTTTTGTTTGTATAAAATTATCTTTTTCATTGCAGCTCTATCTTCTTGTTTAAAAGTTCTTTTCTGTTAAAAGTTCAAGTATTACGCCGTTAAATATTTATAATTTTATTTTAAAATTCATCTTTCAGGCTGGAAATAAAATCACTTGGTGAAAAATTAATTTTTTGGTTGAAGATCCATAATTTTAATTAAAAATTTATTTCATTGGTTGAAGTGTCAGCTATTTGGTTGTTAACTTGTTTTTTCTTTGGATGAAAAGGAATTGTAACTATTTTGTTGAAAATTGGTTTCTTTTTTGGTTGAAAATTATTATTATTATTTTTTTAATATTAAATTTAACTTTTATTCCAGTTGAATTTATCTCTTTGGCTGAAAAATGATCTTTTCTTAGTTAAAAGTTAATATTTTTTTGCAGAAATTTATTTTCTTGGTCATAAATTTAATTGTTCTAATTGGACATTCATCATTTTAGTTGAAAATCGATCTTTTTGGTTTGAAATTCAGCTATTTTCCGTTAAAGATTTACAGTTTTAGTTGAAAATTCATCACTTCGAGTGAAAATAACTATTTTTTTCAAGTTAGTTTTTTTTGTTAAGAGCAATTTTTAAGCGGTAATTTAACTGATTCCATAGTTTTTTATGAAAATTCTACTGTTTGCTTGAACATCAATTTTTTGAACTTAAAATTTAATGATTTTAAGTCTTAATTGACAATATATCTTCTTCAGTAAGCATGAATGTTTTCTTGTTGAAAATTCAACTATTTCAGTCAGTCCAGTTAAAAATTCATCAGTTTGGTTGAAAATTAATGTTTTACCTAAAAATGTAACTATTCTATTTTTTGTTCAAAATTCTTTTTTTCTTATTTCAAAATTCATCTGTTTGGTTCAATACTTGTCTTCTTTAATTGAACATTCAAGTATTTCCTTAACAATTCATGAATTTTGTTGAAAAATTGTATTTTTTGCTAAAAAAATGAATCTTTTCGTTTGAAAAATAATCTTTTTGTCTGAAAATTCAAGTATTCTAGTTAAATATTCATCATTTTAGTTGAAATTTCATCTTTTCGGCTTAGACTTCAACTATTTCAATTGAAGATTCATAATTTTATTTTTAAAATAATTTATTTTGCAATTTTTTGCTCTGTTGTATTAAAGGATTTTAGAATGAACCATATGGATTAAAATAAATGTTTGCGTTTTGCGGCAAATATTAATATGTTAAGTTTACGTGACAGGGAAAGTTAAGAAACTTGACCGGGAATTTGAAATCGCCTGCCGCATCGCCACCCTCATTATTTATATCCCTAAAAACTAAAAAAAACATTATTTATAATAAAGTCGTGAAAAATTGTATCTGGAAAAAAACTTGAAAGACCCTGTCTTGATTCTGAGTGTCATAAATAATGTTAATTTCTACGCTTGCCTAAAATTAAGTCTTAATTAGTTGGCCTGATAAACACGACCAGGAGATATTCCGACATAAGAATCTCCATTGAATTATCTTTCTTTTTCATCTGATCTCTGCAGATTACCCTCGAGGCAATGAAATCCGATAGTGACGAAGTCGCGCTCCAGGGAATAGAGTTTTGGTCGAACGTATCGGAAGAAGAAGTGGACTTGTCGATGGAAGAAGGAGAAGCGCATGAGGGAGGACGACCTCCGACGAAAGTTTCCAAACACTATGCAAAGGGAGCTTTGCAGTACTTGGTGCCAGTCCTGATGGAAAAGTTAACAAAACAGGAGGAATGCGACGACGAGGATGACTGGAATCCTTCAAAATCGGCTGGTGTCTGTTTAATGCTTCTAGCTTCTTGCTGCGAAGAAACCATCGTGCCACACGTTCTTCCATTCATAAAAGACAACATCAAGAATCCGGACTGGCGGTATCGAGACGCGGCTCTGATGACCTTTGGCTCCATCCTCGGTGGACTCGAACCAAACA
>JAWWLR010000034.1:48173518-48183615 GCA_035041075.1 Acraspis erinacei
TTTAGATGCATTGAATGATACTTAAATATATATATATATATATATATATATTTGGGGCTGAATCTAAATTTATAAAAGCTTCAACTTTTTAATTTGACAGGTTACCTGCATTTAATTAAAAATTTTTTAGTTGAAAAGTGTTATTAGCTTCCATTTTGTACGTTTAAATTATTGAAAATTTTAGAATAAAAAAAAACTTTTCTAACTTTAGTTTTAAAAGTTTAAAATTCAAGAATTCCACTTTGTGGGCTTTCGTTTGCGAACCGGGAAATGACCCGAGAATTTGTTTCTCTGATGAAAACGACCACCCTGTTTTAATAAATCCGAATGAATATGGTTTTTGAAAGGGGAAAACGCGTGAGACTAGAGTATCCACTCCTTTGCTTTCTGCGTGACGCGAGCAGTCCCTCGAGTGAGGAGAGAACGAACGGTTAATGATATTTGGCCCGCTTTTGTTGTTTACAGATCACCCCACAGTTGTACTGTCATGCGATTTGATTTGACTAGAAAGCTATCGAACACAATGCAAAGACAACAAGATTGGATGGTGCGGATGCGAGTTGATGGATGTGCGTGAGTTCCAAAAGCGATGACGATGAAATTATGAGTCTGCACGTGTCCCCCTGGCGACGATGTAAGTGATTAAAGCCGGTGGTGTCGTGACAGCCCCATAGTCAAAACACCTGTGTCTGCCGGATTTTGTCGACTGTGGATGACGAAGAGTGCAAGTGGATGTTGCCGATGAATGAACCCAAGAACGCAGCTTTTGTCGAAGTCCGGTGATGGAAGTATGTCTGAAATATGAAATCGAGACTGCGTCTTCTCTTAAGTGCGTGTCTGTGATCCATTGAACAGCCCAGTGGAGGACTTCGATGGCCAATGAATCACGTGATAAAAGATCTTCTTCTGAGAGGAAGAGAGAATGTTGAGAGCCAAAGCACACACGCACGTGTACGATGAGTGTGAGTCAGATAAGTGAAATAAGTATGTGTGAGAAAGATAAAACGTGAGAGAGAGAGAGAGGAATGTGGTTTTGAGAGATTGTGAGAAAATGCGACTGATAGAGTGTGAAACTTTAAAGAGTTTAAAAAAAAACACAGCTGAGGGTGAGTGTGTGCGCACGTCCACCGTTCGCTTCTCTCACCCCTGTAAAGAACAAACGCACTTGAATCGCCGCTCATGATATATGAATAATAATAATAATATACAGGAATGAAATTGTTCCACTGTCTTGTATAAAAACGATGAATTTAGGAGAATTAAAAGTGCGTTTGCGATTGCACAAGTGAGATGAAGAAATAGATGAAGAGTGAGAATAGATGATAAAAGAAAAAATAAGAATAGATGCAAGTTAGAATACACGAGAAAGAAACATCGCGTTCATTTTCTTTCAGTGAAAGAATTGAAACGCAAAGTTTTTCGATTTAATTATGTTGTGCGAGGAATTACTAGTGAAGATGATGATCTGTATGTTACTTTCCCCGAATATGAATGTCTGTTACTGTTAGTTCATTAAAATTATTATTTTGCCCGCATGTGTTATTGAGTTGTATAGAGCTCTCCTCGTCCAAGCTTCTCTTTGCAGTGGTCGAGCAAGCTGTGCTCAGATTTCTTCACTATCCAGACGAATTAATTTTCATCTATAATCTAAAGCGAGGGCCATGTCTTTTAAGTTTTTGATGGTGATGATGAAGAAAGTTTCTGTTATTAAGCGATTAGGCGAATCATGGATAAGTTTTAACCATTCGCTTTTAAGTTTTACATTGGCCACTGCGTTCCAGTGAGTGGAGGAAAACATTCAATAAACCAAATTACAAAATCATTCCAAATGAAATGCGGAAACTCGATTACGGTATTTGACTGCGTTTTCCTTTACCTTCTACACATCCACTTGTAATGAAAGTTTTTCTAGTAATGAAGCCCTTCAAACTTTGGGTGGAAAAGTGGAAATTAAATTCTTTTTTTTTTTTTTTTTTTGATCATCAAACAAAACGGTCTTTCAATAATCTTTCTTTAATACGGTCGCGATTTTTTTTGGGTATATTTCTTTTGAGTTTCTTTTCGCGATTTCGGGTTTATCCAACGTCTCCCTCCCTTCCTACAATAACTGAAACGTAACAAGTACCTGTTTAAATACGTTCCGATTTAATCGTAGGTTACATCGTGCTCATTGAGATGTGAGGAAACTAGTTTGTCCTGACAAACGATGCATTCCAAAGAGTCCTGCTGAGATATTTGTACTAAACATGATTTTTTTTTAACTACTCAATTTTGAATTAATATAATATTTTAATTGGGATGAAATTTTCTTTGTTTTCTGGAAATTAATTAATCTCGAGCAGGATATGTAATTTCTGGTAATAATGATACAAATTTTTGTTTAGATTCTCTAGAAATACGACCAATGTAAAACGATAGGTTGAGCGTTTCTCGAGCAAAGATCTAAATTGAATAACCTTCATACCTCGTATTTAAAAGATTAATTCTTCCTTACATTTTCTTCAAAAGGCATTAGCCACGAAACTTGAATTTTATTTATTTTTTATTTTCTTTTTTTTTTATATAATATTGATTCTAATTTAAAAGTTTTCCTTGAACTCTTAAACGAAAGTGAGAGAAGTAGAAAGTCCCAAGCAACAATCAATATTTAAAAATGCATCTGTGATTTCTCCGGGATGTAATCCCGATGGCCTAATATTAAAATGATGTGATTCAATCACTCGTTTACGAGTTTAGGATTTTCATTTAGTATCCTTAGTCGTGAATAGATCTCTTTTTTTCGCTATAAGATTTTTCTTGGGAGCATACTTGACAACCTCTGATTTAATGGTAGTCAAATGTAAATATAAATGGTCTTTTCAACAAGATTTCAAAATCATTCCGTACGCCAAAGAAATTTATGGAATATTTTTTTTCGTTATATTTTTCATCAGGACATTTCTTTTCTTTTTTTTATGAACATCTATGGGGTACTTGCTTCAGGTTAACGTCTTGAAAATCCCAGAGTGCAAGTAATAATGCTGTGTGTTTTTTTGAGCATTCCGTGAGATTATGAGAGAAAGACGAAAGAATGCCTTTACACGTGTTATATGTGTACAATGTGTTTAACTAAGCGAGTCTCGATAGACCTTTTCCAGTTTCAATAATAATAATATTTAGTACATACGACGAAGTTTCATCGTGAAAAGTTTTCCATACTTGTATTTTTTTATAAACTACAGAGTTTCTTTGCAACGAAAGCAGATGAAATTAAAGCAGTACTCAGGCGAATTGTATTATAAACAAAAAAGTAGAGAAAAAAACAAGAGACTGGACAACATTTCGAGTCAGTTGGCATTTTCATCGTTTTTTTTTTTTAACAATCCTACATATCTAATCAAACTTATCAGTACCCGAATCCATTTCAAGTCTAGCAGGCTGACTAACTTCAAATCGCGGACGAAACGTTTTTCTTTTAGAAGATATTATGCGATCCGCATTCTTCCTATTTGAGAAAAAAGTTGTAGAAAAATTATATTTTTCAAACAAAACTTTCTCCATTTTCTTATGTATGGACTTTATTTTTATTTTCCGGCGAATCTTAAAAGATTCATAACTCAATTAATTAAAAATGTATACAGTTTTTTGTTTGCAAAGCAAATTTTAGACTTCAAATATTTATAAATACGCAGTAAATTGTTGTTTTTTTCAGATTGGAAAAATAAATGTCTAATTTCATCTAAAAAAAAAACTAAAGTTTCGTCAACGAGAGATTCTACAACTTGAATTTGAAAGGGCTCGTCCACGACTCGTCCTTATACCGGTTTCAGGACGAGATCGTACGTTTGGTGTGATCTTTCTGCGCCTCCCTCTAGTCGATTCCTTACTTTATACTTTATTTAAAGCTTTGAATATTATTTAAAATTGAAAAAAACAATAATTTATCCACTATAAAGTGCTAAAAAAACTGAATGAACTATTTGCTATTTTTAAAAATGTGCCCGCAACACGTTTCAGACGAAATCAGTGGACTGGTCCTATATACCAGCATAAAGGCCACACCGTGCGCACGTCTCGTCCTGAAGCAGGTATAAGGACGAGTCGTGGTCTGTTCATTTGAAATGGTCGAAACCAGTTTTTTTTAAATATAATTATTGAATTCGAATTAGACGCAAGCTGGCTGTGAGTATTTGTAATCGATTCACAAAATGATTGTGGCTCGATTAAATTTAGTTAATGTTGCGAATATCATTATTCCCTTTTCTGTGAATCATTGATGAATCTAGGTCTACACAATTTTTAAGTTGACTCTTTTGGTCAACACTCAGTGAAGATTAATTACTACGAGAAGTCATCCGTATTTAGACACCTATTTTTAAGGATATTGACATTAAATAATATTAAGGGCAATTACTTGAGTCTTGGTTAAACACAAAAGTATGTGTGTAAGAGCAATTCTAAAAGCCGGCCAGGTTCGACTGTTAACTAAAGTATGGAGTAATAATAATAATTAAAAAAAGGAAGAGAGGACTATGAATTTAAAGAAAAATGGGACTTAAAAAGTCGAGATATCGTTTTGCTACCGAAGGTTTGATCGTTAATATTTCATATCGATGTATATATAAAAGTCTGGTGCCAGTATTTTGAATATGTGTACATAAAAAGATATTGAATCGTGAACCTAGCCAAAAAAGCATGCAAAATTAAACAAAACTGAATGGAAGCCTCGTGAAAAGATTAAATATAAGGATAGTTGATTGTGCAAACCGGTTGAAAGTCACTTTTGAGATCCTTTTCAACCGGTGGCGAATAAAAATTGGCTCTTAAGAGAATTTTGATATGATATCGACAAAGCTGAGAAATCAGTCGAGGCCAAAAAAAAGTTTCTCTTCGAGCATTAATCAGGTTTGTAATTCGATGGAGATTATTTGGACCGTGCCAAATTTGAAGAAAGACGGAGGACACGTCGTCGTCCAATTTGAACCTTCCTCTTTTATACGTTTTGCTAGAAATTTAAATGTCACGGTACTGTGCCGAGAGTCATTATTGTCATCAAAAAAATGGCCGGTTTTTAAATAAGTCACCTTATACTATGCAGATGAAAGTTAAAGCGCGAGGAACTTGCAGAGTGCGTGATCGCAAATAATTGTGGCTGGACGATTTGTTTTGGCATGAAGGCAAGTTTTCATTTGTACAGCACCGACCGTTAAAGTGATTCTTAAGATTCAGGTAATTCTTATCTTTTACTCGCTTATCTTGTCCATCATTTACTTCATCTTTCCTTCACTCTTTTGTTTTCTTCAAGTACAAGAACATTGTGAAATCCTTCAAAACTTACAGATTTTGACAGTTTCGTATTGGTTGTATTTTTTTCGATTTACAAAAATTCTTGTGACCTAAGAAACATTTTAGGATAAGGTGTCAATTTTTCTTAACATTTTTCAAAACTGACTTTTTTTATACTGTGTTTTCTAAAATAATTACGATAATTAAATTTTTTATTTTGATGAATTTCTCATGACAAAAAAAACGCAAAGCAGCCTTTTTTAAAAAGTATTTTGAGTTAAAGATAATTGTTCAGACAACCAGTCACCGTTTTATTAATTTTCAAGTTTTTATTGCTTTTTCCGGTTTTCCAAACCGTGAGATACCCTTCATTAATATTATAAAGAAAAATTTAATTAATTATTTTTAAAAATACCGAAATTTCGAAAAAAAATCAAGGCTGCTACGAGACCTGGAAAAGTCGGCCGAAATTCTCTACACTCCTATTTTTTTTGAGCTTTTGAAAAAGTGCTCTAATTTTTATGATATTAATATAAAAAAAATCTTTTATAATTTGAAGATCATGTCAATTTATTAAAAGTATATTGCAAAAAAACATCAAATTCCAATGTTTTTGAAAAATTGGAATAATTATGGAAATTGCTGACATTTTTTAAATCTTTTGGACTCCTTGGATAGTAAATCTCTATATTGGTTTTCTGATTTCTTTAGATATTTTTAAGAATTTGTCACCTAGATTGAAAGTTATAATTTATCATATTTAAATAAATTTGAGTAATATTTATAAAAATACTATCGTTTTTATTTTATTTTTATTGTAAGAGTACAATGAGTATTGAAATTTAGAGACTTTTTTTGTATTATTTTTGACCCTAAGGTGGAATCTAAGTAAGAAATTCTTAAAATATCTTAAAGAATTAGAAAAGTAATATAGTGATTTACCTTTCAAATAGTCCAAGTATTCAACTGTTGATAATTTCCGGGGTTATTAAAGCTTTTCTGAAACAGAAATTTAACGGTTTTTTTCAATATTTTTATTAAATTGACGAGAGAAATTTAATTTGACAGAATTAAAACAAAAGTAAACCTGGAAAAGTCACGGAATTTCTAAATCAGTCTTTGGTAGCAACCCTGATTAGATTGTGTTTTTAGGTCACAAAGAACACATAAACAGAGCATCACGCTTTCTTCACAGTTTGAGCCAAAGTGGGGCAATTTTACCTCTAAGAAATAATTGTTCGGGCTTTTTTTTGATTGTATGAATTCAGGTTTAAAAATTGATGAAACACCAGATTAATTTTATTCCTTCCTATAGGTCTTTTGCAAAATTCGATGACTGTTCCCTTAATTCTCAGGATTGATTATGCGCAAAATTTTGTTTACCGCCATGTAAAAATGTGAGTAAACCATACTTCATACTACGTTTAAAAAAATAACAATTTTGCTTCTAGGCGCTTCGCTTTAAAAAAATTGTGATTACTGCTTTCATACTTTCCTATGCAATCAATCAAGGCCAATACTTTCATAAATTTGAATTTATTTACTTTGTTTGTTTTAGAAAACGTATCTGAGGTACGAACCAATTAATAATTGTTGGGTGAAATATTCTTAATATTCCGGAAGTTCTGAAATCCTTTATTGGTTAATTAATTTCTTAAATAATGGATAGTTTTTACAAAATCAATTCCAGTGAAAATTAGAGTGACATCTTAGATTCAGCAAAACAACATTGCACCTTAATTTTTTTTAATCGCTCATTCATAGTAATTTGTAGAGAAATACCTATAGAATTTTTCAAGGGTTGTGATTAATGAGCGGTACTGTACAATAAGGATGCCTTTTTAGGAATGATCACGGAACGGCATCCGCTGATTGAAGCAAAAATGATAAACCGCTCGGCAATGCGTAATCGCACAAAATTGATAGGCAATAATTAAAATAGATAAATATTTTTTTCCAATGCACAAGCGAAGCATTTCCGGGTACCGTTTAACATTTTGGCAAATGCGTGGGTGCATGAGCGGAATGAAGATGAATTTCAGCGACAGAGCGATCGAATATGCGTGTAAATGTAATTCTTCTTATGTAATAAGATGAAGAGAAATAGAGAGAAAGTGTGATGTTAATGAAGAAAAAAGTTGAGGATGGTGGTGGTGATGATGATGATGATAAATAATAGAAATGAATTAAGCTGAAAAGAAGTGCTAATGACTTCCATATGTGTTTTCTGCCTGCCGTGATGAGTACAAGCACGGTAAATGCCGAGTATTGAGGTGAGCATGTATATTCCTGTAAAACAGAACTCTGAGTGCATTTCGACATATATTTTTGAATGCAGGTACATACGCGAATTTTTGAGTGCGAATCGCTGAGCGAAAGTGCCATAATTCTTCTACTAGTCTTTTCTTTGAATAGGAGAGCTCAGAGAGCATGGATGTCAAAGTCTTTCCGTTCGGACCGAAAATTGAGAAAACAAATGAATTAAATCAGTTCTGACGCTTTCGTCACTGTCTGATCAGCGATCACTAATCACTTCGCCCGAATAAAATTATTTCAATGAAACATTGCGCGTTTTTATTTACTACTTTTTGTTTCCTGAGTTTTCTTTTCAGTGTCCTCAAAAATATTGTCCTTTGCCGAGTTTATTACAAATCCATTCATCCATAAATGCAATGACTTCTGGTTCTGTCATATATCTTCACTTATCTCTTATCACTGTTAAAAAATTACTTTTCTTCAAATTAGAAGGAATAGTAATTTATAGTCATTGTTCTTCATAATCGGCATTTGCAAGTTTTTCAAATCCGAATTATGTTCAATTTTATTGCGAAATATATATGTTGTTCAAGTAAAAAAGTTTAATTAAATGTAGAGAGGATTTCGGAGTTCTTGTTCAGACCTCTTTGATCTGAAATGTATATTTTCAACTGTTGAAAAAGGAAGAAACTAGATAACTGAATTGTCAACAGTCTAAAATGCAACTGTTAAAAATTTATTTTATCCATTTTTAGCAGTGAAAAATTGAATTTCTCAATTTTCTTCACTTTTCAGCATTTAAACATGCAATTATTTTTAATTGAAGAAATCTAAAAATGAAATTGTTAAAAAATGTAATAAAACTTTATAATTACATTTTAAATGAAATGAAAGTTCAGTTAAAAATTTATTATTCAACTGTCGAACATGGGAGAAAATTTAATTTACAACTTTTGAATATTGAATTATCAACGGTGGAAAATTCAAACGTTGAAAATTAAAGAAAGTTGCTAATTAAATTGTAAACAGAAGGGAAGTTAACTGTTGAAAATTGGTAATTGAGTTTTCAACAGAAGAAAATTAAATGTTTGAAAAGGTGAAATTGTGTGATTTACTGTTGAACATTGAAAATTGATCATTTAATTTTCAGCTGTTGAAAATCTAGTTATAAACTTTCAACAGCTTTATTATTTTTTGGAGTTGAATATTCAGTTCTCAATTTCCTTCATTTCATTATTTGAACATTCATTGGTTTTAAATTGAAGAAAAAGGAAAACTTTTGTAAATGTAAGAAAATTCAGTTGTTCAAAATTGACAAAAATTGGATATTCAACTGTTGATAATCGATAATTCAACTATCGACAGTAGAAAATTAAACTGTTGAAAGTTAGAGAAAATTTAATTTTAAACTGTTTAAAATTAAAGAAAATCGATTATTGAATTGTCAGAAGTAGAAATTTCAACTGTTGATAATGGAAGAAAATTAATAATTGTATTATCAACAGTAGAAAAATGAATAGAATTGAATATTGAATGTTTAAAAATGTTAAAAATGTTATTTTCAACTCTTGAGAATTAAAGAAACTTTCTAATTGTCAACAGTAGAAAATTAAACTGTTCAAAATTGGTGAGAACTCAAAATTGAATTATTAACTGTAGAAAATTTCATTAATGACAATTGATTATTGAATTTTTAACTGTTAATTCAACATTAGAATTAAATATACATTTTAATCCATTTTCGAGACGACTGGGCGAAAATTGAATTGCCCTATTGCTCGTTTTTTGAGTTCCTTTTTCACTGTAATCCCTGTAATATTTTGTAAAAAAACATTTATAAAGATTTTCTCCCCTATTTCCCACTTACTAACAGACATTTTTTAAAATTAATATGAACCTAGAAGTAGCTTTAAAATCCCATATTATGAAGGAGCCAAATCGAGGATGTTGCAAAGACAACTTCTTGCATATCAGAAAATGACATTGTCACAGACGTCATTGGCGATCGAGCGGAAATCGTTTCTGTAACATCGTGTGTCAGCATTGTCCCTAATCTCCTGTAAGTACCCTTAACCCAATTGAATTACCTGCCCCCTTCTCACACGCCCTCTGGTCATATCCGTTGCATTGTTGCATTTCTTTTCCGCCGTTTTAGTCGGCGCGATTGGAACCAATTGGCGAATAGCAAATAGCGAATTCTTCGCAGATCAAAAATTTAAAAATCGATATCAAAGGATGATCATCGACGAGCGTTCGACCCCACTTCCAGCTTGTTGTTAGTGTCCGCGGCATCATCCATCCATTACCTTTGGCCGTCATCACGGTGCTGAGGATCTTTAATAAATCGTGTACCCTTCGTGAACTCGTTAAGGGACTAATGCATGTCACGTGACGTTTTTCTAAGGTCTCCCCGAGGTTTCGGCATTCTGAAAGCTGCCGAGGACTCCGAATATGCACCTGTCGGATGATGAGACCTCGCCAGATCGCAAGGAATCCGATTCGACGGCACCTGCCGACGATGATGTGAGTATGCAGAACCAGCAGTGTATAATTATATTAATTACACATTATCCACA
>JAWWLR010000034.1:48195142-48209611 GCA_035041075.1 Acraspis erinacei
CTAAAATCTTCTACAGGGACACGAGTTAGGCGAGAACAAGTAGTTTCAGCCAATAAAGCGATTTTCGCAATTTTGGCACTTACGCCCGTATGCAGTGTGGCCCTTCAATTATTAAATAAGAGCACAAATAAAATAAAAGTGGTTAATATTAGTTTTAACTTATGTACACGTATAGTATCTTAACTATTAATTAAATTTATTTAATTAATTTTACACATATCAGTATTTTTAGTTAATTATTATCCACTGTACATTATTTAAAAATATAAAAAAATTTCGCTTTTTGAGCTCCTTGTTAACTGTAGTACTAGTATTAAGCACTAGCTTGTATTTATCTAAAGTTTTAATTTGTGTTTGAAATTTGTTTTAACATTCAAGAGAAAGTACTGTTACTAATTTTACTATAAAAACAGGATGACAATGAAACGTATAGTCAATGCACAAGATATGATATCAATTGGACTGATCCAGCCATCAAAGCAATGGACCTGCTGACTCCTAATTCTTCATGGCCTGTTGTGCCGTGTGACCATGGCTGGGAATATGACATGTCAGAAGTTTTATCTTCAATTGTCGTCGATGTAAGCATTATAATCAGGTATTTTGAAGAAAATCTGGCAAAAGTCAGAGAATTTCTATGTATAAGAGGACTCTGGATAACTGTTTAGAATAATACATTTGCAAATATTTTAATTTAAATATTCTTATTCTATTTAAGAAAGATATTATATTAAACATGTTTCAGCTTCTTCTTTCTGAGGCTATATTTTTAGTTAAACATTTTATTATTTCGGTTGCAAATTCAAACCTTTGTTTCAAAAAGATACCCTTTTTGGTTGAAGATTCAACTTTTAGAATTCATCTCTTTTGAAAGAAATTTAAGGTTTTTTGGTTAAAATGGAATTGTTTGGTTGAAAATTATCTGTTTTCGTTGAGAATTGAACTATTATGTTTGAAAAGTTGTCTTTTTAAATAAAAATTCATCATTTTAGTTGCAAATTCATATCTTTGGTTATAAATTCGTTTCTTTTGGTTTAAATTTATTATTTTTTAACAGAAAATTGAACTACTCCAGTTGAAGATTTATGATTGTAGTTGAAAATTAATTTATTTTATTTAAAGTTGATGCAAACTTATATTTTCTTGTTTAAAAAATGATATTTTGGTTAAAGATTCACTTCTTTGATTGAAAATGAACTTTTTTACTAAAAATGTACATTTTCAAAATGAAAATTCAGCTGTTTTAAACGCAATGAGTCTTGACTTAAAATTTTAACTATTTGGATAAAGTTTTTTTTCTTTTTGACCGAAACCCCTTTTCATTTATTAAAAATTCGTCCTTTTACTTGTAAAATTCAACTTCTGAGTTAAAAGTTAATCTTCTCTGTTAAAAAATTAATTTTATTTGTTGAAGATTTATTATCTGAGTTGAAAATTGATCTTTTCCATTAAAAATTAAACTAATTTGGCATAAAGTATTAAATGTTGGGTAAAATTTATATTTTAGTGTTGAAAATTTAACTTCAATATCTTTTGTTGCAATTTTTGTAACAACAAAAAATGTACACATGCAACTGTTTGTTGGAAAATAATTCTTCATTGGTAGAGGTATCAACTACATTGTCCGAAAATTCGTATTTTTAAATGAATTCAACTGTCGCTTTTTATTTAAAAATAAAATATTTTTTGGTTGAACTATCTTTTATTAAAACATTCATTGAGAATTCATATTTTAGGTTAAAAATTCAATTACATGGTTAAAATTTGAAAGAATTTGTAAAAAAAATAATATTGATCATTTTAGTTGAAAATTCATCTTAGTCATTGATAATATATTTTGGTTTGTTAAAAATTAATTTTTGTAAAATAAAATGTAGTTAAAAATTCATCACATTCGTTTAAAGTTTAACTACTTTGTTAAAAAGTCTTCTTTATTATTTTTGTTTGTTTGTTAAAAACTTATTTTTTTGTATGAAGGTGCATATCTTTGGGTAAAAATTAGCTTTTTATTGATAATTCGGATTTTCTGGTTGAAAATTCAACTGTTTAACAATTTGGTTAAAAATTCAATTATTTTGTTGAAAACTTAATTATTTTATAAAAGTTGAATATTAATGGTCAGCAAAGATAAAAAATTGTTCAGGGAAAAGCCAGGGAATTTTGAGAATGAAATTTTGCGGTCACCCTGAAAAATTCTTGAACTTCAAGATTTTCTTATTTTTAATGTAATTAAATAATAATGTTTTGTACCCAAGGACTGAGAAACATTGGTTACTTAATTTTGATATCTCCAAATATTTATAGTTTAACCTGGTTTGCGACAAAGCAATCTACCCAACACTTGGATTGGTTGCCCTCAATACTGGAGGCCCGATTGGAGTTTACCTTTTTGGAACATTGAACGATAGGTGATTATAAAAAGCAAATATAACAAAGCAGTACTTTTTAAAATATCCTGTCCATATAATCTTGAAGAAATAATTTAACGAAGACAGGGAGTCTAGCGGATTGGGAAATCGGGAAAAACCCAGGAATTTTATCGGGAAGTTTTTTCTTCTGTCGCCAAATACACTTTTTTCTACTTTATATTCTTTTTATTGTCATGATACCATCACAGTTTTTCAATAATCCTCTTATTTTATAGTATCATCAATTATTCAGGAACGTTACCGTAAAATTTATAAAGATACTACGCAAAAATAGTGATAATTATTTATGCGCAATCAATTTTGATAAATCGATTTTTTATTGTACAAATATATTCGTAAGTCTAAAATTAACACCAAATTTAGGTTTTTTTCTTTAAGATCATTGATGTTAAAGATCAGGCTTTCTATATTTTATGTATGAAAGTTTATTTTAATGCGAACGCGCGCCAATGTTATAAGCAATTATTTTGGCCCATAAGCTTTCTTTCAAGTTCAACAAAAATAAAAAAAAGCGTCCTATAAAAACGTCAAATTTATGATATTTTTGAACTTCATTTCCGAAGGTCAAATATTTTTTATAACTGCTTTTGACAATGTAAATTGCGTGAAAAATCTTACCGAAACTATACTGAAGAAATTTGCTTCTTCGCTATGAGAAGAGACGAATTGCTCAATCAGATAATATATTCTCAAAAAGTATTCATCGCTTATTTTTACAAATGAACCATCAAAATCGCACTTTTTACGTAGACTTTCTTTTACGGTTCAAAAAATAAAAAATAACTTTTTCCAAAAAAAGGAAAATTTGTCCTTAACTTCCATTTTTTATTTCAAATATTTATTTTCTCTAAAAATGATTACGATCAATGTAATGGAGGTGAAAAAACCTATTAAAACTTACTGGACGGAATTTTTTGATTGACATTAGAAGAGTTAAAAATGACCGAAATAGACGATATCCATTAAAATCCTAAAATTTTCGCCCTTTCCTCCTGGATAAATATTATAACAAATTTCTTAAATCGAATTTTGAATTTTTTAGTGGGTACACTTAGTCGGGAAAAAGGCAGAAATTTCAAATTTCCTGACCACTATACACTCTGAAGGAATAACCATAAATATTAATTTGTTAATAAATTCTTCTTGTGAATAGAATAGGAAGAAGACTCTCGTTTTTCTCCTGCTTGGCCACCCTCATAGCTGGTGGTATTCTAACATCAATATCAAACAGTTTCTGGACATGGGCAGCTTGTCGAATGGTAGTAGGGCTCACTATCCCAGCGATTTATCAAATCCCGTTCATAATTTGTAAGAATACACATTCAGTATCTTCGAGGGGTTAATTACTCCTGCAATATGATTTCATATTTAATAACAATTTTACGGGATTTTAAATATTTCCAAACATATTAGAAGGTTTTAAGGGGTTTCAAAGGATTTTATAGGACACCAATTTCTAAATATTATAATTAATTTAAAGAGATTTCTTTGATTTTCAAGTGATTTAAAAATATTTCCGCAGTTTTCGAGGAATTGCGAAACATTTCAGGGAATTTTTGGAGGATTTTAAAGATTTTTAAACATTTTCTGGTATTTTAAGGAATTCCAAAGAGTTTTAAGGTATTTAAAAAATGTCAAGGTATTTCAAAGAATATTTTAGGAGTTCCAAATATTTCAAGATATTTTTCATGAGCTTTCGAAAATAAATTAAATTTGAACGGTTCCCTTGCGATTTTAAACCAGTTTAAGAAATTGCACAAGATTTAAGGGATTGTTTTAAATTTCTAAGGATTTCAAGGTATTGAAGCCTTTTTTTAAACAACTATAATAAATAAGTTTAATTTCTAATCAAGAGATTTCAAATGATTTAAGGTATGTCAAAGGATTCCAAAGAATTCTAGGGATTTATCGGTTTTCTCATATAACTTTAATAATAAAATTTAACTTCAATTATATTCGAGGTATTTCAAATGTTTTTTTACTTATTTGATTAGATTTGGCGTTTTCCAAACAATTCTAAAGTTTAGTAAAATTTTTTACCTTTAAGATATTTTTTTCGTGAATTATTACGATAAATCAAAACGGATCTTTTCATAGTTAAAAAAAAGACTTTTTGAAATGGAACAAAAAACGAATTCAGCCATTTCAAAGAACAACTTTTTAGCTTTCAAACGCGACTTATAAAATTTCGATTCAACTGTATCTTTGTTTAATCAAATAATGTAATAAATCTATCAACGCCATTGTATTTTTTTTAAATATTTCTGATGGTTTGAAAAAAATTGTTTCAATTGACAAATAACAGACCAATATACAGTCAATCAAAGTCGTCGGGTTAGGCTAACCCATGTCCGTACTGAACGAAACTTGTTTGCAGTCCGTACACTGAGGGTTAATTCAAAATTTTTTAATTGCAAATCTTTTCATCTTAAAAATGTGAAACTGTCCAGTTTTACAATTTGATTCTCCACGACTAAAAACTAAACCAAACAAATTAGAATATTTGTATCTAAAATTATTAAATTAAAAACTGACTATCAAAGATTTTGTTGTGCAATTTTGTAATGTTTAAATATTTTAAAATGAAATTGCTCTTGATATTTGAAACCAAATATTTTCGAATTTAAGCACTTGAAGCAACAAAAAAAAACTTTAGTTTTAAGGCCTCAAAGATTAAGCTGTTTCCGAAATGTGCATCCAAAACTATAGCATACATTAAAAATCCGAGTTATTAACCCCTCGCAACTCTCTTAGCTTTTAGACTGCGAAATTGCAAATTTGGATTTAATTATTCTGATTGTTACTTGCAGCATTGGAATTAGTTGGACCAAATTATCGATCGTTTGTCACCGTCTTGACTTGTTCCTTCTACACTATGGGTTTATGTATGTTAGCTGGTGTAACTTACTTGGTGCGAGATTGGAGAACATTGGCATTTGTTACGAGTGCACCATTCCTTATGTACTTCTTCTATTGGTGGTCAGTTCTTACGCTTGATACTTTCTTATTCAAGTACACTGGAAGCTGGATTTATGCACAGTTTCGGGAATAGTACGCAGTTTCCATCGACAATAATCCAGGTACTCGGAACATAAACGGAGAAGGCCGCATGAATAATTTCTGTTGGATTTTGACGTATGACGCAACCTTATACAAGTAACGGACTTGGAATTCTAGAAATGCATTCTAGGAATACGCAAATCAAGTTTAATGAAACCCAGGTTCCAGTGTAACTTAAACTTATTCTAAATTATAATAGTAGACGTATCTGCTCTTGAATGAAGTTAAAACAAATCTCCTTTTACTATGACTATGCGGTAACGGGTATATAGGTATCTTCCAGAATCACCAAGGTGGCTTTTAGCGAAAGGACGCCTCAGCGAAGCAAACGAGATCCTGAAAACTCTGGCAAAAGTAAATGGTAAAGAACTTCCGGATTCGTTTACTCAAAAGCTGCGTCAAAGGATGACGATGAAGAGGACAAAAAGCGAAGAAGAACGACTCCGGACTGGGCCTGGAGTCCTGTCGCTTTTTAAAACTCCTAATATGCGACTGAAGACGTGCCTGATAACTCTGAATTGGTAACGTTTATCAGGGTGGCCATAATTCAGGAGAAATACGATAATCAGGGAAAAGTCAGGGATTTTGAAAAAAATCTTGTCAAAGTCAGAGAATTTCTATAAAAGGAACTTTTAATGACTGTCCAGTATAATATATTTGACATTTTGAATTAAGATTCTTGTCTTTGAAAATTAATGGACAGGGAAAATGGAAAATTCGTCAGGAAAAGTTAGGGAATTTTGAAAATGAAATTTTGCGGCCATCCTGATATAGTATTATCATTAGTAATTGATTTAACTTGTATTTATATTTTTTATTTGTTTTTTTTCGGTTGCTTTCTCCTGGCGATTATATTATAGTTTTGGTTGATAAATCAACAGTTTTGTTGAAAATTCATCTTTTTGGTTTAAAAACTAATTTCATTTGGCAGAATTGTATTCTTTTTGGTTAAAATTTCAACTGGCTGGTTAAAAATTAATCTGTTTTGGTTGAGGATTCAACTATTTTGTTTGAAAATGTATCTACTGGGTCGAAGGTTGAACCACCCTTATGAAAAAGAAGTATTGGTAAGTATTGGATCCAGTTCTTTTTTCGCGAAAAAGTATTAGATTTCCAATAATTATTCGCGAAACAAGGATTAGGTTCATACCTCACCAATATTTCTTTTTCATAAGCGCACTTTGTTAAAAAATAATTTTTTGTTAAAAATTGATAATTTTAGTTGAAAATTCACCTCGTTATTTGAAAATTCGTTTTTTCTAGTTTTTTTTTATATGACGGCACGGACCTCAATGAAAGGTATTAAAATTTCTTACCGTAAAAATCTACTTATTAATTTTATTAACTGAAAATGTAACTATTCCAGTTGAAAATTTATTTTCCGTTTGGTAGCAAATAATTTTGAGTGGAAAATTCCTCTTTTTTGAACTAATCTGTTAATTTCATTTAATACTCATCATTCGAATATTTGAGTAAATCGAATTTTGAATATTCGACTATTCGAAAGTCATCCTTTTTGATCAAAAATTCAAATATTTTGTTGATCATTCGTCAATTTGGACACGAATTCCTCCTTTCGGATTTAAAATTCCTTTTCGTTTTGAAAATGCAATTTTTTTTGGTTGAAGTTTAATCTGTTTTGTTTAAAAAATCGACTATTTGTTTGAAAATTCCACTCTTTTTTTTGTAAATTTAATTATTTTGTCATCTATTTTTTGTTATCTATTTAGACAGAAAAGCTCTTATTTTGAATTGAAAATTCATTTTCTTTTAAATGAAGGTGTTTTTGCTTGAAGTTTAATATTTTTTTTAATTCCACTATTTGGTTGAAAATTCAAATATTTTGTTAAAAATTCATCTATTTTATAGAAAAATTAATTATTTGGTTAAAAAGTCATCTTCTTGGTCCAATGTTCAACTGGCTTGTTGAAAATACACCTTTTGTGATAAAAAAGTAAAAATTTTAGTTTGAAAATTCTACTATTTGGTTGAAAATTCAAATATTTTGTTAAAAATTCAACTATTTTATTAAAGAATTAATTATTTGGTTCAAAAGTCCTCTTTTTGGTCAAAAGTTCAACTGACTTGTTGAGAATTCATCTTTTCTGTTAAAAAGTAAAATTTTTAGTTTAAAGATTTTACTATTTGGTTGAAAATTCCAATATTTTGTTAAAAATTCAACTATTTTATTGAAAAATTAATTATTTGGTTCAAAAGTCATCTTTTTGGTCCAAAGTTCAACTGACTTGTTGAGAATTCATCTTTTCTGTTAAAAAAGTAAAATTTTTAGTTTGAAGATTTTACTATTTGGTTGAAAATTCAAATATTTTGTTAAAAATTCAACTATTTTATTTAAAAATTAATTATTTGATTAAAAAGTAATCTTTTTGGTCCAAAGTTAAACTGGCATCTTTTATGTTAAAAAAGTAATATTTTTTGTTTGAAATTATACTTTTTGGTCAAAAATTAAACTATTCGATTAAAAAATGAATTATTTAGTTCAAAAGTCATATTTTGTTCCAAACTTTAAATATTTGCTTGAAAAAATTATTCATTTAACTTTTTTTTTGGTATAAAATTCAAATTATTTGTTAAAAATTCAATTATTGTATTAAAAAATTAATTATTTTGTTAAAAAGTTAATTTTTTATTTATTGTTTTATTCTATTTATAAAAGATTCTATTTTAAAAACGTTACAGGATTCAAATTTTGGACTTTGGGTATTAATTGTCAGGGTGAGGGAATTTGTAAAATAAAGTTTTGCCGTCAGCCTGCTTTTTAATGTTCTCAGTTAAAATTTCAAGAACTTGATGTTCAATGTTTATTCAAAAATCTTGATTAACACTGTCCTCCTTACCTCCAGGTTTGCGAATAACATGGTGTACGTTGGTTTATCATATTATGGACCAGCCCTAGGCAATGAAGAGCACCTCAGTTTCTTCTTTTCTTCTCTTGCTGAAATTCCGAGCTACTTTGCCTGTCTGGTAGTCATGGATCGATGGGGTCGCAGATGGCCTCTTTGTTTTTGCATGGTAACCGCTGGAATATCTTGCGTGGGAACTGTCCTTTTATCTTCTGGTAAGAATTTTCAATCATCTTTAACAGGCAAAGAATGAACATCAGAGCACAGATTCTATCAGCAGAAATCCAATGCAGATCAAGGGCTTCCTGATTCTTTCTTGCAGATGCCGTCGTAGCGACCTTGATCCTTTTTCTTGTATCGAAATCTGCGATATCAGCCTCTTTTCTCATCATTTATCCATTCGCGGGCGAACTTTACCCTACTCAGCTTCGAGGAGTCGCCATCGGATTTTCTGCCTACATCAGTGGTCTTGGACTCATTATTATCCCCTTCATCACATATCTGGTGAGAATTAATCTCTTGTACAGGTCTTGGACTTACTTGAGAAATTCAGAATAGTGCAAATTCCACCCGAGGGGTTAATTACTCGGATTTTTTGGGTACACTAGATTGAAGGATTGAATGAGATGGCGAAAGATTCATGATGTCCAGCAACCTTTAAAACCTTAAAAACCCCTACAAAATCTCCTTACATTTTTCACGAGAACCTTGAATTAAATTTTGTTTTCATTTTAAAATGCGAAAAATAAATTAAATCTTTTTAGTCTATTATGAAAGAAGCATCTCGTTCAGAAGAAATCTTGCTACTGAAAAGTTTTTTATTCCACAAGGTATAACTTATCTTCTACTCATTACAGAATAAATAGAAATTTCTAGGAATTTTTTTATAGTTTGCCAATTATTTATTAGATTGCAATGAACAGACTTTAATATTGTAAAGAATTCTATAATTTTGAATTTCGTCTCCGCTAATATAGAACGTTCAAGTATATATTTTTTTGTGATATTCATCTTACAAATTATAAAAATTTGAAACGATTTCAAAAGGTTTAAAAATATTTGAAAATATTTCACTAAGATTTCAAATAATTCAATGATTTCGACCAAGAAAAGAGACTTCACAAAAATGTCCCACAGATTACGAAAATTTCATTGAGATTGCAAAGATTTAAAAAAGGCGGATTTTAAAACAAAGATATCAAAAAAATTTCATATATATCTCAAAAGAATGCTAGAATTCCACAGATTTTAAACAATTTCACATATTTCAATGATTTCAAACAAATATTTTAAAATATTTCACTGGTTGCAAACGAATACAAAAGATTTCATACAAGTTTCAGAAAATTTTACAAATATTTCAAATATTTTACAAAAGTTTAAAAAGATTCCGAAATAGTTTACTGAAATTTCAAAATTTCACAAAGATTTTAAGAACTTCAAGAGATTTCAATGAATTTACAAAGATTTCAAAGATTTCACAAAGATTTCAAAGATTCTAAAGATTTCAAAGACGACTTACGTTCGCAAAAAATTAATAATTTATTTATTTATGGTCCTGCTTTCTTAAAAAAATGTTGACCAATAAAAAATGAAATCATTCTTTTTTACATCTACAACAAATGGTTATTTCATTATTTGGTGTAAAAAAGGAGACCTGGAAAAACTTGACTTCTTGATCTGGAAAACTTGAACAAGACCTTGAATTTCGTTCCTAAAAATCGCTGGACACCCTGAAGATTCCATCGACTATAGGAAATTCATTATAGAACATCATTGTATGGAAAACAATTATAGGGTAATAATCAGTATTGGTATAAATAATACAAAATATTGAAGGAATTAATGTGAAAAGTAGAGAAACTACATAAGAAGGATTTATATTAAACCACGGATAAACTCTTATGGAACTACACAAAAATAGCGATTCAGCACAAATAGACTTTACATAGTAAAAATCTGTGAACTCCATTTAAATCTTTAAAATCGATTAAAATTTAATTGAAATTAATATAAAAATCTTTTTAAAACTATTGAAATTCATTGAAATTTGCAAAATCCCCAAAATCTTAAAAATGATTAAAGGTGCTCTCCTTGACTTGTTGAAACCCGTATAAATCTTTTGAAATAAAATTTAATTTATTCCGTAAAGTATAAATCATTTGAAAATCCTTGGAATATAAATTGAAGTTAACTTAAATGCATTAAACTTCTCTACAAAAAACGTTAACATCCCTAGAAATCTTTTAAATCCCTTCAAATCCTTGCTGATTTAATCAAATTGTTTAAATATTTTGAAATGTTATAAAATGCCTTAAAATTCCTTGAAATCTGTTAAAAGGCATTTTTAGAACCTCTGAAAACTCCTCATACGTTTGAAAATCTTTAAAATCCTCAGAAATTTTTGTAAAGTTTGGCGAAATCGCTTAAAATACATGGAAATTCTCGTGAATTCAACCTAAATTAAACTTATTATTTCAAACACTCTGAAGAACCGTGGAAAATCCTCTAAATCCCCGAAATACTTTAATCTTATGAAATTTTTAAAAATCCCATGAAGTCTTTGAGATCACTGGAAACCCCTTCAAATTCAATTTAATTTATTTTCAAAATTTCGCTGGAAATATCTTTAAATCTGGAAATCCTCTCAAATTCTGTGAAATTTTTTTAATCTCTTGAAATCCTGTGGAATCCCTTAAAATCCGAATATTCCGAAACCCCCTAAAAGCCTTTAAATCAGCAGTTATTCAAAAATTCTTTAAAATCCTTTGAAATCCCTTAAAACCTCCTGATATATTGGTAAATCTTCCAAATGTTTGCTTCAACTAATTATCAATCAATTCATTATCGGAAAGTCATAGCCGTCGTACATAACGTATTAACCTTTTAGTATTCGTTCATTTTTAATGAAAGATGGGGGTTTTCATTGCACATTAAATACGTGCGATTAACAAGCAAGAAATGCAGTGCAAATTAAAAACAAAAATAGTTTCTAATCAACAAAATTGCAACATCAGAAATTCCAGATTCCAAATCCTTTTAATTCTTTTGAATCCTTTTTTTAATTTGTGGGCAAAAAAATGTAATTCGACGGATGAAATCTTCGACTTTATCATAGAGGTCAAAGACTAGATACCTTTTTTTACATAAGTTACTTTTGATCCTAATAATTAAGGCTTTTAATGTCCCTGGACAATTATTTTTATTTTTATTTGAAGGTAAAGGTATTAAAAGAAAAATTAAATGATGTAAAAACATGTATATGAATTTTCTGTTTTCTATAAAATTGCAGAACACTATTTTGTACCTTTGACTCCAATGAAGGATTGCAAGATTTCAACGGACTACACTTTTATCGGGATTTTCTTTTTTTTCAAAAGGAACAAGAACTTCTATAAGCACATCGCACTTTTCAAACTTGGTGATTTTTATACCACCCTGATGTACATCTCCCGTGAAATCCTTTCGAAATTTCGATGCTTAAAAAGAAGTAAAAAGTTGGAGATAGAGAAATTGCATTTCATTATATCTCTTTGTCAATTTAAATTCACGTCTCTCTTTTTAATACCCTCTTCTCTATCTCATCCTATCCTTTATCCATCCACGTCAATATTTTTTCTATCTCTCTATAAATATAAATTTCCATATATTTGATACAATCTCCTCTTTTTTATCTCATCCTATCCTCCGTATATCAACGTCTATCTTTTTCTATCTCTTTGTTAATCTAAATTCACTTCTATCTTTTTCAATCCCTCTTATCTATCTTATTCTATCCATCATCCATCCACGTCACTATTTTACTATCTTTCTGTCAATTTAAATTCCAGTCTATATTTTTCAATCCCTCTTTTCCATCTCATATTATCCTACATCTGTCAACGTCCATATTTTTCTTTCAATCGAACTTCACATTTATCTCTTGCAATGCCCTCCTTTCTATCTCATTCTATCCTTTGCTTATGGACGTCATTTTAAGGGATTGAAAATGATAAGAGTGCTGAATCGCGGAAGATATAAAAAGATATAGATAAAGATTTAAATTCATATTATAAGAATAGAATGAAGTAAAGAAAAAGATAAGAGTTCTCGGTCACGCAAGGTAAAGAAACAGGTAGAAAATGATTGAGCTTGGTGATAGAAAAAATATCGTTTTAAGGACGCAAATTAAACCGTTGATAGATGTAGAATAGTTCTATCTTTTTATACCCCCCAATTTCTATCTTCTTCAATCTTTCGACTTCCAGCAAGAAGACCCGCACTTTGAAAAAAAGTCCGAGGCCTGCCAGTATAAAATCATTCAATAAATTGGTTGAAAGGATTATTTTGAAATAAATGTTTCTATTTCAGGGCAGGGACAATTTAGTTTTGCCCTTAGTAATCTTGGGTGCAGTCTCAGTTATCGGTGGACTCTCAGGCTTAAGGTTACCAGAAACGTTGCATCACAGACTGCCCCAAACCGTTGAAGAAGGGGAGCTTTTCGGAAAAGATTGGACATGGGCAGACTGTCTTCGTTGCGCCCCAATCAGGTAATTTCCCCAGACTTATTTGATTTTTGCTTCCTCGTATTTATTTAATATACCGCAGATTTAAACAGGAATGTATTCTTTTACCAGACCACCATCAGCAACCACTTCATACGAAGATCTCTCTGGCTGTGAAGCTGTGGAACTGGATGAAGTTCCAGAATTACCTAAAATGGAGGAACAACGTTCATCAGCAGGCGTTCGGCGTTTAGCTCGCCAGACGAGTATGATGGAAACTCAAAAAGATTCGGATGGTGCGATCAAAATGACTTATTGGTTTTAGGGGAACCGTGTTAAAATTGGACCAGAACAAAAATTTTTTTGATTCTTTCTTTCTCATGGTGTCTACTTAACGAAATAACCGAATATCACATGATAAGTTTTAGGAAATGTAAATTTTGAAAGGTTTCAGGAGAATAAAGAACATTTTCATAATATTTCTGGAAAAGTTTCAAATGATTTTTTGTTTTGAAAAATTAATTTTAAGTGAGTGTTCAAAAACATTTCTAAAATTGTCGAATAAGAATGCGGAAGATTTTCAGGCTGGTTTTTCTAATTAGGCACATTTTTTAGCTTTAGGAACAATAATACTCATTTTCAGGGTGGCTGCTGGACCAGGAAACCGAGAAATGACTGGGAATTTTACAACGTTTTAGGAAAAAATATAATCACGTTAAATATAAAGAATTGTATACCACATGATATAATGCAATTTAAAATAAGTTAAATTGTTAACTTTTTAAATGATAAAATCACTCACTTTACAAAGCGTACTTCTAAAATATTTTACTTAAAAAATTTTTCATTTTAGATCTTTATTTTTAAGAGAATATTCTCAATTGAGAGAATTTAAAAATTTAGTTTTGAAGATTTAAACAAAAAGTAATGTGTAGTGATGGGCGATCATGAGAAAAAGTATCGATCCTTGATAATCGATACTATAAATACTGTCGATCCGATCCGAGTTCAAAAATCGGTCTAAAAATTATCGATACCAAAGTATCGATACTATTCGATCAGCGCATGCGCAGTAGCTTTCTGTGATATTTTAGGTAATTAGGCTTATGTTCTCCAAAAAATGTGATTAATTACTATAATATTATTTCTTCTTGGAATAACTACTGCGCAAATATGTTTTACTGAAAACTAAACGAAAAATATGATTTCCTTCTGGTAATTTATATTTAATATTGAAAATTAATTCGAAAATTATTTTCCGGAACAATAAATTACTTTTTAATACGTCAAATGTTAAAAAAAATGTTTTATTAAAGCTTTTTTTAAACTTTATATTGTCGAATTCGTAACATATTTAATATATATATATATATATATATGTGTGTGTGTGTGTGTGTGTGTATGTATATAAATTAACCGTTGAGGCTTAGAGGATTTTTGTTTTACCTTTTCAAGAATAAGTATCAAATTTTTATGTGCCGCAGACCAGGTAGCCAATAATACGTGCATGCAGCTTCTGCCTTAACTACGCACCCAATAACTCACAGGCTCACACATGCAAAACATCAAAGATATTATAAAACTTTGCAAATATATTTAAATTGTTATTATCTTTGCAAAATATATAGCGGA
>JAWWLR010000034.1:48213251-48226338 GCA_035041075.1 Acraspis erinacei
TTCTTTGCCTTCTTTCTTCCCTGTTAGTCTTCTAATCCCTTCCACTCTCACTTGCGCGCCAATGTCTCTTATCAGCTTCCCAATCTCTTTCTCTGCCTTTTCACTGTCCACTTTCCAACCCTTCACAATTATATTCCTTTTCCTCTTCGCTCTCTCTTCCCCTTTCATTTTTCTTTCAACCTCAATCAGTCTCAAGCGCCACCTTTCATTCTTCTCATGTTTAACCACCTCACACTCTCTCACTTCTTCCAAACTTCCTTTCTCTTCCACCTTATGCTCGTTCCTTAGTTCTAGTTTGCTCACTCTCTCTTCTAGCAGTTTCAAATACCTTTTCCTATCCTCCTCATTCTCTCTTTGCCTATTCTCTATTCTTTCCAATTTCTTCCATACCTTTTCTTTTTCTCCTTTCCATAATTTATCCCATCCTCCCCACTTTTGTCTCACTTTTCTTACCTCGTCCTTCACCTTCTCCCCTTGCCTCTTCATATCGTTCAGCCTTCTACAAGTTTCCTCTCTAAATCCCTTTATAAGATCTTCTATTTTCTCAAACATCATCCCTTCAACCCTATCTCTCTCCGGCGTTCCTTTTTTGTCTTAACTTTTTTATTATCATTGCCCCTCTCCGCCTCTTCGTCCACCTGTTCTCTTTTCCTTTTATCGTCCCCCGTTTTCTCCCCATCACTGTTTATGCTCTCACTACTAATCGCGCTCGTCGACTGTTGCCACCTGTGTAAGAGGTCCCTCGACCCCGAGTTCCTCGATTTCGAACTAAGTCTTTCTAGGTTAGTGGGCCTCCCGCGCCCATGTCCCTCCCTCGTCTCGACTCTGCCGTTGCTACGGGATCCAAAGGCGTAGCGAACATCTCATCAGCAGTTCCCTCACTGCTTGCTTCGTCTACGACGCTACCTTCTCTATCCTTGCTATCACTGTCCCTATTTCCCTCGCTTTTCTCACTAAGCTCGCTCTGCCTCCTTCTGGAATCACGCTGTGGACTCCGCATAACCGACATGCTACTATTTACTCTACCCTGAACTGACCGTTAACCTCAACTCCCCCTCCCTGTCTCCTCCCTTCACAACCTGTCACTTTTTAACTACATGAAAACTTTAAAATATTACCCAAAACGCACTCTCTTACGCAGATTTCTCTTGATAATGTGTGGCTATTTTTACTCCTTCTCCCTTCACACCCTTTGAACTCCTACTTACTGCGAAATAACCCAGTGTCCCATCGAAGCGAACCTAACCTCAAAACCAACTCTCGCCAATTTTTATAGTTTTTGGCTTAAATTCGCACTTTCTACCTCTCCCTTCATTCACACTTGCACTTTCACCCCTAACCCCTTTACTCACCATACCCTCACCGTAGTCACTCAACTTTTCACTTCTCCCCAGCCAAAAAATGATCGCACTCGAAAAACACCGTGTAACCTCTATCGGTACTGGAAACGGAAGCCTGGCTCTCAGGCGGGGAATCGAACCCTGGTCTCCCGCGTGACAGGCGGGGATACTTACCACTATGCTACCGAAGAATATTTCTTTGTAAATTTTATTTTAACTGGTTCGCCAGTGATATTCCGGAACAGTTAATTGATATTTTATGAAAAATATGATTGTTCTGAACAAATTAGCAATGCAAGTTAATTCAAAGTTCTGGGTAATCTTGTCATTTTTGCCTAACTTAGTCGTACCAAGCTTAGTACAGATGATATCATCTTGCTATACAAATTTAAAGGACTTTTTTCTGTTAATTGTTAATTTCCCTCCTGTTGACGACGATCGTATCAAAACCAAAATATTCACCTTCCTGTGAAGTTAATTTCGAATTTCCTGAATTAGTTGCTTCAAATATTGTATACTCAACAGTGGAGAACATTTTAAGTTAGAACCGACGACTGTTCTTCTTTATAAGCACGTAAGAAGAAGAGGAAATTATTAAAAGAATTTACGAATAATTATTTGCAATTATTTTCACTTTTTAATTATAAACATGATACAAATATCGATATTTTGAAGAAACTTCAAATAAATTTTTATTATTGGCAGATAATATTACCAAAAACTTCGATTAATACAAATTTCAAAAAATACCTTAGATCTTGAAAATATTAAAAGTCGATTTTCTCAAAAAGACGCAAATTCATATTTTTAATTAATTTTTTTTTTTGAACTTTTAAAGTAAAGTAAAAGATATTATATAAGCTTAATGCGAGCTAAACCATACTCCGCATATATTATATAATATCTATCTCATATAAGTTTTTGAAAAAATGAACATTTCAAATTATAATGTCGTTTTAGGCAGCGGCGCCTAATACGGTGCCCTAAAATTTACCGTTCAATTTAAAGAACAATATAGGTGAGTTTGTTTCAGAAAATTATTGCACATGCATTTCGATATCTCAGGTTTACTCTTATACATAGCCAACATTAAATTGGAATTAATTAAAAACGTTACTTTTAAGTTTTCCTAAAAAGTTAACCTAGTTCAAATTTTCTGCTATGATCCGTAATGTGGCGCAATGCAATAGAAGAATACACATCACCTTATTTCCTTTAGAAAAATTGAGCAACCAACTGGATTGGACTTTTTTTATTTTATTTTTCGAACACATTCTTTGAGGAAAATTTATTTCTGTCTTAAACACTGCATGTTTTCGAAAACTTAAAACTCTCTTTAGTAGATTTAATTCATTTTCGAAGGTAAAAATGGAAAAGGCTAGTCCCTTCATAGAATCTCTCAAAAAATACAAAAAACATTTTTGAAGATTAAATGAGATTACTTTAAACCTAAAAATTAGGATAAAACGTAGAATTTTTAATTTTAAACACATTTTAAAGTAATAACTAATAGAAAAAGAACTTGAAAAGAAACGAGAATATTGTGCGAGAATCAATTGGATATTTTCCCTCAATTTTAATCAAAACCTTGTTTGTTTTATAAATTGAAAAATGAAACACGTTCACCCTATTCATTCTCCAGCACTGTTTCTATACAACCTCGGTCGTAAACCCGTGTCCAATATAGAGAGCGATAACGAGAACACGAGTGTTTTACCGGAGGGCAAGAACAGCAACGATTTGCTCATAGATTATGCGAAATTCTGCTTTCAAAAGTATCTACCGGAAGTCGAATATGTGAAAAAATTAGCAAGCTTGTCTGATGTATGGGTGTATGTGTGTGTACTCACTCCATATCAGTCAATCTCAGTCAAGTTCAAGATTGGAAAATGCAATCTAGGTAGTCCAGATTCATCCAATAATAAACCTGCTTGAGTGAAAGCTGCATTCTAAAATCTGAAACCTTTTGCCAAAAAATATGGTCTTCTTAAAAGGAAATTGCTGAGCGCTTAATTTACTTAAGCAAAGAAGGACATTTTTTTCATTTTCTCTGTATAAATTATTGGATAGAATATATTTATGTGCAATAATAAATGAGAGAATATTGAAATATAATTTAAACAATAATGAAACTTAAAAATACCCCTAAACTTGAATCTTTTCTAAATAATTTGGCATACATTCATATTATTCATACCATATTAGTACCTAAAAATTGATTAAAGTAATAAATATAAGTTAATGAAATCCGTGTTGAAATGTCCCCATCTTTTCCTACTTGACGTTGGGTTCTGATAAGGCTCCTATCAGAATATCTAGTCTGGAAAAAACTGATGGGGGCCCTGTCAGATTCAAGTGAAGAATTCCCTGTTTCATAAGGGTGTGGCGAATCTATCTGTATCTAAGGGGGGCCCGACCAGAGAATTCCTACAATCGTATATGCCAAAAATATTAATTTTGAGGTTACATTTAGAGGTTAATTCAAGTACAGCTGTCCAGTGCTTCAGCAGAGCTTTTAAGATTTGAATGTTTAGTTGTGAATATACTTTTGTGTTGTGTTTTACAATTTTTTTTCTCCGCGATGGAAGAGAAAAGGCCCCTGCAAGAGCAGGGACGATTTCGGAGCAAAAAGTTTCGCTTGATGAAAAAAGTAATGCAGGAATGTGATAAGAGTGTGGTTATAATACGTGGAGCTGCACGCTCCTAAGATCGTGTAGAAGGTAAATAATGTATTAATGATAATGCTTCAATTATTAATGTATTCCAGCATGGTCTCTAAATAAAAAAGATACTATATAATTTCAACGGCTATTTCCAATACACATAAAGATTCGACGGTTGTAAACGTCAATGAGAAAGTCTTTCTCGCCGAATTAAAAAATCTTTTTCTGGACGCCAAGGACTGGGAAGGAGGACGGAAGATGCGAGATTCTAGCGATAATAATAATAATAATAATAATTAATAATAGATTAGTTTATAATATTATCATTAATATGAAATAATAAATAAAAATTCTCTTAAATTGAATGTGAATGCAGAATAGTATTGATCCCAATAATTGGGTTGCAGGCCCGCGACCCCCACTAGAGCCCCACTAGAAAATCTATTGGGGCTCCTATGGCCTCAGCGTTACGTTCTAGACGAGGCTCAGACTAGTTTTTCCCACTAGAGCCCGACTAGAGATAGGAAAAACTAGCCAGGGCCCTATTGGAACCCTTTAAAAATGTCTGCTTGGGTTTAAGTGAGACAGTTTCTAAATATATTTTATATCTAGTGAAGAATTTAAATGAAATTTCCTAATCGAACAAATATTTTTTTATATTTTTCTGAAGATTTTCAAAATATTTAAAAGTATGTAACTTTTCTAATTTTCATTTTGGGAACCTTGAGAAGTGTATCAAGGATTCATTGAAGCTTTTGAAATCTCATAAAATTATTTGGAATCTTAAAACAATTTAAAATTCTTTTAAATTAAATCTTTTGAAACATATGATGATCCTATACAATCCCGTAAATCTGATTAAATTTCTTGAAATCTTTGGCAATGCTACACAAATCTTTAAAAAGTTCTAAATCTCTTGACATTCTTTGGAATCTTTGAAGATATATAAATATATAATCGTAAAACTCCAATAAAATAAGTAGGAACCATTTTAAATTCTTTGAATATAAATTAAATTAAACTTATTCAGTTATCGCTTGAAATTTTTGGAATCGTTAGTATTTTCTTCAAATTTCTTTTTTATTAATTTATTTCTTAAAGTCCTATCAAAATTTCTTGAAATCTTTGAAAGTCCTACAAAATTCATTGAAATCCCTTAAAATTTTCGAAATCTTTTGAAATTATTTAGAATCTGTTAAAAGAACTAAAATCTTATAAAATTTAGTAACCCCCATAAAATAAGTAAATACACTTGAAACCCCCGAAAAGTAAATCGAATGAAACGTAGTCACTAAAGTTTAAAAAGAAAATAAAACCAGTTCAGATTCCTAGAAATCTTTAAAATCCCTCGAAATCTTTTAAATGCTTGGAATTTAGTTCCTAAAGGTGTCTAAAAAATTTCTGAAAATCGAGCCTAAAATCTTTGGAAATTCTAAAAAAAAATTGCCACCCCTTGGATCTTGTGCGAATTTTTGAAATTTCTTGAAATCCTTGGAAATCCTATTCCTGAAAAATAAGTGGGGGGGGGGGGGGCGAGTCTCCATGGGCCTTATGCAATCTCAGGCCTGAGTTTAGCTAAATAATTTCCTGTCGCTGTGCAACACTTATCAATACTTAACAATATATCATATTGCATCTGCTCTATTCCCTTAATTATAAATTGACTCGATTTAATTTGATCTCGTAAAAGTTTACTAAACAAAGCCTAAAACTCGATTTAAATCGTAAGGGGAACCTCTCTACAGTGGATAATCATTATTTAAAAATACTTTCTTTTATTTTAAGGAATCTGTATTATTTATCTGTATCATTTCTCTCGATCTCTCTAATAATAGCTTAATTGGAAAAACACCCACCCGGCAATCGGAAGTTCTGTGGCTCGAATCCCAGTGGAGCGAAGTGAGAAGATCTTTTTTCATACAAATATAAGTAAACAATTTAAAAAATGTATCTTCCATCTAATCAAAAATTATTTTAAGTATTTTCTGTTATTTGAAGAGTTAACTTGATCGCTAGTTGAGTCCTATTTTTACAGATTGTGGAATGACATCTACCCTGATCGATAGTAACTAACTCTGATGATAATACAGATTCCTTTAAATTACTCGTATCATAAATGTAACACCCGCCTTGAGATAACGTATATTACTGAAAAAGGATTTTTCCTTTGATCACTCTAATAGCCTAATTGGAAAAGCACCCGAGCGGCAAACGGAAGTTCTGTGGTTCGATTGCTAGGGGAGCGAAGTGAGAAGATCTTTTTTCAGAAAAATATAATTTTAATAATCTAATTTAATTGAAAGTTGAGACACTTTATGTGCTTATAAATCGAAATTAAAATTAATTACTTTTCTTTTATTTGTGCTCTTAAATAATGATTATCCATTGTAAATTGCATTATCCACTGTAAAGAGGTTTCCCCTATATGATCTTCTTTCTTTTTTGTACCTTTCCAATAAACGACGTTTTAATTCAGGTGGATAAGCAACGTATATGTAATGGTCTGGCATGTCCTCGCCAGCAGCTGCCAACGATTCGTCCATAATTTCTGCTTTCCTTCTGTCGTCCAACCTTCCAGAGCCGTGTATATTTGATTCGTGATAGTGTGAAGTGGTAAGATCGGTACTATGATTATACTGAAGAATTCCACCCTCTCTGTCAATCCTCGAGTCCTCTGCGGAGCTAAACGATCAAAATTTATTAGCTATGTACTCCACAATGCTAATGAAGTTTCTACATCTTTGGACTACTGATGAGCAACATAAAAATATGATGACACCGACTCCTTCTACAAAATCAGATTAGAAATAAAATTGATGATGATTAGTGATTTTAAAAAATTTGGCACACTTACTTGAAAACTATCCATACGATGTAGTAACATCCGAATGCACTTGCAGACAAAAGGACCAAAAATGTAATCAGTAAATACCACGGAGTATGACGCTGCGGCCTCTTTGTGTCTTCCCAGTACCTGTCGCAACTCAGATTCCAGCAAATTGCTCTGTTTAACTCGCCTAGAATGATTTATTTTTTAGTTTACATCATTGGAAGTGTTAATTTAAAAGGTTTTTTTTCATTGTCGATAAGAAAGCATTCATTAATTACGTAAGGATTTTTCGAAGAGAGGGGTCAAGAAAATCTTACGAATCCTTATTTAGAGGGAGGGGAAGTCCGCAGAATTTCTTATTGTCAGTTAAGTCTCTCCTTTCTCATTATGTAGCATTTAATATCAACTACGTCCAATAAATATATAACTATAGAGTCGAGTATTTAAACCATTTCAAAATGTGGTGTAGTTAAACCAGTGGTGGATACTAGTACGAACTGACTAATGCAAAAAATTTTCCAGGTTTTAAAGCAAAAATGCTGTATTATTTTGTTATGAGTAACAATATTAAAAATAAGTTTTATAATCATCCTTTTTATCACTGACTTGAAATTCGTGAATTCTAAAATTGAAAAATGTGTTTTTGACATGGCGATGAAAAATTTGGTCGCTGACAGATTATCATTTTTACGATTTCATAGCCCCCGGCAGAAACCCTTATGGTTTTGGTCGGGTGTCAGCCCGCCATACTTTTTTCAAGAAGGGGAATCGCAATGAGACAAGTAAGTACGCATGAATATGAGCGTTTATTACAGAAGTCCTATTTCAAGGATAAGTTGTTTGAGAACACAAGAGAGTTATTTGAAAGCTCTTGAAACAATGAGTTCTCTTCTGGACAGAATTCAGAAAGAATCACAGTCTCCGTCAATCCAGACCGGGTCTCAAGTGGCTAGTCCTCATTCGGTCATAAATTACAGCCCGCACCTCCCTAACTTAAACCTGCCAACCTTCGATGGTTCTCCCTCCGAGTGGCTTCCATTTAAATATCTTTTCGACTCATTAGTAATTTCAAACACCAATCTGACACCAGTTTGAGAATTACACTATCTCAAACAAAACTTAACAGATACTGCTTCTCATCTCTTAAAAAATACAGCTTTGACTACTGATAATTTCCAAAAGGCTTGGGACTCTTTTGTTTTTTTATGAGAATAAATGCTTATTGGTAAATCCTGCTCTACGCTAGGTCGTCTGTGAATACCTGGGGTGATGTTCTGGTCTTTATTTCAATGCAGCGTTTAGATCCCGATTCGATAAGAGCTTGGGGACATCATTTGGCATCCTCAAAGGATCCTCCAACTTGGAAACAATTGATTGAATTTCTGATGACGAGATTATTAACTTTACAAGCTGTAGGGAAATCTCGGAGACCAGTAGGTTGTCCCCAAAAGCAGTGTGCTGCTGATTGTCCGGATTATACTAATCAGACCGTTCAGCGACGGCTGGAAATAATTAAAAATAAAAATCTGTGTTTCAATATGTCTTGGGCAACATATATCTTCAAAGTGTAAATCTAATAAGCGTTGCAGTAAATGTGGAAAAAGCATCATTCCATGATTCGCAAAGGGGAATAACCTAAAAAACCAGAGCCTTCCACTTCAAATAAAGATGTTCAAGTTAATTGTGCTTCTATAAATCAAAGCTCGTTATATTTCGTACGCTCCTAGCCACTGTTCAAGTCAACGTCGTTTCCGACACAGGTAAGAAAATGGAAATCAGAGCGCTCGTCGATCCAGGTTCGCAAATATCTTTTATTTCCGAGAGATTGATTCAAAAGCTTCGATTACCACGTCAACAATCATCGATTCCATTGCGTGGAATCGGGGCAATCACAGCTGGTCGAACGCGAGGCTTAGCTTCAATCAAGTTGACACCCTATTCTGATTCTTCTGTATCATGTGTCATTTCAGCCCATATCCTTAAAAAACTGACTTCAGATATCTCTTCTATCGAAAGTAATTGTGTAAATTGCCCTCATTTAAGTGGTATACAGCTCGTTGATCTTGACTTTCAATCATCTGGTTCAATTGACCTCCTGATTGGAGCTGACTATTATGGTCAAATTCTTGAGGAAGTTCTTCGTCGTGGTTTAGCTAATACTCCAACAGTATAAGCTACCATTTTTGGTTGGATTCTTTTCGGTCCAACAGGTGGAGTTATTTATCGTTATCTGAAATTCAGAGTTTGCATACTTCCATTGACGAAAATCTGCATGAACTTCTTCAGAAATTCTGGAAACTAGCTGAACTGCCAATGAAATCTGAACCGTTCTTATCAGCTGAGGAACAGGATTGTGAAGATCATTTGAAATCAACACACTCTCGGGATTCTGGTGGGTGTTACGTTGTCAGACTTCCCTTTACAAAATCAGTTGAACTTCTTGGAGATTCTAGATCTGCAGCTTTGCGTATGCTTTCAAGATTGAACAATAAACTGCAATTAAATCCAACTTTACAGAAAGCTTACATAGAATTTCTTAATGAATATGAGGATTTACAACACATGAGGTTAGTTCCTGAATCAGAAGTTGAGTTATCGGAGCCAGTTTATTACATTCCACATCAAGGAGTCGTACGAGAAAGTATTACTTCAAAGCTTAGGGTAGTTTTCAATGCGTCTAGCTGTTCTTCTTCTGGTTTTTCATTGAATGATATCCTTCACACAGGAGCGAAACTTCAAACTAAATTAATTGAAGTTTTAATTTGGTTTCGTCAATTTAAATATGTCTTTAACTCAGACATCGAAAAGATGTATCGTCAGATTAGAGATCATCCTGACGACAGAGAATTTTGTGGAATAAAGAGCCAAACAAAACCATTTCATATCAACTAACCACAGTTACATATGGATTGGCCAGTACCCCTTTTCTTGCACTTCACGCTGTGCAACAGCTTACTGAAGATGAGGGTTCAAAGTTTCCGTTAGCAATATCCGTTATAGACAAAGCTAGATATGTTGATGATATTTTCGGAGGAGCTGACTCAATTGAAGGATCTAAAGAAACTGTGAAACAGGTAAATGGCATGTGCATGGCGGGCGGTTTACCTCCTCACAAATGGACAAGCAATGAGCCAAGGATTCTTGAAAGTATACCATCAGATAAACATCTTTTTCCAGCCTCTATTTCTATCGATCAATCTGTCACTATACACGCTTTAGGAATGAATTGGAATCCCTCTTCCGATTCATTTTTTTTTACTTGGACGATACCACTACAGAAAAAATTAATGAAAAGACCCGTATATTCTACAATAGCTCGACTTTTTGACCCTCTAGGACTTTTATCACCGATAACTATCAACGCAAAAATATGTATTCAAGATCTTTGGTCTTTTAAGCTTCATTGGGAAGATCCTTTACCTTTTCGATTATGTGAAACATGGATTCAGTTTACGCAACAACTTCCGAGATTTGAGCTTGTTATCGATCCCACTCTGGCTCGGAAAAACGGTACAAAGTTCAGTTAAAATCTATGGATTCTGTTATGCCTCTCTAAAGGCTCTAGGTTCAGCAGTTTATTTAAGATCTATGGATCAATGTGGCAAAATTCAAACAGCTCTTATTTTTTCTAAGACAACAATTGCGCCAATCAAAAGATTGACTATCCCTCGACTTGAATTATCTGCAGCTGTACTTGTTACAAAACTAATTTCTCATGTTTTACAAATCTTTAATTTTGACAAATTTCCCGTGCATATTTGGACTGACTCTGCTATCGTTTATACCTGCATTAACAATCATCCATCTCGATGGAACCTACTGGCACCTCTTAACGAAATATTCTAATTTGAATAAGCTTTCGCGGATCACAGCTCTCTGCAAAAGATTCATCCTTTGCCTTAAAAAAAGCAAAATCTGTTTCAAAAATTCCTATTACGATTCAGGAATTAGAGGAATCAAAGTACTACTGCGTTCAAGTAACGAAACGCTACTCATTCAACAAAGAATGTAAACTTTTAGCTCCCTTTACTCAGCTTATCATATCTGATGCTCATCAGCGTATTCTACATAAAGGAACTCAGGATACTCTGGCATACATTAAAAATGATTTCTGGATCTAGGCTAATAAATTCCAGTAAGCTCCTTTATCAAAAAATGTGTTAGATGTGCAAGATATCGACAGAAGCGAGCTCAGCAATTAGTGGGACAATTACGTTCTAATCGAGTAACGCCTTCTCGTCCTTTCCTACATTCTGATGTTGACTTTGCAGGACTCTTTTAACTGAAAACATGGAAAGCAAAAGACGCTCGAACTTATAAAGCCTACTTTGTTCTATTCGTTTGCCTTGCAACTTTGGCAATACATATAGAGATAGTAACTGATTATACATCAGATGCCTTTATCGTTGCGTTCAAAAGATTCACCGCAAGGCGAGGTATTTGTTCTACTCTCCGTGGCGATTGTGGGACAAACCTAAAAGGGACTGATGCACAACTTCGAGACTTGTTTTCTTCACCATCAGCATAGCTTACAAAATTATGTTATCTCTTGGCACAAGACGGAACGCAATGGCTATTTAATCCACCGGGAGCTCCTCACTTTGGTAGAAAATGGGAGGCAGGGGTTAAATCTGTAAAATTTCATCTTAAACGCGTTCTCGGAGATAATCTTCTCACTTTCGAGGAGATGAGTAAATTTCTTTCGCAGGTTGAAGCTCTTCTCAACCAAGGCCGCTCTCTCCACTCACAGAAGATCCAGACGATCTTAACGCTCTTACTCCTGGGCATTTTCTAGATGCAAGTCCACTCAACGTGATTCCTGAACCTTCCCTTGCAGAGATCAAAGTAAAACCTATCAGACCATTTATAAATGGAATCAGCCTACTTCTTCATTGCCGAAGGGTTCTCAAGTCTTAATTATGGACAGCGATATCCGCCTTCAAAATGACCTTCAGAACGGATTTTTGAGGTTCACCCTGGAAAGGATGGGCACACACGAGTAGTAACCGTCAAAACTCAGAGTTCGACATACAAGAGACCTATTACAAAAAATTGTCTTCTACCATTTTGATGTGAACGTCGTTTAGATTATTCTTTAAGTCAATTTAAAGAAGGCGGCCAGAAATGTTTAATTATTTAGTTTTTATCTGTTAAAAGACATTTTGCTTATAATAATATATGAATAACTGAGGTAGAAATCTAAATAGAATGAAATATTTCACATAATCTTCCTTCTATTAAGATTCTTCGATCATGCTTCTGAATCTTTCTTTGCCTGCGCTTCGAGCTGCGACTGTTTATGTTATAGCGAATTCAACAAAAACTAATTGCAGGGCCCTTTTTCAATACGAGGACGAGAACGTCATGGTATTTCTGAGTCAGTTATTTGCAAGCTCTAAAGCTTGAACCATCTCTTGAGCAGTCTCGGCATTTTTCGGTCAGTTTGTTGCCATACAAATTTGAAAAAAAACCTTCGAGGCTCTATTAAGAGCTTTCCTAAACCGAGTGAGGCTCTACTAAGAGTTTTCTTTCAAACAAGTGAGGCTCTGCTAAGAGTTTTCTTTCAAGCAATTGAGACTCTACTATAAGAGTTTTCTTTAAAATTAGTGAGGCTCCAATAAGAGTTACCTTTTGAAACTATGTGATGCTCTATTAAGAGTTTTCTTAAAATTGATTGAGGCTCATGTAATAATTTTTCTTATACTTTGAGTGAGGAATAAGTGTTTCTGTTGAATTCTTGACAAGTGAAGACCTATTCTCTCATTATTCTATTAATTTGTTTATAAAATAAAAAATTATTCCTTGATAAAGTATAATAAACGAAACAAGCCGTTGGCATTTGACGAAAATCTATAATTTTAAATAAAATGAACTTTCTAGTCTGTGAGGAGTCTCATTCTTAAAGTGTTTATATCTTATCTGCTACTTGTATTAGCTTATTGAGAAACTCTACGCAGTGTGAACCATCTAATGGTTTGTGAATACAAATTGTTCTTATTGTTTTTTTTTAAATAAATCTAATTTGAGTGCAATGTGTGTATTTTGATTTCGATCACCAGTGCAACTTAACAGACTTCGTTAAATTACATAAAAAAATTTTATCCTTTGAAATACTTTGTAGTCCTAAATCTAAAGTTTAGATGTTTAGAAATATTTCGAATCTTTTAGAATCCCATGAAATCTCATGTGTGCGGCAAATAATTGATTACTGTCTATATATATCAACAAAAATGATAAAATCTTACGCAGGTTGG
>JAWWLR010000034.1:48554187-48570110 GCA_035041075.1 Acraspis erinacei
CGTAAGTTTCCTCTTTTTAATTATTTTTTAAACACATGCTAATTGAAACTTATTTTCGCTTCTGAAATTTATTTTTATACCATTATAAATATATTACATAATTATTTCACAAAAAAAGTAAAAGCTGTATATTTATATCTACAGATTACTTCATTTATTGAGAAAATAAGTTAATAGTTAAATATAGTCTTGTATTTTTATTTGAGATAGCTTCCCAAATTATGTCATGAATATTTCTTTTTCTAAAATGTATGAATATTTTATTTCTATAAAATGAGAAACCACTAGTTCCCTACTTTAGGCAGTCGCGATAAATACATTCTAAAAATGATCTTAATTGTGCTCCAATTCAAATTATTCACGCACTGAAACGGTTTTATTCAAAAATTAGTTTCGCACATTGTCAGAATGTCGGTTCTACGCAGCTGTTCATATTTTAAACAAAACATTATCTAAGACAGTCAAGTTTTTTCTATAACTACTGCGGGATCCTTTTAAATCACTTGAAATCCATTGGAAGCCCGTAAAATCATCGAAACCCTTTTCAATCCTATTCAAAACCTATTAAAATCCCCTGACTTCCTTCAAAATTCGTAAAAATGTTTCTGTATCTCTTGAAATCCTTACAAATCCTTTAAAATCCCTTGATTTATTTTGAAATATTTCGAAATCTCTTGAAATCCCTTCAAATCTTTTTTAATGCGGTGAAATCGTTTTTTAATCCCTTAAAATCTTTTAAAATATTATAAGTCCTTAATATCTTGTAAAATCTCTTTAAAAATTTGAGACTCTCTCTGAAATTTTACTAGGCAATTTTTTACATTCTTGAAATATTTTAAAATCATTTAAAATCAGTGAAACCTCTTTTAATCCTCTGGAATCGTTTGAAATACCTGACGACTTTGCAATACCTTGAAATGTATTGAAATGTATGTACAAGGAAAGAAAAATTTACAGTTTCCTTATAAGTTATAAGTTGTTTGAAAAAAGTGCAGATTACTTACTGTGTTCAGCATAACGGTCGGTATCCTTTTGCCATGAATAATTCCCAACAGACATTCAGGATAAGCACCATCTAAAATTGCGATGTCCCACCGGGCTTGGGGGTTGCCTTCGGGATTTTTTAATACGGATACAGAAGCTTCATCCCGCAGCAAAGCTTCACATGCTTCCCATCCGTACCGCATTGCATCCCATGGGGAAATTGGCAACTCGTTTCGAAATCTGGACCCCACTAAATCCCATTCGGACGTGTAATTGCCGACATAGGCCTAAAGAAACATATTTTGTTAATTTCGTGTCTCAACGATGCTGGAGAAAGGTTGAGAAAGGCTGTTTTTGTCATCGGGAAATGAATCTTGTGGGGGAAAAAGCAGGGAAAGTCCGAAACCGATGTAGACAGAGAGCGGAAAAAATGTTCAGATTACTATTCACCATCGCGAATAGCCCGAATAGCTAAACAAATTATTTTCAATTACGGATAATCTATTTCTTACACGGTTTTGCACAAATGTCTCACTTTCACTAATTACTGCTTGTATAAACCTTCCTACGCCTTCACTCTCTTTTTGCTTTTGCTTTCAAGAAAGAGAGTATGTATACGAAATTTGCATAACGAAGGTTTCATTTGAAAACATAAGATATGTCAACAATTTTCAATCATTTCTCATGAGATGCCGCAATTTCGAGACTTTTACACAATTGCGATGATCAGTTAATTATTCATATTCCAAAAAAAGGAGACTTATTATAGTATAGAGGTTAATTATAAACTATAAGAGAGAAAGTAGTTATTAAAGTTCTCGTGAAGATTTTATAACTGGTTTTCTGCATCATTTATTTCATTTGTAAATTATAGATTACACCATTTTTAGGATACCATGAGGAATTCAGCTGTTTCACTAATACTTACATCGCGTTTGCGGAAATACTTGCAGTTGATGCTTTTCATTTTCATTTTTTTTATATTATTAGAAATGTATTTATCCTATTCCTTACTTCTGCGATTGCCAACTGTTTTTTAATTTAAATTATATATTTTTTTATTAAATAACTAGCAATATTAAATTAACTGTTCATTATCCTCTGAAGGCTCTATTACTTGACAGGTTTTTATTTTTTTAGACATCCTCAGAATAAAATCCTAAAGGTCATCAAATTCTTTTATTTTTTATTTTAGTTGGGCGTACAGCAATATATATATATATATATATATATATATATATACAAATATAGTAAAAAAATTAGCAATTTGAAGCATATGGCGTTTAATCTAAAAGAAAATTGCTTAAATAAACTCGATAATGATTGGAATTACTGCACATATACTTATGGAACATAAATAATCAATTAAATTTCTAAGTTATTTGTTATAAACAGTTAATTTCAACAAATTATTCAGTGTGTCAGTTTTGTTCCAGAAAGAAAATTTTCTTTCCTGTAAACAACTTATAAATTTATAAGTAATATGTGTTAACTTATTAAGTTTCATGAGAGAACTAACTGACATAGTAGAAAATTTAATATTGGAATGTAAGCATTCCACTGAAACATAATTTTTCATGAAAATAGATTAAAAATTTCTATTGCTTAAACAATTTGTTTCACAATTTTAGTTATGAAAAAGCTAATAGCACCATTCAATTTCACTGGAAAAATGACATAGAATCCATATGTTAGGCCATTTCTTTTCAGCCCTATTTTTTCTGTAATATAAATAAACGATTTCATCCTACGATACCCACTTATGTTTTTAATTATACTGGATAACAAATAAGGCTGAGAAAAGAAATTGTCTAACACATAGAATCTATGTAATTTTTCCTGCAAAATCGAATAGTACTATTAGTTTGTTGGTAACCCACAATTTAAAACAAATTCTTTGACCACAACTGATTTTAACAATCGAAAGTTAAAACATTGTTTATAAATTTATTCATTGTTCATTAATTTTCAAATTATCACAACTTTTCTTTACCAATACAATTTTAATCATAAATGAGGACAATTTGAAAGAAAATTTCTTTTTCTATAAAAAACTTATATACTCAATAAATTGTTTAACCTTTTGCGGCATAGTGCCATACATGTATATGGCACCTTTTCGCTTTTCGGTTTTGTAGAATTTCATTTGATATTATGAGAAACCTTGAAAACATGTTTGTTTTTTAGCGGAATGAATTTTATAAATAAATGAAGTGAATAAATACTGCCTTTTAACATACTAAATGTAATTGCGACTAATCAGCAGTAGTTAATTAGTACAAAATAACATCTTAGGAGTTCTTTGGGTTTCTGATTACGAATGCTAAGTCAAAATTAAAATGACGGATCCAATATGGCAGAAAAATATTAAAAAATAAGTGCTGTATCTGTTTTTTTTTTTAAATTTCGAAATTCTTACATTTGTATCCGCCATATTGTATTCGTCATTTTAAATTTATTTAATTTCAAACATTCTACTTAAAATTCGTAATCGGCCACCCCAAAACTTTCCATGCATGAATTTTCAAATAATTCTTACATAAGGAAAAATGTATACTTTAAAGCATTAATTCTAATTAATAGCGAGTTTACTTATCCAATTTTCTTTTAGATAAAGAATCATATTCTTAAAATTTCTAATTTTGTCATTATATTTGTTTATCTATTCTTACACATCAAATTAAATTGAAGAAACGAAAGAGTTTGAAGATCTCAAATATTTTATTTTGAGAATTTCTCAAAAAGGAACTTCAAACTCCATCAAGAAATAGAGCTTGTCGAGGATTGTGAACAGTAACATCCTGATTTTGACAACTGATTAGCGCGTGGAAAACATTAAATTGTTAATTAATAATATATGAATATAAGACAAGAATAAAATGATTCCAATTTTAAATTTTACAATTTAATCACCTGAAATTTCTAAACGGAAAGGGGCTTGAAAAATTGGAAAGCTACTTTAAAATAGGAATGTTTCAATTGTGTAATATTTTAAAATGTTATTCCAGTTATATAGGTTTGAAATAGAAATTTTCAATGTTGAAGATATCTAATTAAAAAATATTCACCCCTAAATGTTCCCACTTGCGTGTACAATTTTTAAAGTTTCGTTTTTAAACTGTGGAATTTTCATTACCCTACATATAAAACTCTTTATCATCAAAAAGAAATAAAAATTTTTTATTTCAACCTTTGAAAGTCATAAATAATGTCAACGTGCCAAAACTGAGCCAAAAATTAGGTTGATGGAAAAAAAAGTTTTCTACGATTTTGAGAATTCAAATTATACTATCAGTCATGATTTAATTAATTTAATTAATTAATTTAACATTTAATAATAGTTCTTCTAAATTAATTTTTTCTTAGTTTCCCTCCTTAAGAATTGAAAAAAATCGTTTAGGTTTAATAAATCAAATATAGTTATTTGTTTAAAAAATTGTTATTCTGCAAGAAATTGCTATAAAGATTTTAATCATAGAAAAAATTAGTTCCGAATTGCGAAAACATAATTATAAAAAAGTTCTTTTAATAAATATTGTTTGTAAGTTTCAAAATGTATTCTTTAAGAATAAAGGTTTATTCGAAATGTTAGAAGTTCAGCATTTTTCAATTTTAAACGCTCCAAATTTGAAAATGGTCAACTTTTAAATTGTAGAATTGATTAGTTTTATGTTTTTAATGCTTTTAGTATTATTAGCACTATTAAAATTAAATTTAGTACTATTTAAACTATAATTTTATGTACTCCTCATGAGCAGATCGTAGAACTTTTATAATATTTGAAATATTTCTAAGTTCTTTATATAATAAGCTGAGGAATTTAAAGACCCTCACCTGATTGAAATTAATAAATTGTAATTGTAATATATTTGAGCAATTTTATTATTTTTACTTAAACTAGCATCAAAAGTATTTTAAATCATAAAAAATTAACTATTTTGACCGAAACAGAAATTAAAGAACCTTAGTAAAACGTCAAATATATTTATTTAAATAAGATTAGATTCCAGTTAAAAATTTACAGATATTATGTGTTTTTATAGTTCAAATAATAAAACGAACTTACAGAGATTGCGTAATTTTCTTGATAAATTAACCTACAGTGTTAATAATTCTTCAAGTCATTCACTATCATAAAGGCTTATTCTCTCTTAAATTGCTAAAAACCGCAGTTAATTAAGACACAATAATTTTAATTTATTATTATGGAGATTTCAACTTGACATCAATTATAAAATATCTCAGCAAGGCATTTTTTATGTCAGAAACGCTGCGAACTGAATATTTTAGCTGTGAACGCGTGTAGATTATTATCATTAACTGACAACATTATGCGTGTTCTTACCAAGTTCTTGCATGGTTTTACTGTTAGGGCAATTTTTTGTTTCTGTTAGGGATTAATCTGGAAAAGGATTTAAAAAGTGGAAAACGACTTTAATAATAATCAGTTGTTATCGCTTTTTCTTAATTTTTCGATGGTGCAGGATTTAAATGTAATATTATCATATAGTGAAATAGTTCAATTTTAAACACGTTTCAGTATTAAAATATTAATTTTTAATGGTTTATTCCAACGTGTTTAATTTTGCTATTTTTGCGCAAATTTAAAACGTTCTTCTAGTTTTGTAGATTTGAAATAGAAGTTTTCAATTTTGAAGATATCTAAATTAAAAATATTTACAGTTAAAGTTTTGCATCTTGTGCATACAATTCTTAATGTTCCATTTTAGATCTGGCAAGTTTCCATTGTCCTAAATATAAAACTATAAAATTGATATGATACAACGAAAATGTGTGATGAAATTACATGGTACCTTCTTTTACTTTGAACCGAGATTTTAATATGTTATTTAAGTAACTACAATGTACAATATATTAAATTCCATCGTTTTTCAACCTGGAGATTTATTAAAAAATACGATTAATCTTTTGTTTAAGTATATAAATATTAGTAACATATTCAAAGAATAAAAGCGAATTAAATAGTGGAAATCCCAATTTTGGTAAAACTCCAGTTTTAAACGTGCATGCAGAATTTAAATCATTAATTTAAGTTATTACCGACAAAAGAATTACCGACGCAATAAATTCGTAACCCTCGTATAATTTTATGAGTGAAATTAGTTTTGAGTCAACCTAAACAATTAATTTAATATCGAAATGTAATTATCTATGCTATCTTCATTTCCATCATCAAATGTAATTTTATGATATAACATGATACAAAAATAATCTCAAAATAAAATAATGAAAAAAGGAAAGCATCACTGCGAACTAACTGCAAACTTTGAAGGAAATGTATTAGCTGAAAAGTTTTAAATATTAAGTTTCTAACGTTTTTGTAACAATAATGAATGATTTAAAATTGAAAGGGTTTAAAATTCATTAAAAATGGATGGAATGGAAAACGTTCGAATGAAAGGACTGAAACTTGTATCATTTCGAAATAAAAGCGTTCAAAATTGAATAATTTTATTTCGAATTAAGAAGTCTCGAAACACAATGATTTCAGAATAAAATCTAAAAAATATGATGATTTCAAATGGTTAATAAATTAAATATTTTCAGATCAGAATGTTGATAATTGCTTCATTTAAAATTCAAAGAAATCGAAATTTTAGTATTTCTATTTAAAATCGTTCAAACTTGAATAAATAAAAAATTTTTGTATTTAAATAACTTTCAATTCGAAGCGATTGAAATTTAAAAAATTTTAGTCGCCAAAAATTGGTATACTAAAACTTTTGTATGCACAAACCCTTTTAAAATCCGGTTATTTTAAGTAAATGTAAATAATTTAAAAATTAGAAATTTAAAAAATGTTTAATTATACTTTTTAGAATTCAACCACTCCAGTTTTAACTGTAAAATTAAAACTCATGAAAGGTAAAAATTAAAAATTTAAATTTCAGCATGAAAATTCGGAACTATAAAATCGTAACTATTCAAATTTAAAGAAATTATTCAATTACTGAGATATCATTTTTTTCATCTTTAATTGAAAATTGATAAATTTGCAGATACTACATTAAAAATAATAATAATAAATTATTCAAAACAAGATTGCTATAATATATCATTCAATGGTTTGAAATTGCAAAAATTTGACCTTTTCAGTTCGAAATTGTTTTTTTTGTTATTGTACTTTTCAGTTTAAAATTTTCAATATATTCGAAAATTTCAAATACAAAATAATTCCATTTTTAATGCCCGGTTTGAAGTCTTTTCATTTTGAATACTTGAACTGGGGACTACAACTACAATTATCAAATTTATAACTGACTACAATGAAACGAAACCATTTAGAATATTTAGAATTTCTAAATATAACATTTTTAAATCAAAAACTGACTATCAAGGTTTTTAAAATTGTGAAATTCAAAGTTCAAAACTTCCCAAAATTAAGAAATTTTAAAGCAAAAATGTTCTTATTTCAGCTTTTTAAGAAAAAGAATTTTCGTTTTAAGGCCTCACAAACTAAACTGTTTTAAAATTGCGCATGCAAAATTATGATTTTAAATTGAAATTATAGAAATTTTAATAATAATAAATATATCATATTATGTATTATCAAGTGAGATTCAAAGCGATTGGACATATTTTTTCGTAAACTGGATGATTTCTGCCAAACACAAAAAAAGTCATTTTCACCGTTCAAAATTAGAAAATTTGATATATTGCGAACCTTTAAAGCTTAATATTTGTAAAAATGGAAACTTTCAACATTAATTAATATCCAAATTGTGCATCACGATTTCAAAAATTCATTCATTATAATCTAAATTGCAAACTAAATAACTCAAGTTTGTCAGTACAGAACTAGATAACCATAATTTTTCCGAAAATGAGTTTATTGCATAAGAAGTTCCTTAAAAAGCAAATACCTGTTTAAATGTTAGTTAAAATTGTAACGTAGTAATAGTTTTTTTTCTTTTACCAACAAAAAAAAAGATCTGTTAAACTGTGAGACCGAGACATTCAACATGAGTGATTTAATCGGAACTAGTTAAATTTTTTAATCAAAACAATTTTGATCGCATTCAGATTGGAAATTGCATTTTTCATCACAACCCGCAACTTCTTTGGCCTCAATTTAGTAACACTTCAGCTTGGGAATGTATATTTATTTTATCATGCAGCGGGAACAATTTTATAAAATATCGACCTGTCGTATAATAATAAACTTTCACATTGGCATGGAAGGAAAAGCCGCGGGACAAAAAAACACACGAAAGGCGAGAATAGAATGAATGTCTGTAGATTATTATGTATCATAACTTTTAAATAATAATAGTAATTAGTAAAAAATTTAGTGTGTATTGCGGATAAGATAAAATGTGAAACAATTAGGACTTTAGGTCTAATTTTCGTTTTGAGGTAGAACTCGCTTTCTGAAAATAAAATTTGTTTCTATGTTGAAGAGGTAGGTAGATAATTAAAAAGTGAATCTCACCTCTAGAATCGAGGGCACCACTTCTTGAAGTCCATTATTAGCAGCTGATCCACTGAAAGCACTAAGGAGGGTAACATTATGACCCCTTGAGAGCAATGTCGTTCCAAGCGCAATAAATGGAATAGTATGAGACTTGGTACCACCCATAGTTGCCATTAAAATATTATAACTACAACACCATCGCACAAACCCGAGGAAAACTAATGCAACTGCCGAAAAGTATCTTCCTGCCATTTTTGTTGAAGTTTCAAATCGCAAAGCGTTCGTCAGTTTTTGAATTTCTCGTCTGTTTTTATAAAAGCCGCACTTGCATTATAAATGAATTAAAATTTCAAGCGAGTTTTCATAATAATTATCCCTTACTTTCGAATCGACTGATTTGATGAAACAAATTAGGTGAGACTTGACGAGCTCACTATTTGGAATGACCACTTGAGATGAATCCAGGAGGAGACTGAGAGATATATTAATCGTTTATCTTGAAAGGCGTGCTTATTTGTAAAGCATTAGTGAAAAGGTACTATCCACGCACAGGTTTAGCTGGGGGTGGGAGCCCATTATCATTGAAATATCAGAGTTGCGCCTTCCTTTGGGAAGATCGATTCGTCGCGAGGTGGGATTTGAATGACTGAAGAGAACGGAGCAGTGATTAATTGCTGTTTCCCAGAGAGCCATCGACAGGCACAGAGAAAGGGACGCGGTTTTCTTTTTTTCTTCTTCTTTTCACTAATTTCTGGTTGAACTTGAACCCACTCCTTCGACTTTGAAACTAGCTGCTTCTCGAGGACTTTTACGTGACCATGAGCTTTCGAATCCACGTCCTCCTCCTTGCTTGCATCTTATTCATCTCTTATTATCTTCTCTCGACTCTTACGCTTCCGCCACTTGTACATTCGTGTTTGCGCGCTAAAACTCGCTGACGCTGCTGTGTAAACGTCGTCGCGACTCTAGGTTTATCTTCACTTTGAACTTTCACTAGCATCTTTGTACAGTACTCATCTTGTAAACAGCATCGATCTCAATTCAGCGTAAGCAGATTTTCCCAGGCCCTGGGACCAACAAAGATCCTCAAAGCTGCTGCTTTACCTGCGCAAAGTCAACATGTTATTCATTAAAAACCATCCTTGATTTGATACAATCTGCAATGTCAGAATTGCAAGGGAAGTGCTTAGTATATGAATTATTTTCACATAACATCAGTTTTTCACATACTTATAAGTTGGACTTTTTTACAAAACACTGAAAAAATGGTGTAGCTGGATTTCATCTTCGAAGAAAATATAGCTGTACCACCCAAATTCCTAGATGTTTTAGCTAAATTTTCCATGTATAAATAATGTAGATATATTAGTCAGATAATTTTTAGATGGCAAATTTAGCTAAACCAGCTAGAAATTTAGATGACAGCTATGTTTTCTTGGAAGAAGAAATCCAGCTAAATGTGTAGCTATAGGGCAACTAAAACATTTTTTTCAGTGAAGACTTCGAACTGATTTATTGAAAATAATCTTATAGTAAACCATTTTTCATGTGCACTCTAAATTTGAATCTGTGAAAAGAAACTAATTCGAAGTCAATTTAGACAAATTAAAATAATACGGATTCGACGACTCACAAATAAGTGAATTTGACTGATTAATTTAGTTATTTTTTATGATGCGATATGTTAAATTTTCAACCAAGAAGGTCAATTTTCAGTCAAAAATGGAATAGGTATATTTTCAGGTAACAAAATCAATTTTTTTTTATATCCGTCTCAACAAAATAGTTAAATTTCTTCAACAAAAGAGATGAATTTACATTCAAAATTATGAATCTTCTACCAATAAGAATGAATTTTCAACCAAAGATTTGAAGTTGAACGCCATAAGGATCTAATAAATAAATAAATAAATTTTTCACTGAAGAGATTAATATTCAACAATAAAAGTGAATTTTGAATAAAGGTATTAAATTTTCAACCGAACAGATGATTTTTCAACTTAAATGATGAATCATTAACTTACACTTTAAACCAAGTATTTGAGAGTTTTAACACAAAAGTTGAGTTTTCCGTCAAGAAAAAGAATTTCCTAAAAAAGAGATAATTTATTTCAACCAAACAAATGAATTTTCAATTAAAATGATTAATCATTTACCAAAAGATTGAATGCTTAAAAAAGCAGTTCAACTTTCAAACAATAGTTGAATTTTCAAAAAAAAAAAATAATATTAAGAATTTCCCGCCATGAAGATTAATTTTTAACCAATACTGAAAAATTTCGAACAAAATACTAATCAGAACTTGAACATCTTTTCGAAAGAAGTACATGAATTTCCAACGAAATAGTTGAAGTTTCAACTAAAAAAATCAAATTTCTACCAAGAATGGAATAGTATATTTTTCAATTATTATAATAATTTTCAATAAAAAAGCAACAAAAAAAATTCCAACAGAATAGTTAAATTTGCACCCAAGAGATGGCTTTCAAACTAAAATCATGTATATTTAACAAAAAAATGAATTTTAAAGAAGGTAGTTCAACTTTCAATCAAGTACTAAAACTTAAAAAAATTAGATTTCAACCAATTAGTTTTTTTGTAGAATAATAAACGGTTAGATTTGACCAAAAATATGATTTTTAAATGAACAAAATTTATTCCCTGCCAATAAAGACGATTTAAAGCCAATTAGTTTAATTTTCAACTAAAAAAAATACATTTTTTACCAAAAATATATTAGTTACATTTTCAGTAATAAAAATCAATTTTACACTAAATATAAAGTGAATTTTCCAAAAAATAGTTAAATTTTCAATCACAAAGATGGGTTCACAACTAAAATAAGAAATCCTTATCGTAAAATGCATTTTTGTAAAAGGTATCAAACTTTCAACAAAAATAGATGAATTCTCAACGGCAAATGTAATGTTTGATATTTCAAAAAAATAAATAAATAAAACGTTAATCATAAGTCAAAAACAGTTGATATTTCAGCTAAAAATAATAATTTCCACGAATTATTTGAAGTTTCAACGAAGCAGTTTAATTTGATATAAGAAATATTAATTATTAACAAAAACTGAAATAGTTGATGTTTCGCCCAAACAACATTTTTATTTTAAATCAAAAGCGTTTGAATTTAACCAAAACGATAAATTTTGAATTCAGATGATTTATTTTCTGCCAATAAAGATGAGTTGATCTAATAAGTATATCCACTTTGCGAATCAGTAATTTCGAAGGAACTAAACGGAACTAATCAGTCACTTATTAAATCTTTTATTAATTAAGAATCGTGTTTTAGAAATAATTGCACTACACGTTTTATAATGGATGACAAATCAGACGCATTTTGTTGACTTACAATCATTATTTTCAAGTGACTGATTGATTCAGTCGGCAATATTGATAAATTCATCTATTAAAATTACTATTTTGTCAGTATAAATGATTAATTTTTCATTAAAATAATGCATCATTAATTTAATCAGTCAAATGTTGACTGATTTAAATTCAAAGTTTACCGTAATGATAGTGAGATCAAATATTATCCAGCAAATTTTCTGTTTAAACATTTTCTCGTTATTGGGCAGGAAACGATTATATTATGAGTAGGGTGAATTATTTTATATGAGGAAAAAATAAATATTTTTCATTAAATCTCTATAAAAAATTGGACTTGCGATGCCTTCATAGCGGAGCGAAAGTAATGGATATCACGCATGTGCGTATTTGCAAGCCTAGGTAATATAGTATAGGTATCTTGTCAATAAGAAAGTAAAAAACAGTTGACAGAAACTGCATCGCATATCGTAACTCCGTGCGTAAAACATGCTCCAAGAGGGTGGTCCAAAAATGCATTGGACATTTTTTCCCCGAACTTTTATGAATACCGACCGGAAATTTATTTGAAATCCACGCAAAAAAATTTTTCTTTATTTGAAAAAGAAAAAATGATATTTAGAGGTGCCGCAAGCCCCATGAAGATTAACACGTATTTCTCATAAGGAAAAAAGACTAGGCTTAATAATTGCGGTTTTTTTTAATGTTTACATTTCTGTCCTTTTTTTACTTATTAAGGTGAATGAATGAATGAAACTTAATAAAAAAAGTTGTTTAAAAAACTTACTATTGTTTATAACTATCTTCTCTTAGATAAGTTCTAGAAAGTAGTTCTTCGCCTTTTTAGTTATGAACAAATCATAAGTCAACCTCAACAAAAATTATTTTTTAAATAGTATTATTGTTTTAAGAGAATTGTTTTCGCTCTTTTTCCAATTTTCAAAAAATTAATTTAAACAAAGGCGCTATCTTTCACAGTTATAAACAAGATTTAATAATATAAACAACTTTTTAATTGACTTTCATTAATTATTACCTCACTAAGTGAAAAAAGGAAAGGAAGGTACAAATTTCCAAAAAAAACCGCAACTATCAGGCATTGATATAGATGAAGATAGCCATAAACAACAATATATTTGTTTGAAAAATTGTTTTTGCTACGTCTAATTAATGACTACAAGGCACTTCTATTGACAAAGAGGCAAATAGTTAAAAATTTCAACAAAAAAACCTGCAGCAGTCTTCCATTAAGTTAAGAGAATATTATTAACAATAATAAAAATTTTTTCAAACAATTATTTTTGTCAACTTGAATTAATTATTACTGCAATATAATTGAAAAATTGACAAGAAGTCAGCAATTTCAGAAAGAACCGCGTCTTTCTAGCATTATTCAAATAAAATATTATTATTAGTAATAATAAATTGTTTAAAAATTAATTTTCTTGACTATAATTAATTATTTAACTCATTTTAATTTAAAGTTGGGCTATCAATTGGTTTTATAAAATCCTCAATTTTGTAGCATTGTTCTAATAGAATATTATTAACAATAATAATAAATTGTGTAAACAATGACTTCTGTTAACATTGACGAACTATGACACCCCCACCCCTCCTCTAATTGAAAATTTGACAAAAGGTGGAAATTTTGTTTTAACGCGACTGATTATCAATACGAAATTGTATTTTTCTACCAGAAACTAGACCCTATCAAGCAGACTTACAGGGGTGATATTTGAAAAGCGAGATTTTATTCGTATCTAATGCCTAAATGTAAACAAAAATGCTAAGTTTCAACTAGATTCCGATAATATTGAGGATTCTGAATAAAATGTACAAAAACGTGTTTTTTCTTATGGGAAATACCTGTTAAACTTCACGGAGCTTGCAGCACCTCCAAATATAATTTTCTTTTAGAAAAAAAATTAATTTGTTTTTGTGTGGATTCAAACAAATTTCCGGCCGGTATTCATAAAAAATCGAAATTAAAATTTTTGGACCACCCTAGTGCGTATGCGTCATCTTGATGCACGTCTTAGAGCCAACTTCACTCATATATTTATGACGTTATAAATATATAGTGGCCATTACATATTTATGAGCTAGTATGTAATAGCCATTATATATCTATGACGTAATAATTTTCACGGCATAGATATGTATGGGTATAACATACCTATGACCTTGAAAATCGGCACTTTATGTCAGCTCCACAGGCATGAAAAACGTGGTCATATCCTTACCACACGTGTATGTTTTCAGTACTCGTCTCCGGCTCATACCGAAAACATACATTGGTCAATAAAGTCCCTCTTCTCCCACTTGATGCATAATATACTATTTGAATCTGAACACATACAATAGCCTAAGTTGTAGCTTTTGAGTGAAAAAGTTTCTTTATAAAAAAAATTCAAAAGCTATATAATTTAGAAGTCCTTGTTTAAAATTTGTCCTTTTTATTAATTTTTTGTTATTTTTATTGTCGCAATGTTTTGGAAATGGATGTATTAAATTCTTATGCAAATATTATTATCTCCTTTTACATAACCATCATTGTACATTATTAATCTAGAAAATTTTAACTCATTTTTAAGGGAAATAATATTTTTATTTTACTTATTTCGTCACTTTTTTAAACAAAAAAATGACTTTAGTTACTTTTATTTCAATACATTAACCTGTGAGTTGACCACTGTTGAATTTAGGAATATACCTATCTCTCAATTCTTTTGAAATATTTCATCGTATTTTAAAAGCTTCCAAGAAATATTTAATACATTTTATTAATTTGAGGGAGTTTCAAAGAATTTAAGGGTATTTTTACAATTTGGAAGAATTATCAAGAACCTCACAAAGTTTCAAGAAATTTAAAAAGATATGTCATTAATTTAAAGGTGTTCCAGACCATTTTTAAAGCTTTAGAGTATTTTTAAAACTTCAAAGGAGTTTTTATGGAGTTTAAAATATGTCAAGGGATTTCAAAAGACTGAAGGATTTGAAATATTTTGAGATATTTCAAAAGGTTCTAAAGCATTTTCAAGAGATTTAAAAGTTCCCAATGAATTCCCAAGAATCTGAATGATTTTAACCCTTTAACGGCCATGCCTTGATTTAAAAAAATTCAGGAACAAATGTAGGGTTATTTTCTGGTCGATTTTTCCAAAAGAATTTTTTTGTACATTTCTGTAATTATCTTGGTTTCTATTGAGTATATGATAACATATTGATTTTACGAAATTCTAAGCTCGTTACCTGAAAATTGTGAAAATAGAAAATAGGGAACGTTGCTCATCTGCAATAGTGGCCGTTAAAGGGTTAAGGGATTTAAAACATTTTCATGGGCGTAAATTAAAAGATTCTAAGGGATTTAAAAAAATGTTAAGACTTTTCAAGAACGTTACAAAGTTTCAAGGAATTTCAAAAGATTTCAAAGGACTTAAAACATTGTTGGTGTATTTTAAAAGATTTCAAAAAATGTATAGATTTCAAAAATTTGAAGGTGTTTCAAAGTCCTTTAAAGTATTTTCAAAAAATCCCAAGAAATTTTCATGAATTTAAACAGTTTCAAGGGATTTCACAAGAAGTTTCAAAAGATTTATAAAGATTTGAAATGTTTTCGCATTTTTCGAAAGATTAAAAGGTATTTCCAAGAGATTAAAATATTTTCAAAGAACTCCCAAGAATATGAATAATTTTCAAGAATTATAAAAATGTTGCATGGGGTTAATTAAAAAAATTCCAAAGTCTTTATAGGATTCCTGAGCATTGCATTGATTTCAAGGGATTTTTAAAGCTCTAAAGGTATTTAAATTAATCTTTCACGATTTCAGAAAATATCAAATTTCATGGAATTTAAAAGAATCTTTCAATATTTAAACATATTTTGAAAAATGTATTCACAAGAAGTGTGGAATATCCTAGAGTTTTAATGACCTGAAGCGATTAAAAAATATTTGTTATAATTAATTTAAATTCATTTGGAATTCCTCTGAATTTGTATTAATTTATCCTTAATTCTTATAAATGTTCTCAATTCTACGCAATTCAGTGAATTACATTTTTTTTTAGTTTTTAGGGTTTCGTAGTCCCAGGCAGAAACCACTATCGTGTCGATCGCAATTCCGTACGTCCTTCCGTCATATATTTTATTATTTTTCAC
>JAWWLR010000034.1:48570120-48580662 GCA_035041075.1 Acraspis erinacei
TAGTTGAGGCTAAATAGAGGAACCGCGCAAGGTGAAAGGAGGGTGTTAAGGAGGATTGGGAAGGGGGAAAGGGTATTAGGAGAAGTGAGGAGTGGCGAAGTAGGGGAAGGAGAATTAGGGGAATGATTCGGAAGTTAGGGATGGGGAATTATGGGACGGAGGGGGAAATAGATTAAGTGTGAGGGAGAGTAGTGGAGGGAAAGTATGGGAGGCGGAGACTTGAAAGATATAATCAAAACCATTTTTTATAGGCGCGCGGCCTCTACTTTGACTACATTTTTTTATTTCATGCCAAAGTCTTTTAAGCTTACCTTGAATTCTTAAGTAAATATTTCATACAATTCTTTTGAATTCCCTTTAATTTTTCTAAATTCATTTCAAACTTACTGAAGTCATTTAATTCTTCCATATGTTTGAATTGTTTTTAATTCATATTTGCTCTTTTTATAAATTTAATTTAATTTTTCTCATTTTCCTTAAATTCCTATAAATTTATTCCCATTCATTGATATTTTAATTTATTCACTTATTTACTGAGATTTTTAATTTGATCCCATTTTTTAATTTTTAAAAATTAGTCTGTAGTCACATTATTAATAAACATTAGAAACTTGTAGCCACTTTTAGGGTTAGTAGTGAGTCACTTTTGGCTATATTTTTGGTTTAAATTCACTTCTTTAGGCATATTCGATGCTGGCTGGAAAAGATTTTATATTAAAATTCGTATAAGATTAGAATTTTCCTTTTCAAATAATAATAGTAAAACAAATTTGAAATTTCAGTATTTTGGCCCCCGTGATTAAATTATTTACAATTATATTAAATTTTAAAGGTTTAATTCTGTATGAATAAAAATTTAATACATGCATTTTTAAAACAATGAAAACATAGAAACAAAAAAATAAGTAAGAAAAGACTAATTGCACCATTTAAATAAATAAATAAAATAATTTCCGATTTTGAATTACTTTTTTTTTTGTGAGGAATATTTCACAAAAAAGGTACATCTTCGGATAGTGTGCGTGTTTAGATTCGAAAACCATTTCTTTCTTATCAACCTAAATGAGCTTGCTCAGGCGTAGGAGTATATTACGAAAGGAACAATCATTTATCAATTATTTTCAGAGTTAAATGTAATTACTTTCCTTGAAAAAATCAAACTACTAAAATTGAATATTAATTGAGGTTTTTGCAATTGATTAAACAATTGCACATAAATTATTTACTGTTTTTTGAATTTCAAATTGGACCACTTGAATATTTTGTTTTTGAAAAAGTTATGAATTTGAATTTTCAATATTGAAAGCGCAGGTTGTCAAATAAAATATAGCATTTTTTTTAAATTATGATATTTTTAAATTTAATTTAGGTACTCATTCTCTTCTTTCTAATTATGATGGAATTTCTCGTCCTTTTGAAATTCATTGGAAAATGAAAAAAAAGTTCTAAAGATTTTTTTGTCTGAAAAATGAAAATTCACATTTTTTACTGAAACAACACAAGATGCGAAAAGGTCGAACAAACCAAATTTTATCTTTGAAAAAGGTCTAGGATACACGTGTTTTAACACTTTCTTGTATCGCGTTATATTTTAGATGTACGTGAAAATATTAATAAAATCCTTTGAAATTTAATTTTTCTCGACAATGCTATTTTACGGTGACATAAAAAAGAAGAGCATAATAATCGATACCCTGCATTATTTCTATATCATTATTTTTCACTGACACGTTGACAAAAATGATAAATTAAGTACTTTGTGGTTTTTTATCACCTTATAAAATTGTATTGTTGCGAAAAAAATAAACCGCAAAGGATTTTATAAATATTTTCACAAAAATTTTTTAACTAATGCTAGATAGAGAAACATTTCAAAAGACGTTTTCCTATAACTTTTTTAGAGAAATAATGTTTTAATTACGAAAATAACAACTGGAGAAGGACCATTTGGGGATTCCCCCCTTAAACAAAGACATGTTTTTAAATTTCTGCACCTTCCTGAAACTTTTGAAATATGTAACAGCCTCATACTTTTATAAGTTTACTACATTTTCTCCTATGTGATATAGAAATAATTTATTTTTGATCCTTATACAATTATCAGTTTCACATTTTTATAAAGTCTCAATATTCCAGTGCTTAAAAGAAATCTGACTATATTTTCGTGATTTTCTAATTAAATCCTTAGTAAGGTAAATGTCCTAGTAATCGTCACCTGAAGCCAAATTGGAAATTAAAAATGCTTATAATTGTATTGAATACACAATTTTTATTTTCACAAAGGCCCTAACCGATTAAATCAGATATAGAAAATTTAAATTTTGATCACTGGACATGATATTTGATTGGAGTCAATTTGTATGCACGATTAAAATTCAAATTATGAAAATGTGTTAGTTATCGTTAGGCACGCTACTAAGTATATTAACACGAGAAAAGTACACTTAATTGATCAAAGGTGCGTCCACCTTATTTCATAAAAAAAATATCGAAAAAGTTTTTACTTATACAATGTAGAGTTCTTGGAGAATACATACTTCTATAATTTCATCAAAATTTTACATTTGAAAACCAATCGCAAAAAATGTTTTTATCGTCCTGTACAATTTTATTTTTAGCCCTTACCCAGCTATCATTCTCATGTCCTCGAAAGTGTACAGAAAATTATACAAATTCGTCAGCGCCACCAATTTCTCATTATTACCATTTAACAATTTTTTATTTATTTATTTTGTTGATATTTTATTCTCGAAAGAAAAAGGCAATTTTAAGTGATTCCTTTGAACTCAAAAGTTCTTCAATTTTGAGGGAAATTAGAAGTTCTGAACTTTGAAAATTATTGAGCTGAAGGAGAAATAGTTATAATTTTGGCTTCACAGGTTGCGAGTTGAGCAAATTTTCACATTTATCTTCTTATTTATTATTCTCGGGCAAGATAATAACTAGTGAAATATGGAATCTTATAGTACTTATATATCAATATTTAAGGAAGATAAAACTAAAACTAAAACTAAAACTTATAAAATATTATGTAAAATCTGAGGAACTACAGTATTTAGTTTCCTTGAGTTTTTGTCGAAAACAATCAATATTTTGCGTTGAAAATTTGAGACATGCGCTAAGAAAACTATTTGGTTGATAAAAACAAATTTTTGTTTGTATTTTTATCAACAATTTTTGTCAAAATTTTGTTTATTAAACTATCCAGACATGTTTTGGGTTAACGAAAGAATTTTATTTCATGAATATTAAGTACGAACCAAACTTCTTTTTCGTTCGAACTGAACAGTTTATTGTTTTATATAATTCAAAATAATGTATACGGCAAAATAAACATTTATTATGTAAAAAATAAAATTTATTCTTTACATTGTAGTTGTTTTTGTCATATTCTAGACATTCAGCGCAAAATAGGAATTATTTTGAACAAATACCAAGGAAGGTAAAATAGATTGATCACATGACCCATATATCATATTTTTGAATACATTGAAATAACATTATTTTGCTCCTAATTGGTAGAAAAGCCATAAAAAATAAAAGGTGAAAATTGAACTCTTGATAAATGATTTCAGAAACTATTTATCATTTTTTAATATTCTTTTATGGAATAATATATCAGCTTTGATGAAAATTAACAAATTTTTTCATAAATTCCGTATGTGCAATCAAGTCTAGTTTTATCGATTAGGACAGTTTGATGTTTGGTGATCAAATAAACAAAGGCATATCGTTCTGCAGCATGTAATACAATTTTATGAAATTTTCTGGAATATTTATTATTAAGCAGAATTATTAATATTTTATTACGTATACTGTAGAACGGTACGCGTGTTTATTTTATTGAAAAATATTAAGTTCTTAAGAAATAGGCTTGATTCCATATGCAGAACAACTGAAACCTGATTCTTTATATGAACTAACTTGAACTTGTCCGAACTTTATTTGATGTGTTATAGAGCAGTCGATATAAAAAGTTGAATGCGGAACTGCATAGTTCAATGTTTCATAAATTTAGACGACATTAAGTACTGTGGAAATTATGCAAAAGGATTTTCGGTAAATGTAAATAATGACTCTGAGAAGCAAGAATCTGTTAGTATTATTATCACAATATACCAAACTAGATAGCCTCTTGTAAATAGAGCACAATTAATCGTTGCTTATTATTTTAATTTGCAGAAGGTTAAAAATTCTTCTAAAATAACTGCCAACCTAATCGTGCTTAATGATCCGTATAAAAACATAATAGGTGCACAAAGAACAGCGAATTGATTAGTATAAAACAAAAATTACAATTCTATGAAAATTGCGCGGTAATTATCAATTTTTAATACAAAAAAAAGTTGTAAAAATTCATTCCAAATTTTATTAGAACAGATTTTTAGATTACAAGTTGGAATTAAGCAATTTAGCAATTAAGTACAACAACTACTGTGATTTCTGTCTATAAAATACATTTTTCTCTTGTTTTATCATTTACCTTTCCACGTTTATATAATGTTACAAATAAGCGTGTATAAAAATAACCTACAGGAGACCTTTTTGCATCTAAAAATTATGTAACTGAAATTCTTCACAATTATGTGAAAAGTGTTTCCTGTAATTTCCATATAGAAATAGTATGATTAGATTTTATTGATGGCTAATCTTCAACTATTTTATCTGTGAATTTTGACAACTTGAGAGTTAAAGAAGACCAAATTTTTCGTAAATAGATCTGTAATATATAGATATTTACATTTAATATCAGATATAATGTTAGGTAATATCTTCAAGAAGAGTCGTTAATTGTACAATATTTCCCTTAAAGCAAATTTTTCCAAAGAATAATCACACTTTTATTATTAAATTCATATTTTTAAAATCATTATTTGCCTAAAATTATTTATAACTCTATTTATTAGAACGAAATCTAAAGGCTAGTAAGAGGTTTAAAATAATTTTGAGCGGGAAGTGTTGAACTTATTTTTAAATTTGATGATATTGATTAAAAACTACTTCCGAAATTAATCATAATATTTGAATTCATAGTGAACTCTAAATAGTGTACTCTAAATATTTTAAATTTAGTAAAAGTGCATTTATAAATGATTGAAAAAATGTTTCCTTATTTTATTTCTGACATCCTCCGTTTACTTTGAAACATTCATTAGTTTAAGTTAACTTTTTCTTATTTTATGTGAGAGCGGCTTCGGTTGGAACATGAAATTGGTCATATCTTGTGATGCCTGCTTCTGTGAATTCTTACTCATGGTAATTATGGTACTAAATTTGCATAAATAAATTGAATAATTTGTAAAATAGAAAAGTGTTATACATATACGAATATAAAAATGTCTGTGGAAATTATGTTTCTAAAAATATAAATTATGTAAATAGCTTCGTATATATTCAATACAGATTTAAAATGTTAATATTGTGAATTTTTATCTACGACACGAACCAATTAATTTATTGATAATGAAGATATCTATTAAATCAATCTGAATCTATTGAGTCACCAATACGTGTCTCTCGTTATTGAAATCATAGATTATTATGAATAAGTGTTTAAAAGCTTTTCTTAAGAATATGTCTATTTATAAAATTTAAATTATCATCAGTGAAATTATATATATATATATATATATATATAAATAATATATACTGGGACATTTTTTGTATTCTCAGAGTAAAAGTAATTGAATCTTCTCTCTATATTTCTTCCTCGGGTCTTAAATTACCTTGAATTAAGCCTATTTCTTTGGTTTAAAATAATACATTTTATACAGAGCTGTATCTTTTGGTCTCATATTAAAATACTGAGGAAGGGAATGTAATGAAAAAGTTAGTAGTCCAAGTTATGCAGGAAAATAAGATTAAAAGGGTTAGTTAAAAGATTTCGTAAGTGATACATGAATCATATAATTCAGATATGTACACATTTTTAAAGTAATTTAAAATAATTTAAAATAACAGTAGACAGTAGAGTTTCATTCAGTACATTTTAATAAAGGTTTCGCATAATAAACTGTATACATATATTAGAATTATAGAAGCTTGTCTCGATTTTGCACATAAAATTAGAAATTTGTTTCACATCGCCTTTTTTGAATGTTATCTTCTAATATATGATAATTTATTCAACGAAAAAATGTGTACGTGAGTTCGTGTGGGAAAAGAATTTTAAAAATGCAAAAAAATGTTGCTGATTATATCGAGAATAAAGGACTTGTGAAATAGAAAAAATTATACAAATTAGAAATAGAAAGAGGCATACAAAATATAGAAAGTCTAGATACTTCTGAATTTTCAGTCACATATATTATGAAAATTTGTTCACAACAATAAGATTTGATTTTTTTAAATACAAAATAATTTACACTATAATTTTGTAATAATTAAATTAAAAAACAATATTTTCGTTTGAAGTGCAATTAAAAAATTTCGATTATAATTGTTTGCATTACATTTTAACAGTTACCATCGGGTTTAGTGAATTAACATAAGTTGCTTTTACTAAAGTGAGTTATAATTTTTTCCCTGCACGAGTAGCGAAGCGGAAGTGATATCCAATTATACATGGAGCATATTAAGTATTATTTTAAACTTTACACTCGCAAACATAATTAAAAACCATACAGACTACATAATTAAAATTATTTACGGGAGAATAGATTGCTGTTTATGTTACATTGTCACATATTACTTCCAGTTAAAAGACATTTATAGTTAGAATTTGTAAACAGTATAAAAAGCAGAAATAGTAAATCTCAAAAAACGTATACATTTTCTCTTCTTTTTATCAGAAAAAGAAAATGGCTTTCAATCTCTAAGGATTCACCTCTATATGTTATTAACTTGCTACATTTACTGAATTTTCTTTTTACGTTACATGTTCTCTTAGAAAACTAACATTCTTTTTACCGAGAAAATAAAAGGGAAGACGAAGAATGAAAAGAATTTTTATGTCAAGATCCAGACAATCAAAATACATCTTTCATCTAATGTAAATATTCGCCTTGAATATATTAGCAAAAATTAAATAATTTTCAAACAGTTTCAGTTTTTATTAGTTAAATAATATAAAAATTTTTGTAATACAAGTTTTCGAAAAGCTCCACTTACCACATATTTCAAAAAGTAAATCCAAAAACATTTTTTAAGTTTCCATTTTTGAATGCCGCACACTTTAGTAATTTTACGAAAACAGTTTTCTGACACAATGTTTTTCTTAAAGATTTAATTTAATCTCTAAATGAAATTCACTTTCCTAATTATACACAAAGGAACGAGGTTGCCTCCCGCAAGGAGAAAGTATTTTCAGCACTTTTCAATTTCTCTCCAGACGATAGACGATTTTTACAAATATTCTAAAATGAGTTTAGGCAAGTTAGAAACTTTTTCAATTCATAAAATTTTCAAATTCGCAACTAGTATAATGCTCGAGAAAATTTGCGCGCCTGGATGAAGTTCGAATATCGCGGAGCGTGAAAGTTTGACTGACCAGTGCAGGACTTTAACGATCAGCTGGCTCAAGAGAGAGTTCACTCCCACCAGTCTATTTTCTTAACAGACTCTATAGGAAGATCTTTTGTCGGCAAACGATTTGTTTTTAGTATAAACACCTTTGTTAACAGTAAAAAATAAAATATCAAGTTCCACAGGTGATCATTTTTTTTAATTATTTAAATTACATGCGTAGAACTAATTTCCTGCCTATTAAGATTGTGTTCCTCTACAGGCATTCTTAGGAAACGCAATTATAATTTTTTCAAATATCTATCATTTGAAAATGCTCATTAGACGCACATTTATATGCGGAGAGTTTCATAATTCAAAAGTTTAAAACCTGATCCAGCTATTCGTATCGAAAAAATCTGGTTACACCGAGCGAAATTTCGAAAATATTAATATCTGCTCAGTGTTAAAATAAAATAGTCCATGAGTTACTGAAATTTTTATTTCCAGTTCTTTATGTACTCGTTACTCATGAAATACCGTCTGAAAAAATATCTGAAAATTGAAAATTAAAAAAGTCTCCTGGTGCGAGAAATAGGTATATTATAGATTCCTGGAATTTCAATAGTCACGTACGTATTATAGTGAGAGTGAATAGAGAAATTGAGGAGTTGGCACCCAATTTCAATCAATGAGATGCCGTTGCTTCACACCTGATTACCTTTCTCGGAAGATCGGGCTCCTGTTTTACGGTTATAGAGCCTGTAATTAATTATTTTTGAAAAACGAATTAATGTGTCTACGGTGAAGTTAAATTTGAAGTATGCAGAGCGTGACTAGAATGTTTTGATGAATAAATTCCGACAGAAGACATTTTTACATTCTCATTCATGAGAGTTTAATGTAGTCGTCTACATGGTTACCTGCATGATGTAATCACGCTAACGTTTGGAGAATTTGTCCAATGGAGTCAGCCTTTGATACATTTTTTACGGTCCCAAAAAGAAGGTCAAGTTCGTTAACTAGATATTTCTGACCAAAATTACAAAAGGTTTACGATTTTGAAAATATTTACCTTTCTCGCAATATCTGGCTTCTGTTTTACTAGTATAGGACTTGCAATTAATTATTTTTCAAAAAGGAATTAATGTGTCTACGGTGAAGTTAAATTGAAGCATGCAGAGCGTGGCCAGATTGTTTCGATGAATAAATTACGACAGAAGACATTTTTACATTCTCATTTATAAGAGTATAATGTAGTCGAATAAAGGCTAATTTTTGAAGGAATGGTCTAATACAGTCAGCTTTTAATACACTTTTTAGGATCTAAAAATAAAGTTCCAGTTCGTTCACCAGATATTTCTGATTAAAATTAAAAAACTTATAGCATTTTCAAATTTTTTCGAGTAGGTCAAAATTCAGAAAGTTAGATCATCTTAAAAATGATTAACTTTTTGTTAATAAGAGATTCTAAGTTTTGATCATGATCTTTAGTTCATTTCAAAAGATTTAAAAATGATCTTAATGATATTTATCAATTAGAGACAAATTTAAAATGTTCTAGATCATTAATAATAATCAAGTAGATTAGCTATATTGGGGTATTTTTAAAGGCAGTAAAACAATTTTCAAATTTTTTTCAAAATGCCTAGAAATTTTTGCAGAGTTGACTTATCTGCTGTATGCATCGTCAGTATAATCTAATTTTTGAGCGCGAAGCTCGAATTTAACAATAAGAATATAATCGTCACAGCCGCAGCTCCTTTGAATCGTCTTTAAAGACAATTTGAAGAACCATTTTAATTCAAATTTATTTACTATGGTTTATCACGGCTTTAAATAAATTTTCGATTTAAGTTACAGTATTTTTCATAGTTCAAAACATGCAGTCGGAAGACACGCATTAAAAGTATGAAAACGAGCGCGAGAGCATACCCGCCCGCGCAAAGGGCATTTTTTTACAGAAACATTAGGATAGCTTTTTTGACCCATAACAGGGAATTCTTTTTACCATGATAAAATCATGAAATTTCCAATAATGTGATTCCGTAACTGGGATTTTTCTCAAGTACTAACATGCACATTAAAAGTGGTTTCATATAAATTATTGCTCTAGTTCTGAATTAGAATGCAATAGGGAATTCGTGACAAAATTATAATTTTTTGAGAATTTTGATGTATGTTGTTGGTTGTAGGATCAAACAATTTGAAAGCAGTTAAATAGCCTCAAATTTGGTGGCACACAGGGATGATCCCCATTAGTCAATTTTAATAAAGCTGTTAGGTCATTTCTTCTAAGGACACTGTTTACAATCGAAAGAGTTACTGATTTTTCTTTTCTCATTATAAATTATTTCTGTAAAAGTGAAATTTTCCCAAATTGAACTGTAGTAAAAATACCAAATTACGAAACCACATTTTAAACATTTTTTTCAAAATTGCACTGCAATAAAAATACGAAACTATTAAAACATTCGATGAAAGGCCTTTTCGTTAATTCATTATATAAAACCTTTTACATTCACCGAGTTTATTAAAACCTTTTGCATTATCTTGCTAAAGATGTATAATGAAAAATAAAAAAATCTTTCCGTTCATTGTTCTTTATTTGTCTAAACAACTAATTCCCAAAAATGGATTTAAAAGTTGAATAACTGGAACAAATTAAGTCCTCAAGTCATGAAAATGGCGTGTATATGTGTATTGGGATTGCTGATTTCAAATTTGAGGGTAAAAATTTTAAAATTGCGGCCAAACTTTTTTTAAATTTATTTAAAAAAAAAACTTAAAATAAATTATTAATATTTGCCATACATATTCCTTAATGCATTGGTAGATAATATAAAATAAGTTGAAATATAAAGGAAGGGTGAAACCACCTTTAAATCGAGCAAAAAAACCGAAAAAACGTTTTTTGGCGTTTTTTTTGGAAACGATGCATCGGGACAAAATCGGGACAGTGTGCCCTTTGCCAGAGGGCCGAACGCTAAGCGCCCATGATCAGCGAATAGAACCAATCCTAGCGCACTAGTTACTAATGTTACTTTGGATACCATTTCTGTCTTTAAAAAAGTAATTACTTAGTCAAGTTCAAATCTT
>JAWWLR010000034.1:48597442-48607618 GCA_035041075.1 Acraspis erinacei
GAGTTAGAAATTTTATCTGTTATATAATGTTCAAAATGTTATATATATATATATATATATATATATATATATATATATTAACTCTAAGCAGGACAAATAATATTCAAAGTCAAAATAGTCGAAATCAATTAATATTAATCAATTAAATAACTTTTTCCTCATACCGTTAGAGCATAGTAATAGTGTGCGTTGAAATTAACCAAAATTTTTTAATGAAATTTAAATTTTTGAAATTATAAATAATATTCAGAGGATATTCAGTCAGATAAGGATGAATGGATAAAGTAGATGCGTCCTAAAAAAATCAATTATTTTTTATCATTTTTGAATTAAGTCCAGCATCCAGGTTTGGGCCGAAATAGCTAACCGTTGCTCCGTCGTTAGTTTCACCTGGCATTGGGCCAATAATGGCATCCAGTGTTGGGCATATTTCGGCAATATTTTTGCCAATGCTGGGCCACTGTTGGACCGTATTGGAATTCGCACTTGGGGAGTGCCCCCCTTAAGTAAAAAACAGGAAAAACATTCTTTCATTTCGTTCAGATGAACGTTCGGCTTTCGGAACTTTATATACGTGAATATATTGTAAAAAGTAATTTTGATATATTTTGAGAAAAACATCAGCTACGATTCCAAGGTCAGTAGTCTTGAAAACTATTAATAGTCATATAAATGGCTTTGAAAACGGCTTTGGATTCATTTCAACTTAACCTATCGATGCTGTTTGACGCTTATTTATTCTTGACGACCTCTTTTTTAAGTTTACGGAAGAAGATCATATTCGACGTTTCTGTATTCTATTTGAGTAGGAATTTCGCAAGAAATTATTTTTGAAGAAATTATGGTTAGGAGCATCTTTCATTTATTTAATTTTCACCTTGAATTTTTTCTAACCATAGAACTTTTTTTTAAAGTGAAATATCGACCTTAAACGTTGAGAAATGCAAGAGCCGCCAGTAAACTGCGTTTATGTCAAATTTATCGGCATCACTCCGGTATTCGTGATGAGCACGAAAATCCAAAGTGTAGCGGTCATTAGAGGAAGCTCTATTCGGCATGTTAAGCGATGAGTGGCGCCCCTTGCGGCCAGAACAACATAATCAAATGCAGTATCAAAATGAATATACTTCTTCAGTTATAACAACTTTCACCCCATGAGAAGGACTTCTGTGCAACTCTGTTGTTTTTAAACAAAGAAAATTATGTACAACCTATTTTCGGTGTCTCCAATAATTCCGCAATATTGAGTGTGGCCTGCATTAGCTAAATTTTCTCCCTATTCTAGTATGAGCGATAAATCATCAACAAATTGTAGTGCTGGTGTGTTATGTAAGTGAATGTGGGTGTTGTGTAAGTGCATGTGTGTGTCTCTTAATTATTCAAAAACGCTTAGTGATCATTCAGCGTGGTTCTCCGTTAGGAAACCCAAGGGCAAGAAAGATCTTTGACTGTTTTTTGAGTCCTCTCAAAATCTGCTTCGAATCCTAAAGTTAGGGCCTTGACAGAGCCCATTTATCCTTTGTACAACACCAGCTTTTTCTGAGGGGAGCTACAGTATAAAATAGATTCCGAACAACCGAAGTTAATTTCATGGTTTTTTTCTCTTGATCATTGGTGCTCAGTTTGAGGTTCTAGTATACTTAAGACCACGTCGTTTATACAAAGAAGAGGCTGGTGCGGCCAAAAAAGTTTCGGCTCGGATATTTACCGATGCTGACGTTGATGTGGCTATAACCTGCTGCATTTCTGATCGCCTCCACATTCAATGCTTCATTACCTTTTGGGGATTCGCCCTCTTCCGCAGCTTTTTCAGGTTCCACGCAATTCTTTTCTGCTATCACTCAGGATTTTTCGGCACTTCTTGGCTGCAATATGAAATACACAATTTTATTCTTTTGATGAAATCATTAAATTGAAATTAATTTTAGAAAACTATTAAGGGATTTCAGACAATATCTAGAGATTGCAAAATATTGTAAAGCATTAGTTTACTTTACCCACTATTCCATACCTTCTGCGTTTTCACGTTCTGATGACTGACTGCGGGATCTGGCCACATTCGTTGTACTTGGTAAGCAACATGGAAGTGCTGATTTAAGACGTAAATGCAGAGAATGCTACAGCAACTGCAGCTGTGCGGGCATTCCGTAATGTGTCATTTTATCTGGAGGCAATCCAAGCAGGTTGTAAGAGTACGGCGGCATCACCGTCGTCAAGGCAAAAAACTTGGGAAAATCATAGTTGACCGCACCAGGCTCTCCTCCTCCGCCAGGCGGCTTTGACACCTAGCCAGCTTCGCCATCTTTCTTGGTCCTTGGGCTTCAGCCTGCTGTAGTCTTTGGGATCCCGACTGCTGAACAGCCGGCAGACACTGGGGCAAAGTGATATTTTTGTGTCAACATAAATGATCTTTTGACAGAAATAACATAGAGGGATAAATCCTATTGGAAGTTGTGCATGAATACCTGCAGAATATAGGGAAAATAGAGATGAGATGCTTAGGTATTAACTTTTAAGTGCTACGCATTTTTTAAAATAGATATTTGCATGCCGATTAAAAAGCCAGCCTTAAAATTACTCTAGGACTGTCGAGTTCGGAGAAAAAAGCGATTCAAAATACTATTGGAAACCCTTTAAGGTCTCAATTATGTCTAGGCAATAAAATGTTACTAGTAATCGTACTTAACGGTTTTCTGGCCGCTTATTTCGAATAAGAAGTCAAAATGTCACAATTCAGAATGTCAAATCCAATACGGTGGAGAGATATCCTTAGATAAAGCCAAAATATCTAATAATTACTTCTCGAGGGTTTTGGGGTCATTGATTTCGAAATAAGCTAACATAAAAACCCGCGGGTAGTAATTATTAGACATTTTGGATTTATTTTTAGGTTATCTGTCCGCCATATTGGATCCGCCATTTTGACATTTTGACTTCGGATTCGAAATCAGCGACCCTAAAAATCCCCGAGTAGTAATTATTAGACATTTTGGCTTTATTTTAGGATATTTGTCCTCCATATGGTACTCGCCATTTTTAATTTTAAAATTTTGAATGTTTCGAATTGCATTTTCAATCGGTTTTTTTTCTGAATTCTGAAGTCATAGAGTAATTTTAATGCAGGATTTATAATCAGAATGCAAAAATCGACTTAAAAATATGTGTAGCACCTAAAAGTTAATACCCTAGCGCTCATGTTGATCAATAATCTAAATTTTAATTAAAAACTGTCAACTTTGACATCGATTTTTTATGTTAAGAATGTTTTTTTGTCAGACACCCCTTGAAAACGCGCCATTGCATGCTCGTGAAGCATTCGTAATGTAGCTACTTACAGGCCAGTGGCCTTCGCACATGCGCACTTCGCCGCCGGGCCTACATGAAACTTAACGCCCGCTACAAAAGAAGCTTACGCCCGCTATACATGTACTGCACCACGCAAGTGGGACGCCCGGCAGAACTGATAATATCATATGATGTAAATTAACGTGCTTTTTCTTTGAACCCTTTCATCATAAAATATTTACAAAAGCGGAAAGAAGAAAGAAAGAAAATAGTAAAAGGAAAAGTGGGGAAGGGGGAAAGTGGAAAAGAAAAAGGAAAGGGGGAAATGGAAAAAAGGGTAAAGGGATCGAGGAAAGGTTGAAAAGGGAAAGATTAAAAGGGGAAGGGGAAAGCCAAAAAGAAAATAGGGAAAAGGGAAGAAGAAAACGAGAAACGGAAAGAGTGAACAGGGAAAGGAAAGGAAGAAATAGGACAAGAGAAAAAAGAGGGGAAAGGGAAGAATAGGGGAAATAACAGGGGTAAAGGGACGGGGAAATGGAGAAAGGGGGAATGGGGAAAGGAGAAACTTGGAAAGAGGAAACTGGGAAAGAGTGAAAACAAAAAGGGGAACAGAAAGAAAGAAAGGAGGAAATGGGAAAAAGAGAAAAATGTTCACGAGAACAGGCAATGGATGAAAAGGGAAAGATTAAAAGGGCAAAGGAACAGGGGAGTGCAAAACATTAAGATGTAATTGGTAAAAGTAAAAAAGAAGGAAAAAATGAGAAAACCGAAAGGATGAAAAGGAAAAAGCGGATATGGGAAAAATAAAATGGGAAATGAGAGAGTAGAAAAAACAAAAAGGGTAAAGGGAACGGGCGAATGTTGAAAGGGGAAATTCTTTAAATGGAAATGTATAACGATAAAGTGGACTATGGAAAAGGAAAGGGTAAAAGAAAACGGTAAAGGGAATTTGGAAAGGGGAAAGGAAAATTTAAAGATTGAAATGAAAAAGGGGTAAATGGAAAGAGAAATGGTAAAGGGGTAATAGTAAAAAGAGAAAGAATCATGAAAAGGGAAGGTGAAAACGAGAAAGGGTAAGGGCTAAAAAGGGATTAGGTAGAGGGGACTGAGAAAGGGAAAGGCAAAATGGTGAAAAGGAGAACTAAGAGAGATACAAAGAGATTTCTCGATCCAGGCCCTATCTGTCCATGCGTACAAAACTTACTTTATCTGCTTCATCCCTTGAAAACGTGCATTGTATGCACGTGAAGCAGGCGTCATGTGAACACTTACAGCCTATGTCCATCCGCCGCCGGGCCGACATGACACTTTACGCCCGCTACATGGAACTTTACGCCCGCTACATGGAACTTTACGCCAGTACATGGAACTTTACACCAACAGAAAAAAATTATATTTATCTTTAGAAAAATTAAATCTGTGTACCCCATAGTCTCCCTTCTGCTTAGTACGCCATTTCGTCCTTTTAATTACAATTTAAAATGCTCAAGAACACCAAACATCCTTTATCTGCTTGACATGCTTGTTTTCTAGGGCGCAGGACAGAAAGTATAGTGTGTATCAAGAACGTACAGCATTTTGCTTCGTGTTAGTGCCACCCTCGCTTCGCTCAGATGGCAAGTTCACACTCTTAAAAATAACCGTCTTTACGCCCTTGATACACAATGTACTATTTTACGTTCTCTCTATTCTTCCTGGATCACTCTTTACCTGGATCAGCAACATCGATTGTAATTATACTCTATTTTTCCTATATTCTGCAGTTATTCATCTACAACTTTCAATAGGATTCATCCCTCTATGTTAATTCTGTGAGAAGATAATGAATTTTGACACAAAAAATCACTTTATCCCACTGTTCGGCACGTCGAATTCGTCCGCAGGGGAAATTCGGTCATTTTAGGCCTTTGCTTCTCGTATTAGATAGCATCTCCTTGGGGTAATTAATTTTGTGCAGGATGCCCCGGCGTGGCTCCTCGGACAACACCTTTTCTATTTGTAACCGTTCAGTTGTTTCATACAACAAAAAATGTTTCATTTCTTAGATACTTAGGGCCTGCTCCCCTTTCAAAATAAATATGTATTAACAGTGAAAAATAGGCTAATGTCAATAATTTTGGTTTAAACAAATGTTTTCAATGCCCGGGTTAGAATTCACAAAAATGGTTCTACTCAAAAAGTATTGTACACAAGGACGCCGATATAACAGCGATTGATTTAATAATTCCGGGAACTGCTGTCCCACGCAGTTACACAGCCATATATCAATGTGTGGGAGCCGTATGTTAGTGTGTGGCAGCGTCAACAATGAGTGGCCACCAATTTACAATAGACTGGTTACGTTTTCAATTACTCATTTAATCTAAAGGCCATTCCGAGGTAACCCTCGAAACTGCTATTATATGGGCTTTCTTGTGTAATTAGCCAATTTTTCACTTCGAACACAGGCTTGATTCAAAATAGGCATAGGGCCTAAGTATCGAAGAAAGATGCAATTCTAGCTTCATTGGAGTAAAATAAAAGCAATTCAGTTTGGAGGTTACGACCCATGATTATTTTCCCCTTAACTACGAGCACAATGAAATTAAAGAACCTTATACTCATTATAAATATTTAATAAAAGGTTATTATTCGATCACAGAGGGTAAGTATCAATAATCAATTACAATTAATTTTGCAACGCTTCTTTAGCTTGGGTCGCTAACCTCTTCAGGCTAGAATTTTATTTTTAAAAAAACGACATATAGATATAGACGAAAAAAATATAGAATTGACAAAAAACATAAATATTTTTCTTGTCGACTAGTCAAATTTGAAATGAAGTTTAACGTTTGCACATCGTCTGAAAGGTGTAGACAGTAACTGAAGATTTTGAGACTCTGGGAAGGTATTATTACTCTAAAGTCTTACGTATAATTACGTACAAATAAGTAAAATTAGATGAACCTTATAATTTATTATAAATTTTTTATCACCTGGTTGTACCTATGATTTAACGCAATAAATATCCTCTTTCTATTAATACTATTGTTGTTGATCTTAATATGTATCATTTCAGAAATTAATCGTTTTTGATAATTAGTTTAAAATCTCTTTTTTTTTAAATGTTTTTTGTTGTTTTTTACGTACGTCTGGAATTCTTTTGGCTTCATCCACACAGGACCCAGGACGCTTTTTACAAAAAAAATGATGTAAATAACATTGTGATGATCCCACTTTTTATGCACATCTTTACCTATCTTCTCAATACATGGCTAAAGAAGGTTTTATCGAAGGTACTACAGTTATGTTGAATTCTTTTTAAATTTGAGTAGTTATGTCAACAAACTTTTTAATATATGGCAAACGAACTTTTGGTTGAGGGGCCAATAACTGTTTATACGCAGAGTTATTTTGATGAAGTAGATATTTTATGTTTATTTCACGGATCTTACTTTGTTGATTAATAAATTTTATTTGATAATCATTCTTTTGTAATAATTGAGTTATAATTTTCGATTTTCTTTATAGAATTTTCCTTTCATACCTCTGTTTAAAAGTGTTGATTGTAAATTAGATTTCGAAACGTGAATTTCAGAAGTTGTGGTTAATGCGAAGTAAATAACCACGCCCATTCCGACATTAAACATTCATGTTAGATCCTTATGGGTTTAGGGTCTCGAAATTCAATTTTGACATATTTGTTGAAAATTAAAATATTGACAGCTTCTCAGGAAACGAAATTCCAAAATTGAGATCTTTTTCATTAGAAGTTTGAACTAACCGTTTAGTCTTTGACAGCCTATCCAGTTCAAAATAAAAAGGAGCAGCCCTAGCGCCATCTGCCGACGAATAAAAAAATGTAAAAAGTTACTGACGTTACTAACGTTTGAACCAAATGCGTCAGTCAACATTTATTATTTTTATGATAAAATTTTTTCATTTCGCAACTCCACGCTTGATAAATCCTATCCTTTTACGTTTATTAACATTTTTTTAAATTTCTTCCTCTTTCTTAAAACTTTCATTTTTAAATACGTATTGGGAAAAATTTTAGTCTTAGGACTGACTTGGTCGGGCGGCCTGAATGTCACTTGCTTATATGTTAATACGGAGCGTTACCGCATTCTATAATAGTAATGCAGAGAGACCAGACACTACACTTCTGAGACTGACTTTGATATCATTGTTAGAATCCTCAGCTCTAGGGTTTTGCACTCTACTCTTGAGTTTTATCTTTTATGGCTCAGTATAAGCTATATATTTGAATCTTTAATCCCTTACATATGTTATTACCCTTGTATATTCATTTTTTATTTTAAATATACATGTGCGATAGGTACGTAACAAGACATGTTGTGTACATTTTTGTGTATAATATCTAAACGAAGTCGAGGAAAAATTTTAAAGTTGATTAAAATTTGCTTTGATATAACTACTTTACTGAAATAATTACGCACAAAAATGTATTATTAAAGGGAAAAGTGGTCAATGACTCGGACTTAAAGTAGCGAACTATACAAGTGTAAGGCATAACTTTAATGACGGGATGGAAGGTGAAATTCCAATGACAATTTCTAGTTGAGTAAGAATAAAATTGCTACTAGCGAATAATTGGAACATACTTGACTCAGGGCTTAGCGGTTAGGAGTCGATTCTTCGTGCTCGCAAATTTATTTTTTCTTTAAACTTTCTTTCACAACACTGCATTACATATGTGGCAATATTACAATAAATATAACACAATATTACAAAACCAGGATTTAGGAACCATACTATCGTGTATTGCTACTTTAACTTACATTTTAAAAGTAAACTTCCAATAATGAGAAAAAAATCTTGTACCAAAGAAGATTTACGTGATTGAATAAAGTGACCCCAGTGAATAAGTCTTAAGCAAATTTCTTCAATATAAAGAAATGATTTGATCTAAACTAAAAATGCAAAACTATCGAATTAAATTTACAATTGTTTCAGTTAGTGAATATTAATTAAATAAAAGAACGTTGTTTTTCTTTAAAAGAATTTAGAGATTAGAACAATTTAATATTCGTTAGCTTAAGTGAAAGTTTCTAAAAAGATTTTTATGTGTATTTTAACGTGGAAAATTTGTATCTGGAATGAAATCGATCTTTTGTTACAAATTAATTACAAACTGAAATTATAGAGATGATATTAGATCTTTATATACTTACCAATAGAATTAAGAAAAATTGATAAAGTGAAGAATAAAGTTCCTGCGATGATCCTCATTTTCTGTTATAGAAGATACTGCTTTACCGAGAAATTCTTGAGCAGACTAGGTAATTAATATTCTTCAAGGTAATTCTTATACACTCATAAATAAAGACGAAAGTCAACGAGAACAACTATGTACTTGAACATACCATTCGCTATCGCATTTGAACTACACAATTGATGCCTGGGAGAGATAACGTTGTACGTTTTAATATTTTCTGGGTGTTTCTTACAGGTTGGTATAGATTTAGGTAACATATTACATAATGTTCTAATTTATCTAGAAAAATTGTTTTTTTTATCTAGCCTTCTCTACAAGTATAATCTTTATACCGCAATTGAATTATTATTGTCTAGTGGGCTTTTTCATATTTGAAGAGAAAATGTAATAATTTTGATCGAATAATTCTGATACCAGGTTCTAATCGGTCCCACACAATATCGTAGAAAACCACTTTTCATTACCAGGCATACTTTTCATTTCTTTTCATTATAGACAGCCCTACTTGCCATAAAACTTCGCAATGAACATCTTCAGATTGAATTTAAACAAAATGCCTTTATAAAATTGAACAATTGAAAAGTCTAAAATCGTCAACTTGAAAATAAGGAGACATGACGCCATATCGTTCACTGTTGAATGAAAGATATAGCACGCTATTTTACGCGTGCAGGGATTAGTTTATTTTTGAAAGCGCCTGTTTAGAGAAAATTTACAAATTGAATTGTTTTCTGCTACTATAGTTGTATCGCATGTGATTCTTTAATTTTCCGGCTCACTTCTCTATATAAATAAAAATCATATTTACATACTATTTCAGGTTTCACCTGCAAATTAATTTTTAATTTTTTTCTTTTTGTTTATTTGTAAGCAGCTTCACCTCTCTTAGGGGAGATTTTGTTTAAAAAACAAGGCTCAATCAAGGGCCAACCAATTTTATTTTATTTTGTATTTTATCATTACTATATTTTTCTCAGGTTTTTTTATATATACACTCAGAAATATAATACTGGAAAGATAACTAAACCTCGCTTGTAAACTTATTGCATTTAACATAAACAAACTATTATCAAAATGAAACGAATTTCATTATCACATATACTTTATAATATGCAGTGATAACCATTCCTTTGCTGTAAAGGTTCTTCACTTTATGTAATTAATACATAATTTGAGCTAACTTTGGTTAATCCTTAAGTATTACATAAATAATCTTTGTTTTTGTAAGTATCCAATGTGGTAAATATTACATATAAATCAATTAAAAATGATTGGTTAAGAAACGTAAAAGTCACTATTTACCCGTTTAAGTAATAATTTCACTACTTTCTGTAGGTATCAACAATACTTAAATGTACTTTACACTTATTGGGAACATTTATATGTTCTCTTGTTATTTTTAATGCGTCAGGTATGAAATTCAAAAGGCATTTATGCGAGATACACTATTCATTAAAAGCAATATTCACATTTTGTAATTTTTGGAATTCTTATTTTATTCAGTTCAGTGTATCATAGATATGTGTAATTTGAAGGAGGAATCACGCCATGAGGATTCTATTCGTGGCTTATACTTTGATAGTCGGAAAGACGAAGCATTGACAGCCTCCGGATTTATTAAGGAGGAACACATATCTTTGGTGGCCGAACCAGGTTCTAAATACGTAGGCCAT
>JAWWLR010000034.1:48650673-48663119 GCA_035041075.1 Acraspis erinacei
GATTATCCCTAAATTCGTACATTTTATTTGAGTTATGGATATGCGATTTAGGAAATATTAATACCAAAAGTCTCTCCATGCACCCGTAGCTAAAAGAAGACTGTTTTTATGGGTAAATTTCTCTTTACAACATCTATTACTATGTAAGGGTACATTCAAGCGAAAAAGGATTGATAAGTAATATTATTTGTTACAAACGAATTTCAATGTCAAATAGGGAACATCATAGATTGTTCTTTTTTAATGTAAAAAGAACAAAATTAAAAAGCCATTTCAATCATAAACTTCACTGACCCAAAAATAAAGTTTGACGAAGTTTTATAAAAATCGCAGACCCCCATACAACTTTGATATTCAGGAAATTGATTGACCCATTGTTATGTTTAGCACAAAGGCGTCACAGCTGCGAAAAAGATACATCATTTTCTCTTTTATCTGAAAAAAGAACTTCAAAAGTTCCTCCTCTTCAGCACAACTTTTGACACATAAACTAAAAATAGGGTCTATTGAATTGGGTTTATGAAAGGAATTGAAGAATACAGATTAAGAAAAACGTCATTTATTAAACTCTAAAGGCTTATAAAAATTATAATATATGGTGGCCGCAGGTCAAGGAAAACATGGAAATCAGGGAATTTAGTTGATCAGTGAAAGTCAGAGGGTTAAAAAAATTGCTGAATTTACAAGAATTCTGTCGATATCTTTCATTGTATTTTAAAAGATTTCTTAACAATTTTAATACATTTTAAAAATTTGAACGTATTTAAAGGCTTTCTTAAAAGATTTGAGAGTATTTAAATTCCAAGGATCTTTCAAGAGCTTTAAAAAGTTTCAAGGATTTCAAAAGATTTTCAGAAATTTAGGGTATTTAAAAGTGTGAGAAGACACCCAAATCACAAAATAATGTATTTTACACCCTTACCCCTTTCCAGCGTCCTTTTCCCCACCAATGACTTGACCCCCTCGAGTAGGAAGACGCCGTTGTGCTAATTTTATGTGGATTTCAAGTTTTTGCGAATGAGATATGCCACAATGTGACTTGACGCAAATGTGACTGATCACAAAAGTAACTTGCCGAAATTTCTGCCAATTTCGTAAGAATTTCAAATTTTTCTGAATGATATATGGCACCATGCGAATTGCTGGGGAGGATTTCATAATATTTCAAAGGATTTTAACTAATTTAAGGTATTTAAAAAGATTCCAAGGAATTTTCGACGGATTAAATTTTTTCAATGAATTTCCAAGTATTTGAATGATTTTAAGTGATTTTACTTTTTTTCAAAGGCCGTCACAGAATTTTGGAAGATATAGAAATCATATTTTTAAGGATTTCAATAGTTTTACGGGATTTCAAAAGCTCTCGAGGTATTTTAGTAACTTTTCCAGGATTTCAGGAAATATGATCAGATTCCATGTAATTTCGTGGTATTTCATAATATTTGAATGGACAATTCACAATAATTCACGGATTGCGTAGGATTTCAAAGATTTTCAAATATTACAATGGATTTCCAAGAATCTTCAAGATTTTAAATTGTTTCAAATATCATCGAGAATTTTTAATAGGTTTCAATTATTTGTAGTGATCCCAAAGGATTTTAAAGATTTGAATGTATTTTGAAAATTTCCAAGGAATTTTCAAGAGTTTTAACAAGTTTTCAGAAATTTCAAAGGATTTTGAATTATTTTATAAAATTTTACAAGATGTCAAGGAATTTTTAATGAGTCTCAATAATTTGGAAGGGATGCAAAGGATTTGCAATATTTTTTGGGGTATTTAAAAAGATTTCAAATCATTTTTAAGAGATTCAACCATTTTTAGTGGATTTCCAAGGATAGGATTTGAAGATTTTTTCATGAGCTTGTAAAGAATGACCTAAAATTTCGAAAGATATGGAAAGATTTTACAGTAGTTTAGATATTTTAAAAGATTTCGAAAAATTTTATTCGGAATTCTTATTTATTTTTCTTATTAATTTATCCTAAATTCTTCTGAATGCTCTGAAATTCACTTGAATTCTTCTGAATTCACTTAAATACACTTAATTCAATAGGTGTTTTAAATTTTGTTTTGTTCTTTTTGTTTAATTCATCTTGAAGTCTTTTCTAATTTTCCAAACTCAATTCAGAATTACTGAAGTCGATTTTTAAAATTTATTCTTGGATTGTTTTGAATTTACTTGAATTATTTTTAATTCTCCTTAAATTTTTATGAATTTTATCTACTTCTTTTTCCCGTAAATTCCTCTAAAGTCACTTAAATTTTACTGAAATCGATGAAATTTAATTAGTTTTTTCCAATTCATTTGAATTTTTTAAATTGAAATTATCATTAGTCATATTACTAATACACATTAGTTTAATTCCATTAAAAAATTTTACTTTTATTTATAAGATTCTATATTAAAAATGTTAAAAGAAATATAATTTTAGTCTTTAAATTTCAATGGTCAGGGAAAATGAAAAATTAGTCAGTGAAAAGTCACAGCATTTTGAAAGTGAATTTTTGCGGCTGCGCTATAATGTTTTAAATAACATGATGAGTCATTTATTGAAATTATGAAAGAAGTAAATGAGGTGTGAATTCAATCTCAGATGTTTCCACTTGGTTTGAATTTTCAATTGCACCATGCTCGTTTAATGAGCACTTTACTTCCTCATTATGATTAATTAGCAAATATATTTTCTTCCTCATAGAGGAAATTAAAATAACAAAATACAAATAGGTTTAATATAATAGTATAAAAATGTCCATAGTTTCTGTAACCTTCTATGCAATGTATGAATATTATAGGTCAATATGATGTCTATCGAATCAGAGATTCTTTCTTATCCTTGAAACAACTTTGATTTATGCAAATAAAAAAAATGTTACTGCAACAAGCTATTTTGAACATAATATAAAGTGAAAAAAAAGGAAGTTTTAGAAATCCTTCGCTTTTGAGATATTAGTAAATTTTATGAATTTATCTAAAAGAATCTTCAAGTTATTTTGTTAAAAAAAAGTATGAAATCTTCACACCCACACACGCACACACGCACCGACATACGGCCAATTCCTTAGAACATTTCATTATACATTTTTGAATTGAGGAACAATTAAACTAATTAAATTTTTTGAAATTGATACCATTGCAAAGCTTCCTATATATGAGGAAGCAAAATAACTGAATTTGGACCTTCATCCATTGCTTCTTCTTTAATTAAAAACGATTAAGCTCATATAGTAGAATCTTACCTGGTAGTAAATGGTTTCAATGGTCGTGTAATTAAAATACATCTATCCACAGCCATAGCCGTTAAATTCCCAATGCTGGCAATACCTAGAGTAGACATTAACCACCCGTACCTTTTGTGAAAAAGAAGCATTAGCAATTTACACTTCGTTTAAAATTTTATTTATAATATTATTGTATCCGTTTTTTTACCAAGTGCACAACTCATAGCTCCAGGGCCAACCACCACTCAGAGCAGATATTGTTGAAAAAGGGACACCCATTGCAGCCATTAGTGCGTCTGAAATCTTTCAAATAATGTTAACATTATTTTCAAATTTTATTTTTAAGAACTCTTTTTATATAGGGTCGATAGGCCTAAGTTTGATACATTTACAAAAGTTATTCTTTGATTGATGATGATTTAAATATTTAAGACATTTCTTGTTTTAAGTTTTGCTTAAATTACCTTTGGACCTTTTAATTTTAATCGTTCCCTTCTTTGATAAACAAAAGCTGGCGTGAAGAAATAATTTTCATTTAACTTGTTAGTGTGTTAATAACTTCAGATTTACCGTCATTACGGCCAAGTGTGATACAGGAACACACGAAGAATAGTTACTTAATTTTAATCTATGGTTCTTAGATGTAGAGTTTCATAAAACATAAACTTATAAAATTTAAGACACATTCCTATAACTTTACAGTGATTTTGATTAAATACACTCAACTCCCGCCTCCAGGTATTTGGGCATATCTGGAAGTGTCCTTCAGCATAAATCGGGGTAATCCGAACGTGAACTGGCAGGGCCGCCTTTACCGTTCCTTTTGGGTATTGCCCTCGTCATTGCCATTTGCCACGCATGACTGAGGAAGGACGTAAACTGAGGGTTCTTATATCGGAAGCTGAGTGTAGAAGAAGAAAGTTAATACTATTTTATAAAAAGTTACTGGAATTGTCCGGAATGGTTGTCTTATAAAAGTCTATATCCAAGAGTCAAATACAGTCACTTAAATCTTAAATAATTTACTACAAAATAAATCATAGATATAAATATATTCAATGTTAAAAATCTTTGCAATTTTAATAGATATTTAATATACATTTGTACATTAAATCTAAAACCTTGGTATACCAAGTCGCCATTAAGAGACTGTATACCAAATGTATACCAAATTTCATATCGATGGCGTCATATAAAAACCTTGCATATTCAATTTTGGTCGAAAATGGGGATTTTGGCTTTTCTATATGAAAACCTCGTATTCTATTACCCTGAAATATGAAAATTGGCAGAACTTGCATTTTCTCCTCTCTATAGGCCTAAATGAGAACCTCGTATTTATCCAGGTGGCTGTGGGTAATGAGACGTTTTTTGTCTCTCCTGTAAAATTTGGAAATTTGCGGATATGAGGTTTTCATATGACGCCATCGATATATCGAATATTCATGATTTACTAGAAAAGTCAGATATTTGCACTTTACACACATTAAAAACAAATTTTGGAAGTAATTTTTAATTATAAATAATAAAACATTATATATTCTTCTAGATAAATATAAATTACACTGGCTTTAAATTGGAAAAGTTCGATGAAGGGAATAATTAAGAAATCTAACCTCCAAGCGTCAGTACTCTTATTAAAATTCTAACGTTCACAGCGAATTCTAGAAAAAATTCCACACTTGCGTTAAACTTTAATCATGAGGAAGAATCTAGTCGACGAGTTTAAGATTATTTCTGTATTTTTTATGTCTGACCAAATATGAAGGCATTAAAGAACTTGGTGTTTTACGCGATCCGTGTTACCCACTTTATTATACATGTATATTAATTTTACAACATGATGCTATATTAAAATTAAATTACGGCATATGCAAATGACTTTACTTGCATGTATATTAAATTACGATCAGATTTTTTTAACATGGTTACCCTCGACATTCGTTAATTGTGTCACTAATTCGAGAAAATAATAACTCTTCACGACTTACAGTTAGAAAAAATAGTTTAAATAGTAAATAATTGTTTGAACAATTCAAAATTTGTTAAAGAATAATTGGAAACGCGTCACTCATTTGACAGAAATAATGTTGAAAAACTTCAAAGTGTACCGTCTTTCGCATGAATTTGACACATAACTGCTATTTTCCATTTTTTAGGCATTTTCCGGACACAAATTGAAAGACTGCTTTAAAAACGTTTATAATGCTTTTACGATACTTATCAATTGTGCAAAATTTCAATTAAAGTTCTGATTTATTGAAATAATTAAATTTAAAATATGTATCAGTATTAAATTAATAATTTTGATTGTTTCATTCCGATATTTTTAATTTTGAAGATATCTAATTTACGTAAAAATTGTTCACCCTTGAACGTTTTCATTTTGTGTCTACAAAATTTTGAATCTACCAAATTTCGTATATGGCCCACCTATAACTTGCAAAATTAATTAAGCTTCAGAAAAGTGTCAAATTATTTAAAGTTTTAAATTTAAGTTGATTAATTCCAAACGTACATTCAAAATGAAAAATACGCTCGATGAGATATGAGGTTGATAATAAAAAAAAATTTTTAAATAGTCAATATTAGTTTCCAATTATTATTATTTAATTTTGTTGTACAATTTCGAAGATTTAAAATTGATCTCAAAAAATTTCGCATGTTTTCAATTAAAAATGATTTAATTTTACACTAAAATGTTCATAAACTTTAATTAATAAAATGAACCAATTGCAAAAACAGGAAAAAAAAGTAAAAGCATCTTTGCGTATCAAATTTATGCAGTGAACGGAATGGATTAGATTCGAGCGAATGAAGAGTATTTATTTTTTATTTTCTATGCTTTCACATTGTTCATATATTAAAAGTTTCCATGATAAATAAAACGTTTTCTATAACCTAAAAGGATTTATAATTTACACATACACATAATTCGGTATGGTTTGATTTTAAGCCTATTATTAAATTTGAATTATCAGCCAAAGAAATTATCGGCACATTTATATCCTTTTAATAATTCTATGAGTGATTTGACTTTTGAGAAAATCTAAAGAATTAATTGAATAAAAAAATATATAATTACCATCTGAAGTTGCAGAATTATTTTAAAATTTAAAAAACTTATTTTCAAAATTTATTTAAACAAGTAATATGAATTTTGTGACTATTAATGAAACATCCATTGATTTTTATAACGTATTTTTGCTTTCGAATTTTTATCATTTATACAAATTTTAATGAAAATATTAAAAAACAAATGTGGTATTCACTTACATTTTTATTGCAAAAATTAGGTTTATTAACCACTCCAGCTAACCTCTCGAACTATTGCCATATAGTAACTATTGACGAAACAAAAAATAGGTGTCACATTTGCACTGAGCCTAAGCTTTGATTACTCTGTCATAATTTAACATTCAAAATAAAAAAATTAAATATTATAGAATAAAGCAATGGATATTCAAGGGAAAGAGAATACCTTCCTTCATTCTGAAAAAGAACCTAACAAAAGGTACTTTATGTACGAACAATTCAAATCAAAAGACCAGATGACAAAATTACGAATTACATATAAAGTTTTCTAAAAGCATCTCTGTTTCTTAAAAAATAATACATTAACGCAATAAATAATTCCAGTCAGATTTTTCTGCCAATAATAAAATATATAAAATCTATTTTGTAATAAAAAAAACCTCATTATCACATCCCTATCAACCCTTATAACAATTTTAGAAAGTCTATACACAAAAGCTGGACAAATTCGGGAACATCTTATCTTTAGGAGAATATTAAAAACCAAATAAATATATTTTTTATTAGTTTGGTAGAAACCACATGGTTACGTATTTCATATATTTAAAAAAAATATTTCTGTCAATAGACAAAAATATTCAAATTTTTTCAATAATTTTGTTTCAACTTGAAAGTATGTTACGCCATTCAAACAAAAATGGTCACAATAATACTTATAAGTTAGTGCGATTTTATAGAAATTTACCTTTTAAAATAATCCCACTCTCATTGAGAAATGTTGATTTTTTTAGATTTAATTTAAATTTTAAGAAAAAATTTTAATTTGCACTATTTTTCAATATTTGCTTACAAAATTAACAAAATAACTTCATCTAGGCCCAATTGATAGATAATTCCGTTTAATTGCAACCTATTTAAGTGTAAAAATGTTAACTCTCATACAGTTATCAATAAAAGAACTTAATCAAACATCGTTAAATAGGTCGGACGAAAAAAACCGAGAAAAGCCCGAGTATTTTCAATTTCTATAAATAAAATTGAATTTTGAACATTCAAACACCAGTATATAGGCCTCAACAAAATGTATTATGTATAATTTACGATCATCTGAGAGGTATCACAATATGATATTTATTCCTTTATTCCCTTACGTAATTAATGAACGCTCTCTTACCGGAAGAACAAAAGACATTAAAAGTTAATCATAGGCGTAGGGCCATCCACTTTGTGTCCGCTTTGTGCCATTTCAGAGGGAATGGACCCTAGCTTACAGATATGCTTTATGATAAAGAGGGTTTATTGAAAAGCAGATTCATATATGCCCTCTAAAAGAGAAGCCATCATGACGTGGTGACTTATATAGAGTCAATAATTTCCCATAATAGATATGCTGAAACTATAATATTTGACTTTATAGGGTATGTTTTAGTACTTTGTTAAGTACATCCTTAATTTTTATTTCACACGCACGGAAAATAAAGTTTGCCATAATTGGTTTCTCAATTTATGAAAACAAAATTTTTATAAACTTAAGGAAATGGAATATCAATGACCTGTATCAACAATAAATAAATTTGACTATTACTTTGACCAGTAGAAAATCAACTTTTACTTTTTAATCTCAAGATTCTCAATAGAAAAACCAACGCTTTTCGTGTAGCTCAAAAGAAAAATGTAACAAACGCATCCTATTAGGAAAAATACCCATTTATTTTCGACCTTCATTTGTGAACATCAAATGTTTATTCTTTCAAAAATGTTTATGATCACTAGAAGAGGCGCTAATTTTTATAAATAAAAAATAAAAATACCACTTCTTAACCTCCAAGCTTTTAAAGTAAAAAATTGAATCTTTCTTTTAAAATAGAAATATCTATGAAAATACCCCTCCCTACCCCCCCTCCGGCAATTAACTTTTTTCAAAAGCTAAACGCACACATTTTTTGTGTCTCGAACAGGGTATACTATATCATCTTAAGGTAAAGTTTTGAATTTTAAAAGTCAACTATGAAAGAAAATATTGTAAAATTAGTAACATGTACAAAGTTTTTTCAATTTTTCAAGCTTAGAACCTGATCAGGAGAGAATTTTTTAGGATTTCCATGGCATTTTCATCAAGTACCCGATTTAAAATAAGACATTAAAATGCGATGCAATTTATCTTTAGAGGCTAGAAAATAATAGTAATATTAAAGAATTACAATTATGTAAAACCTGGTTCATTTATACTTTTATGAAATAGATAATAAAAATTCCTTTCGCATCGGCTTAACTCAACCATCAACACTTATGTAAAGGAATAAAACGTTCCTTGAAAAAATGGAGCTGTTCTGCAAAACAATGGATATAACCATTTTCGAAGAAATCATCCAAAAGGGAGAATTTTTCAAGATGGATTGTGTCGGTATACTTCAAAGAAAACAAATGTTCTTTACATTTTCGAAAATATATATCTGGGTTAATACTGAGAGTTGAGATTTCCATTCGTAATTCAGCATTGCAAAATTTACTTTTTAAAATAAATTTTCTTATGCAATAACAAAAAGCAAATGTGAGATTCAAGACCAACAAACAGTAAACAATTATGTCAAACCAACATTCATATAAAACAAATAGGAATTTAACTACAGTAAAATAAAGTTTTAAATGTATACAGTTACACATCAATAACATCAAGTTTTATGAAAGATATGTGTTGACCCACCGATAAGTTAAGTAAAACTACGTTAACAGGTGTCCAGAGGTTTTTCATATCGTGAAGAATGAAAATAATGACAAGCAGGTTAAGAGTAAATCCAGTGAGTCCGATAGTAGCAAGTGCTACACCAGACCCTATGAAAGTGATTTGGCCGAATTGGTTTTCCATTATAATTTGAAGATCCGTCGTATTGTTTGATAACATTTCTAGTTTAAAAGACTTTTAATGTTTTATTAGAAATTTTTTTTGAAAACACTGTTTTGGAAAGTCTTGGAAAAAATCAAAATATAAAATCTAAGAGCGATCGGCAGGAAGAAAACTGATTTTCAATATGTGCAGATTGCGGTGTCTTGTGTCATACATCATCGATGGAATTCCTTTATATACTGAACAGGCGACCCCATTCTCAAGTTATCCCTCCAAAAAATGGCATGCGCGTCGTTCGTTCCCCCAAGGAAGGACCTCTCTCAATATTAATTAACTGTAAACCCACGTTAAACATAATAATTTGATAGAAACTCAGAACAAACAATTGATAAAAGCCCCAATTGGCTTATTACGACAGGCTGGAAATTGTAAAAATAAATTTGTAGGGCTTGTCTGCGAGGGGATATTTTAAGAAGATCCTGCACAGACATCGGATTCACCATACTATTGACACGAATTAACACTACTTTGCTACTATTTTGAAAAGAATGAAACTGAAGACACTAATGTCTCACAATTGTCCGCTAATGCCACTTTCGCTTTACTTTTCCTTAAAAAAATATTTTTTCATCATAGATCAATCGAAAATTCTACTTTCGACCCGCTCCACAGGCATCGAAAGTCGAATTTTCGATTGGGGTATGATGAAAAAATGTATGCTATTGAACTTCCTCGCTGATGCGCTAAAATATAATGAGTGTTATTTCAACGAATCACAACATACCAGAAATGTGCCTCAATAGTTAATTACGAATTTCCAACAAAATAATTCAGTCCTCAACCAGAACGGATTCATTTTTAAACAAACACTTAGATTTCTACCAAAAAGATGATTTTTCTTCCAAGCACTTGAATTTTTAACCAAATTGTTAAATTCTCACGCAAAAATATGAATTTTCAATACAGAAGATTAATTTTCGACCAAAGAAGGTGAATTCTCTAGAAAATTCAGAAATTTTTAACTAAATAGGAGAATTTTCAACAAAGATGATTAATTTTCTACTAGGGAAGACAAACGAAGCAAACAAAAAATGAATGTTTAACTAATTAATTTTTAAAAAAGCAGTTTAATTTTTAACCACGAAGTTGAATGTTCAACACACAAAAATTAGTTTTTGTATGTTGAACATTTGAACATTTGAAACAAAATATATACATTTTTAATAAAATAGTTGAAAAAACGAATTTTCTACAAAAAAGTTTAATTTTGTACTAAACAGTAGAATTTTCTACCAAATTTTAAGTTTAGAGGCCAGCAAAAAGAAGATTCTTCCAAAAAATAATTGAGTTTTCAACTGGAGAATATGAATTTTCCACAAACAAGTCAGTTTTCAACAAAAAAATTAAACTGTCAGCTAAAAAATTTATTTTTATCAACAACAAAATACGAATTTTACTAAAATTAGATATCTTCAACCAAAGAAATGAACTTTTAAGGAAGCAGTTCAACTTTTAACCAAGGATTTGAATGTTAAACTAAAAATATGAATTTTCGAGAAAAAAGTAATAATTGATATTTCAACAACAACAAATTCCAATCTAATTGTTCAATTTTCAAGCCAAAAAGACGATTTTTCAACAAAACACTTACATTTTCAACCAGCCAATATGAGTTTTTAACAAAATTGTGGCATTTTCAACAAAATACTTCAATTGTGAACCAAATAATAAATATATTAATAGAAAAAAGATACATTTCCAACAAAAAATTTAATAGTACACTTTTCGACGAAAAATGATTAATTTTAAATCAAAAATAAATTTTCTTATTGGGTTATATTAATAATTTTATTAATTTATAGACTTGAGAATAACAGTTTTAATGATAATTTAAGTTTATTCTTAATACTTTGAAAATATTAGTTTACAAAACTAGATCTTTTGTTTAAAAAATAAACTTAAATTTCCAATGTACATTTTTTAATTCGGACGACACAACAGTTTAATACTTGAAAAATGTTATGACACTATTTAAACACTTTTTAAAAATTTGTGACACGGTTTGGTTTTTTCAATGAAACATAATGTGTTTATTGTCGACTCGTCGAAATGTCGGACGTTAAGCACGAACGGGTGCGGTTAGCGTACGGATGTGTGACCGTTCGTGATTCTCGCTTAGTCGTATTTTCATTGCGATTAAATACTGTCAATCGAGAGATTTGACGCCGAGGATCAATGTAGGCACTCGATGCTATCGAACTTTAATTTTCATATTTTTAATGTTGTTTTTTATGACTAAAAAAAACTACGCGTCCAATCGACAAGTAACTACTGAGCAATTTTTCAACTTTTCTTAAAATTTAGGATAATTAAATGAGATTAAAATCGAATTTCAAAACCCTTTTTAACGTCCAATAATCAAGTTAATGCATAAAATCGAGAATCTAACGACCAAATTTGGACAACCAACATAAAATGTTCGTATTGCACTCTACAAAAAACCTTTTCTTCTTCTCCTTTCCTGCCTAAAAAAGAGAAAAAAATTCGTTTATCATTCGTTTTTTATTTTCAGGAATTCTTCACTTAAAATGTTTATTTTAGTGTGTTATTTGTATTTTGAAAATGCTATAACTCTGGTCATTTTTTTATCGAAAAAAGTCATAAGGATAAATGGTTCGAGTTTCCGAATACTATAAATAGTCGTACATGGAATTTTTAAATCCTTAGCTGGATTACGAACTCGATCTTTCTTTTTAGGCTTTAAAAAAGTAAGCCAAAGCAGAATCCAATCTTATCAATCTTTCGAAGGTTGTCGTGCCTACACGATACCGACACAGAATAGCGAATACAGACATTTTTACCTTCGTAAAAATCGTTTTTCTGACTTCAGGGGTCTCAAAATGTGGACATTTGATAAAACTGGCAAAGTGAAATCTTACATAAAACCAATACTTGCTCATTAGGATAAGAATGAAATAAAAAATTAACTTTTTGTAAAAAGAAAACAAGTTACGACAACATTTTATTTAACCAAATTTGTCGCCTAAATTATATCTTAACTTTTCTTAGGAACACCTTAAGGTATGATGCGTATTTTCAGTTTAAATTGTAAAAATAACGTTG
>JAWWLR010000034.1:48680510-48691339 GCA_035041075.1 Acraspis erinacei
TTATTTTAGACGTGCACAGTTTTATTTTAACCGCACAAACGTAGTTCAACCCAAATAAAACTGAAAGGACGTCTTCCTTAAAGAAGTGCAAATTTAAGAAAAAATATAAGTGTTGGCTTTTTATTAAATCAACTTTTTATTTCAGAAAAAAAAAATTTCGACGGACTTCGGAAGAAAACTGTAAAACTCCTCAGAATCCGAGAAGGTTGACTATCCTAAATAGATCCATAACTATAGAACTTTGTAAAAAAATGTATTTGTTTACACAATATTCATCAAAATAAAAATAGTTTTAACTTCATGGAAATTTCTTTTTTTCGGAAAAGGGGTTGGGGGTGAACTCAAATTTTATCTCTACTACAAGAATATGAAGGTCTAATGGGGAGGAGGTCAAATGAAATTTGAGGGACAATTGTGTTGTGCATAAAAAATGAGGTACAACAAAAATTCCGAAATTTGGAATAAAATAATCCGAATTTTTTCAAATTAAGAACATATTTTTTAAAGTTAGAGATACATTGTGCATATCTACCTTTAAGAGCAAATGGCATTCGACGACTTCACGAATAATCGGCTACATCCTATCTATTTTTTCGCCTCTACATTTAGTTCCAAAATAAGGTGGTGAAAAAAAGACATGGAACGATCGGTAAATCGAGACGCCATGAAATACTATTCTGCTCATTGCATTGTCTATTGTTACGGTAAACGTTACAAGGGGGAAGAGAGAGACCAAAGTCTTCCAAAAAAGCGTTACGTAATACCGTAATACATGGATAACCCCGCATCAGTTTGTAATTTTTATTTTACAACTTTTTAAAATTACTTTAATGTTTAAATGTATGAACATGCTTAAATTAAATATAATTTTTGTGTGCAAAATATTTCTTGTAAAGAAAATAGTTATATTGTTTTCAGAGAGTTTTATGAAAATTATCGTAATTTCAAGGGACGTTATATGATAATAAATGAGGGGATAAATGGGTGGCCGCTTGTGAACAAATTATTTTTCATATCATGAAGGTAGGTATGTTAAAACTAAAGTGAAGAAAATTTGAATTCGATTTTAAATTGGAAAATGTAATTTATTATTCTATAATATATTATGTTAAACTTTTATACATATTGATCCATCTTCTCACAAAACTCGAGTTATTAATAATTCCACACAGAAGTCTTATCTTCTAGTATAACTCGAAGTTTCATTTAGATCGATTTGCTTTTTATTTCATTGCTTTAACACCTAAAGGGAGTACCCTTAGTAATAGAATTACAAATGAGAATCTTTTGATATTTGGATGCCAGTTGTATTAAAATACACTGAAGCTCTGGTTAAAATTTTGGAACCTTTCAAAGCTTCTTAGTCGAGAAATCAATTAATATGTGGTCTTATGAGAAGTCTTACTTTATATAGTATATAAAAAGATTGGCAAATGATAAAATTCTGAAATAGTTCTGAAACATATAGAATGTTATACGAAATCCATATCTGCTTCGAAAAGTATCTTTCAGAGCCTATAAGAATAGAAAAATATATATTTATACGGTAAATGTATGACTGACATCAGTGAACTGAAGGTGTCGTAACGTCGCACCCATTCCACGTGCTCTAGTTTATGCGCGAATTTCAAATAACACGCGTGCTCACACGTGACGTTGCCAAACTTGTGACTTTGGCCGTGTGAGCCAATAACAAAGCGAAGCGTTCTCTTAACTGACTTGCTACGTACCGAGGGCACTTCCTTAATCATTCTATATTTAAATATTAAAAATTTCATCACAATAAAATTTAGGAGAAAATATTATATTATTAGATTATGAAATTTATATGAGATTAAATTCAAATTTATCATCCTTTTTAACGTCCAATAATAAAGTTAATGTGAAGAATTCTTAAAAATAAAATTAAGAATCGAACGACCAAATTTGGACAACCACTATAAAATGTTCCCATTGCAATCTGAAAAAACTCTTTCCCTCTCCCTTTCCCTAAAAAAGAAAAGAAAGAAATTCGTTTTCCATTTGGACAAAAATAAAAAAGAGGGAAGAAAAATGACAAGGCCACCAACAAAATCCCCTTCCTTCTCTTTTTTATTTCTTTCGTCTGTTTTATTTTTTTATGATCAAATCACAATTAAAAAAACATTTCATAAAAAATAATCACCAACGTTTTGGCACTCATAAAGCACCGTTATCAAGGCAAAACAAAAAAATTTATATACAATAAAATAATAATAAAATTAAAATAAAACGAAATAAAATAAAAATATATATAAAATATATAATAAAATAAAAGTAAAACAAAATAAAAATAAAATGCTCTCTCCCTGAAAACTGAGAATCATTTTTCTCCACAGGGAAAGAGTTTATTTTCAGATTGCAATGGGAACATTTTATAGTGTTTGTCCAAATTAGTTGTTAGATTACCGATTTTATTTTCAAGAATTCTTGGCATTATTAGATTAAAACTCTCAATTTTTAATAATTAACATCATGAGAAATATCTATTTTTTCATTTCTAATCGCACTTGATATACATATGATATAATATAATATGTATTCTCCCAATCACAGTGGCGTTTAAATGTACAGAAAACATAATAATATGTAATTTCATACAACACTATTATGTTCATACAGTTATTTTTAATTTTGTATGCAATTAAAAAAATGAAAGGACACCAAAATCGTCCAAATTTTGCATCTGTGGATTTTTAACGGATATTTACGTCTTTTTGTAATGCCCCTAAATACAATTTTATAGTAATAATGTGTTAAACATAACCGCAAGTATAAAATGCACAAACGTCTGTGTAAAGGGCAATGAAAAATTATGGAATGTGCATTCTTCCACGTATACACATAAGACACCAACACTCGGTCTTTCTTTACAAGTTCTTCTTTTTTTAAATATTTATTTCTTATGATAAATCGGAATGTCTTTATATTTCTTTTTCACACAGTTCTTCATGAATTATCAATTCATTTTGGTGTTTCGAGACAGTTAATGCCGTAATACTTTCAGCTCCTCTTGTGCTATCGGGTCTTGTGTGCTCAGCTCTCGAGTCGCCCCTTATTCTGAAAACGCTCTTCACAGATTTTAAAAATTGAGTATTCAATCCGGCATAAATGATGGGATTGTAGCAAATCGAAGATTTCGCCAAAATTGCTGGCACCATCGAAACCTCAGGCGACAGTTTCATCTATAACAGTAATCAGTCATTTAATTTATTTCAAAATGTCCTCTTGTGTCAAGAAGATTTTTTTGATACAAATAGAATCTAGAGTTAAATCAATTGTTTTAGATTTAAGATTAAAAGAACCTTTATTTATTTTACAATGAATCTTTTTACAGAAAACATGACCAATTTGCGACAAAGTTCAACAAATCGTGCAGCCAAAAAACTCTGTTTGCGTACAAAATATTTTCATATGTTTTCAAAAGAAAACAAACTAAAATCAAAAAAAGCTTTCTTTCAAAGATATACCAATAAAATATATATTTTAAACTTTCTTGTCTTGTTACTCAATACTCTATGTTCAACAAAGATAAGAATTGGTTGGGAACATACAAATTTTCATATTATATTTGGTTTGGTATAATTTTGTATAGACACGAACATTGAAATACTGTGATCCCAAAGATACAACAGCGTATGGCGTCCAAGCAGTCAGAAATGCTGTAATCATGAGAGCTACCATTTTCGTGACTCTTTCTTCTTGCCTCCGTCTTGAACCTGAAATGATGAGATTTCACTGATAATAGTACATTCATTTCCTGAATACCAGAAGTTCAGGTGAGTGGAGCGATTTTGGTTAAATTTGGTTCAACTTTAGTGTTGTATGAGTAACAGCATTATGAATTTTGAGACCCAATTTTTTTTAAACACCCTATCGCCCAAACAGCTGATCGAATTTTAATGATTTGGGCTGGTGCAGCGTATAATTGATAGGAATGCTGTATGCAGAGTGAGGCGAAATACAATAACAATGTTCAAAATTGATATGTCCAAACAATTTTTGAATTTTTAATGTTAAAAATTGTATGTTAATGCAAATAGCGAACAGATGTTAATTCTTTCCTCTTTATTATATATTTTGGTTAACAACTTTCCTATACTCTTGTTGATTAATAAGTAATATTCTTTATTGTAAACAATTGATAATGTCAAATAATGAACATTATCGATTATTAATTTTTAAACTAAAATTTTGGTGATAAAATTACTCGCTTTTATCAAAAAGGTGATATTTAGTCACGAAGTTACTTGTTAGTTTTATAAACAAATATATAAAAAAATTAAAAAGACAAATATATACTGTGGAAATCTACAGGTCGAGAAAAATAGTTTTTTCTTAATCATCTATAAATTATATTGCCAGTAATTTTTGTTTTCTGTTTATAAGGTTAAGAAAGAATATTAAATTATATGCGTTTAAAAATGCACACACGGTAGTTGTTAACCAAAATATAGAAGAAAAGATCAATATTTGTTCGGTATTTGCATTAAGATAAAATTTTAATTGTTAAATAACAGCAATGCAAAAATCGCTTGGACATATCAATTTTAAATTTAATTACAAGTGTTTCTAAAAAACAAAATCAAAAGTCATTTAAGAATTGCGTCATTCCATTTGATTTAATCGACGCAAAAAATGATAATGAATCGGAATACTTATATTTAAAAAATTAAAGGTACGCTTTTGATCGAACAAATGAATCCAAATTTTCTTGTTGACATTTACGAGCCCCTTTCCATTTTTTAATTGCATCGAAAATTCTTATACATTATACACTGTATTTGAGGCGCAAAATGGAAAAAGGTGTCACTCCCTACAGTTTGAAAATTTTGAAAAATCATTTCAACCAAAAACTTTACTAAATCAACCCTAAAGTTTAACCTAGTTTCATAAAAATATCTCACCCCCCCCCCCTCTAGAACTGTAAAAAATTAAGAATATATTACGCACTAAGGGGGGGATGTGAGACTTTTTCAATTTTTTCGAACAGGTTATGAGTACTGAAAAAATACGCGATTTGTAAAAAGTTCCCTCTCCCTAGGTGCAAACGATATTTTTTAGAAAAAGTAAATGATTTTATACTTTTTTTATACACAGGCACGATTACTGCTCATATGGAGAAATTTTGGGGACTTTATTTTTATTTGAGCATGAATTTAGGAAAAATTTTGAAAATATGAATCAAATCTAAATTTAAAGTAAGATTTCATATTGTTTCTTCTTTGTTTTGAGCATTCTTATAAATAAATAAACAGTTTTTAAATTTAAAATTTAAAAAATTTTAAACCCATTTTTAAAATGAGATTTGTTATACAAGGAATGAAAGAAATTTTTTCTCTGGGTCTTTAAGACCTTGTAGTTGGTGGGGAGGCTTAAGCGTGTGGGACATAGAGGTCAAACGGACCTCGGTCTGCATGAAATGACCCCTATAAACGGGCACTCCTGGGTGATTTGAAAAGGAATCCTATAAATCGGCTCTCTTGGTTTGCATGATCGAAGTATGATAGAATGGTGAAAGAGCCTTGCTAACACGGGCCTTCTGGATCCCTGGGTCGAGATCCCCCGCGAACCGATCTCCAATTCTTGGAATCGGCACAGGAATAACCTGCGACCAAGAAACAGTCCCTCGTTGGTATGGTGGCCTACGAACGGGTATTTATTGAGTGTCTCGCTTAATGCGACCCCCCCGCCCCCAAGCGATGGGTGTAGAGTGATCGTGCCCGTGGCACTTTGGCACCTGGGGGAAGGGCGGAACTTTTATTTCCTTAGAACCAAAATGGATCACGCAAAATTAAATTCGAAGGAAGACGGAGAAAAGAAGGTGGCGGAAAGGGGTTACTTCCTAACGGGTCTACCATAACCCTTTCCTCTGAATCTGTTTCTCTGGAATGCCAAACTCAGGCGCTGGCTGTGCCACCAGCTCTTGCGGGAGCTGAGGGATTGACGGTCCCTCTGGGTGAGGCTATGGAAACGGGAGCGGCTAATAAGCCCCCCAAAGAAAAGAAGTACATCAATGGTTCCCTGAAAAGGAAAATGAAGACGCAAGCGCAGCAGGCTAGTGGATTAGCTGCGGCACCTGGTACATCGACGATCACAACGCCAATAACCAGCACTGAGGCTCAAAAGCGAGGAAAGGCTCAGAGGGAACCCCATCGGGGAGGGGGGAGATAAGCCTGTGAAAAGGCACAAGGCAGCCCAGCAGCCGACGAAAAGGGAGTCGTCGGGGGCTGGATTGAGAGCCGCTAAGATGGCTGACCCCCTGACGATGGTGGTGTCGGATACGAGCTACCCGGATTCGTTTGTCACTATAGAGTAATTTGAGCTTTTTAGGAAGGCTACCTGGAGGGCGCTCGAAAGACTGTACCCCGATGAATTGCCTAGATTCAGGCCCTCCTTCTGTAGGGGAGGGGTCTTTATATTTGTGGCAGCCGATCCTGTGGCTAAAGCTTGGCTACAAAATGCTGTAGTCGAGACAAGGTCTTGGGAAGGCGCATCTCTTAAGGTGAGTAGCGTTGAGTTGATCCAGAAGATAGTAAGGGCTACGGTGTGGTTCCCGGGTGAACTGGAAGAGGACACAACGGGAGGAGGATTCAAAAATCTGAGAGGCATCACTGGTGCCTCAAAGTCGACACCCACGATGGCTCTGTGGGCAGTAATAGGCTTGGAGCCCCTCCATCTCATCATCAAGGCCGTGGCTATAAAGGCGGCCTGGAGATTAAATATGATAAACGATAGCAGTATTTCGACAGTAGCGCGGATACCAATCGACATTGCGAGGAGGCCGAAACTCAGCATGCTGAGGGACAAAATGTACACTCGTCGCTATCTCTTCGACAAGAAGTATCGAATTATCCTATCCACGAATGAGGAATGTTTCATCGGCAAGGCACACCTGCCCAGTGATGGAGACAACTGGATTACAGATGGCTTCAAGAAGAGGGAGAACGCAGGACGCGATGTATATCATAGAAGGAATGGAATGGGCTACACAATTGCGATGGGGTCGTACGCCACAGTTCTACAATCTGAGATAACGAGCATGCTCCAGTGCGCCTAGAAGGCAAAGGAGTATGGCAATAAAAGAAGCATTTGTATCGGCTCAGACGGCAGGGCTTCTATCATGGCCCTTAATGGAACAGCGACCACGTCGCTACTAGTATGACAGTGCTTTGAGGCACTGAATAAACTAGCGACAGAAAACCGAGTCACTATTTTTTGGGTACCTGGACACAGCGGTATCAGAGGCAATGAGATATCGGACAGGCTAGCGAAGCTAGCAGCAAAAGAAAATTATACTGGACCTGAGCCAGTTGTAGGAATTTCCAGTAGGTTAGTCACTCAAGATATTAACAGTTGACTGACTGAGGAACATCAAAATGAGTGGGGTTTGGTCTCTGGCTGCAGACAGGCTACAACACTCTTGGACTCAAAGCTAAACTCTCACCGAGCGAAGGAATTACTCAAGCTCGGCAGGAACGAAGTCAAAGTCCTAAAAGGAATGTTGATAGGACACGAAAACTTCCGATACTACAGACATAATATAGGGCTTGAAGAAAGTCCCCAATGTTATCTGTGCGGAAGGGGTAACGAGATTTCTACTCATGTCCTTTGTCACTGCCCTGCGATTGCGGGGAAACGTGTAATGCTCACAGACAGTCGCTGCATCAATGAGTCTGAAATATCAGACAACAGCGTGGCTGCGGTCCTCTCCTTATGGAGAGGGCAATGGTGTCATGCTTAAGGCTTATAAGGGCTGTTACGTTCTCAACCCAGAACAATAATAATAATAAAATAATTGTATTTTTAGTACAGTGTAAATTTTTTCATCAAATGTTCTTCGATACAATTTTTAAAGAATATTTGAATAATTATTTAACTACAATGCCTTTGATAATTTCGTTATTTTGAGGGAAAAAAATTTTACTATTACAAAAATAATTTCTGAGGATAACAGACAATTCATTACATTTTAATTTTAATTAAAACCAAAATATGTTGTAAAGTATTTTTTTAATACAAAAAACTGTTCTTATCAAATCCACGTCAATAAAAATTAGTTTTTTTAGCGAGATTTCTTTAATTACGCTATTTTTTGACAACTGTGTACTTTAATTGAAGAATTATATAACTACAAGGTTTTTGTTAATTTTTTATGTTTAATATAGTGTCATTTTGGAAAAAAATTACTTGCACAGAAATAATTTATAATTATAACAGAAAATTCAGTACATTTTAATATAAGAAACGAGGTGTCTCGTCATCTCGAAATTCTAGATGAGTAGTCAAATATTTTTCATAAATTTGACAGTCGTCCGACTACATACATTCAGAAAAATAGATAAGAAAATAAAGATATAAAACAGAAATAAAATTAAAATATAAAGTTTTTTTATAATTTTACAACTGAGATATTTTCCAAAGAATGGCATTTTTAATTATAAAATTGCGTTCCTACAAGAGTTGATGTGATTTTTATAGATTTAATCAAACTCACTGATGAGGGCCATTTTGTACTGAAAAATTTGAAGCAATTTAATAGTTTTCGATTCACATAACCCTAAAGTAAACAATTAACATGAAAAATGTCTACAAAATTTTCAAGGTTTTCAAAATTACATTTCCAATAAAGCTTTTTTCTCGCTCTCACGGTCAGAGGAAAATCCTAAAGAAGAAATTTAATTTTGAAATTTTTTTATATTAAAAAAATTTTGAAATTTAAGAGAATTTAGAGTAACCAGAAATTTTTTAAGCTGATGAGAATTTTTGTTAAATTATGGTAAATTATGCTAAATTATCGTAATTTATGATAGCTTATCGCTTCAATTTGGTCTAATCTGTTAAAAACTCTGTTAACTTAAATTTTGAGCGCATAGATGTATAATTTTCATTTTTCACCTCTGGCGTTACACTTTGCTTCCTTTCACGTCAGCAAACTTGAAAATCTATACTTAGTCCTGCTTTACAGGCATTGAAAAGAGCTGAAACCATGCATGTGTTATAAAAAATATTTATTAAACGGTCACTGAAGTTCAGAAAAATTACATAATTTTTGATTTTTGACAACCAAATAACTGCATTAATAGTAACAGATTTTTTCTCCTCTTCTTGAAATTCGAAAGTGTCTCGTTTTTAAGGGGCTTTATACAATTTTAAGTAGAAAAGTCCCCTTGACTGCAGATTATTTTTAATATTCTAGAATTATTACCAACTCTTCTCCTCATTCTCCTTAAGGTGATGACGATTGAACCGTAGCTGCTTCCAATCAAAATTAATGGAATAAGCAATCCGAATGCAAAAAGATATGCGATGTAGCTCTCACTGTGTGTTATAGGATCATGCTTATCCCAGGATACACTGCAAGAGATGTTTCCAGCTTCTTGCCCATAACTGCCCCAGCCCAATAATGGTGGTATTGATAGCGATAAAGCATAAATCCATACGCAGGATGCCAAAACGCAAGCCTTTCTATTAAAAACAAAAATTAAAAGATTTATTCAATCGAATTATTTTTACTAAGGTAGGCTCGGCGAGACGGGATACCTGGGTAAGACGGGATACCCGATTTTTTCACAAGCGATATGTTTTTCAGAGCTCTTTTTTTATAAATAGGTTGAAGAACTAAATAAGACAAGTATAAAAAAAGAAATAAAACGAATTCAAAATATTTACAAAATACGAAATTAATGTTGAAATTTCAGAAAGTGAATTCTGCTATTTTAAGATAATTTTAAATGGACACTATTTATTGAAAATCTCCAAATATATTTTTTATAACGCTCATTGTTAAGCTTAATTATTGAATTTCAATTTAATAACCAAGTTTTATGAAATACTATTTGAAGTGGAAAGTGACAGTTGTGCATACATAACAAATGACTATAGTTTTTATACCCATAGGGAAGTTTTTTTAAATTCTCAAAATTAAAAAAAAATTTTATCAACTAGGTCCACTAAGGTGGTCCATTAAAACGAAAGTTTGAATTTCTTTTGGAAATATGGCACATTCTGCCCACCCCATCAATTTTGCCATAAGATTAACATGAGGAAATCCCCTATTTTTACGAATATAAGATTGTAGGGCGAAAATTTCGATAAAACGAATGCAAATAGCATGAAGTTCTTAAAGTCACTTTCCAAAAATTTGACGGATATTTTGATTATTGATTTGAACCCCCTGAATCCCTTCCGGCATGCCTCAAAAAGCACCCTTTAAAGAGTCTAACGTCTAAAAGTCTGAACGAAGATCAAGTATTTTGCGGTAAATTGTTCATAAATATTTTTATTTCTTATTACAGATAATTTTTAATCATTAAATTAAAAAGTTTAATGTTAGTAATGTAGTTTTTTTAAATTGTCGACAAACTCGACAGAATTATGGTATGTCTGGTATTTTTACAACTTATCCATAATTTTTTTAACAATTTCCATTTATTTTTACCATTTTTTCAAAGAAGTATAAAAAATTTAGACCTTCTTTGAGTAAAATGAAATAATTGGCTTAAATAAAAAATCAGCAGGATCGGTTGACATTATTTTGAATTTGTTAAAATAATGTTTACGGGAAATTGCTGCAGACCGCTGCTCTTTCTATAGAGAGATCTACATGGTTGCTCTTCACAGGAACTTCGAAGAGGAAGGTCGCATCGGAGGTGTCGATGAAGTAGTAGTAGTAGACGAAATAGATGAGTGCAAGATCGGCCGTCGACAATACGAGCGAGGGCGTGTAATGGAAGGATCATGGATCCTCGGAATGATCCCCAGAGGTCATCCCTACAGCTATTGGTCGAAAATCTGTTCCGAAAATAAGA
>JAWWLR010000034.1:48735833-48746915 GCA_035041075.1 Acraspis erinacei
CAGCTCCCCTCACTTCCCCTAGTTCTTAGCCCCCATTTCCCTCAATCTCCTTATTTTCTCTCCCCCCACTCTCCTATTTCCCACCAATTTTTACCCTACTTTTCGCTTATAACCCCTACAACCGACCGAACCTATAAGAGGCTACGAAACAATACAACATTATGGTCCTCTAGTTATTCTCTTCTTTATTTATAATTTATGCAGTAGTTATGCATATTAATAATTTTTCTATTAGTCATAAAAAGTATGTAAATTCTGAAAAACTGCGGAAAAAACTGTCTTTTTCCCAGTAATTATCTTCTGCTTGAAACCAGATTTCCAGAGCGATTGCGTAATTTCGAAAATTCACAAATGAATGACTAAAAGAACCGATACTAATGGAATAAAGAGATCATACTCATTACTCTATGGAATAAAAGCCCGTAACGAATGAAGATTTTGAATAACGAGAGACAAAGCCTTGTCTCCGCCAGTATGAGGAATAATTTTTTTTAATTCCTCAAAGGTTTTGCAAATCCGTGATATTAAATTTTTCAAGAGTAATTAAATTTTTGTCATTGAATCTTGAAATCTTTAAGACACACAAATTGATGGGTGCAAATATATATTTACATTGTTGAAATAGCCGTTTTTTTCACCCGTTCGAAATGAGGATAAAAAGACTTTGCAGAATATCGTTCCTTAACAAAGAGAAGTGATTTACTCAATTCTGCATCCAAATTTTGATCCAGAATATAAACAGTGATTCACAATGCTACTTTCCAAAAAAATTTGTAAACACAAATATTTTCAAACGAATTTATAAGAAGCTTTTTTCCTAAATTTTCTTTATATTGCAAGTTTACTTAATGGATTTCTCAGTTTCCTCTAAAATCTGATTAAATAAGTAGGGACTCCATATCAAAGGCAAAAAGTGGGTCATCGATTTCTTTTATTTTTTGTTATCGTGTAGTGATTGGGGTACTAAGTAATGATGTCAAAGGGTTTTGCAAAAATTGCTATATTTTGGCAGTAAAATGCAATCGTAAACTAAATAAATAAATATAATACATAAAGTGTCCTAAAGTTGTCCATGAAGTAGAAAAAATGTTTTCTTTGATACATTTTTTTCTCAAAGTGGGGCGATTTTTAAGTTTATTTTAGATGGATTCTGTACTAACTTTAGAATAACACTTACATTGGTGAGTCAATTTGAAAAATTGTTTGTGTTATAAAAAAATTATCAAAAATACTTTCTTAAGGATTAAAAAGACACTTTATTCCATAAAATTTTCGTCGCAGTATATGTAAAGCTAATACTTAATTACGACTTATTAAATATTAATTATTTTTGTAAACATTAATATCATATTTAATAAACAAATTAAATTTGTAGCTCTTATTAAATATACAGGATTTCGGGTTTGGACTAAAAATTACTTTTCAGTTACAATTTTCGACATTTCTTTCTTTTCAGTTAAAAATTTGTAATTGTTTAAACAAATTTAATCAAAAAATGCACACTTTGTCACTTTTTAACACATAAACTTCGTTTCTTAACATTATTAAATATCAATATCTCCATAATGACCTTCTACGTATATTTTTTTATTATATTTATTTCAATAATTAACCATTTTTACCGGAAAATAAAGGTGTGTCGAAACTTATTAATTAAAAGTAATTTTTAATTATTATAACTCTAAAATAATACCGTTTAATTTGTTAACTAATAGGAAACGTCAATTTTAATTTTCACCAATTTCAATTTTCAAATCTAAATATCGAGCAAAGATTTTTAAGTGAAAAGTTCGTGTAGGTTGGAAACTTTTCGGTATATTAAAATGCAATCATAAAAAAAGTTGGAAAACTTTAGTATAGAGTCAACACACATTTCTTAATTGCTGGAAAAATAATAATAAAAACGTAGCAAGAAGCAAATACGTCAAAGATCGCCTTATTGTGCATACTTGATGAAGACGATTTTGAAATTCATGAAGCGATTTTAAAACTAGAACAGATCGTTTTTTTCCCTGCGGGTATTCAATTTCCTTTAGAATAGAACTTTACATACATTTAAGTTTGACGCAAAAACCTATTCAATATTTTCACAAAGGATCAAATGCATACAAATTCTATTAAAGTGCGCAGCGAGGAAATGACCCGATAAAATTCCCGGCTTTCGCTCACACACAAAATTTCCCTATATCTCCTTAATCTCCAAATTACTTTCTGATTATTTCCCTGAAATGCGAATCACCCTGCTTACTAATTACTTGATTTCGTAATTTACAAAACTTTTAAATAAAGAAATTTTAAAAAAACACGTGTTTCTTCTTTATTTAGACAAAATTGAATTGCAAGATATCGAGTACAACCAACACTCAAATTCCAGTACGTATCCTTAAATTACTTTTTTTTAATTGAGGCCCTTTCATCATATAAAAATTAAAATCTCCAATCCAGGTATCTTCAAGATTAGCCCAAATGTCTAGAACTTTGCTTCCCCTCCTGGGATCATTTTGATTTCCGGGTAAATTGCAACTAAAATAAAATTTGATATTTTTACAAAATTTTACCAAAATTATAATTTTTTACATTTTTAATAAAGAAACTTTTATAAATAGAATAAAAAACAATTTTTGATTAAAATTTATGAATTTTTAATGCACATGAATTTAAATAAATTGCTTAAAATATTGGAAAATAACTTCAAATCTTTGACCCTATGAAATCCCTCAACTCATTTTGAATAAATTCTTTAAAGTCCATTAAGATATTTATAATTTCCGTGAAATTTTATCAAATTCCATGTCCTAAAATCAAAGATAATTGATTAAAATACCACGATGTCTTTTACAATCTCCTAAAATCATTGAAATCCTAAAAAAAACTTTGAACATTCCTTGGGATCTTTTAATCCATCTTAAAACCTTTTAGATCCTGTGGAATCGTTCCATATCTCCCAAAATTCCTTACATTCACATTCAAAATTTTTTCGAACCCGTTTCTGTCCACTGAAGATTTTCAAAGCTCTTGAAAATTCTTTAGAATTCAGAAAATACCCTAGAGTATTTGAGATTAACTAAAATTATTACAAATACTCTGAAATAATTCAGATCCTTTAAAACCTTTTTAAATCCCTTGACATTTTTTAAAGGTCTTAAAAATTCCTTGGAATTTAAAAACATACCCTCAAAACCTGTAAAATTCTTTGGAATCTCTTCAAATAATTTAAGTTGATTTAAAACTCCTCGCAATCCTTTAAAATATCCTAAAATCTTTAAAACCTTGCAAAATATCTTGAAATATTTGAAAATCTTTAAAGTCCTACAAAATTAAGCACTTCTTATTAATAAATTGATTAAGTAATTAAAATATTTGAAAATCCCGTGAAATTTAATGAAATTCAATGTCCTGAAATCCTGTAAAAATGGATTAAAAACCCTTAGAAATTCCCTTGGAATCTTTTTAAATATCTCAAAACATTATATGTCCCATAAAATCATTTCATAGCTTCAAAATTCTTTACAACCACATGCAAATTTTTCTCAAGTGCCTTAAATTCATTAAACTATTTGGAATTTTTTTTAAATATCCTACAATATTTCAAATCCCTTGAAACTTTTTACAGTTTTTGAAAATTCCTTGGAATTTAAACAAATATCCTAGTCTTTGGAATCACTTCAAATTATTCAAAAATATTAAAAATCATTGAAATCCCTTCAAATAATCGAAATCCATTGATTCTTTGAAATTCATTCAAATATTATAAAATCAAGGGAAAATACATTAAATCTGAAATTTCCTCAGGGTGGCCATTTTATTCAAAGAAAAATATTCCCGGTGTGTTTTCCCGATTCAAAAATATTTTTTACGGTCATTGAAATTAAAAAATGCGAACTTTACAGCTAACATTTTTCCATGTGAAGTAATAAAAATTGAGCTACAAATCATTTTAAGCAATTTTAAGCTTAAAACATTAAAAATTGAGCAATGCCATTTTTTTATAAAATGAGCACTTCCTAAATTAGAAGTTAAATTATTTTTATTTTAAATAGTTTCAAAATCCTTAAAAAGCTTAAAAATTATATTTCAAAAGATTGAGAAATATTTAAGTAATAATTAAGTATTTTTGAAATTTTTTCAGAACTTCTAAACATTCTTCATCTGTTTGCAGCGAAATTTCGGTATGAATAATGATATTTTGTCCGAATACGTAGACACTTCGTTTAAACAATATGTATTTATACATCGAAATTCAACAATTTTACTTACAAATTAAAAGTTTTCAAATAGAACAATTAAAATTGTAACGTTCAAATTTTATTATTTTTTTTAGTTGTAAATATTTGTTTTCTAATTACTGATTTTAAATGAACAGTCAAATATTTCGAAATATAAAGCCATTGATCTTTTTTTTTAATAAAAAATTTGTTTAGTTTAGACTGAAACCATTTTTAAATTAAAGATTTTCTAATTGCGCATTGTAAACTGAATGATATGATAATTGAAAAATATAACCATTCCAATCATTATTTTTAAAAACTGTTAAAATCAAACTTGAACAGATTTTCTTTTCTAAAAATTTGTAAAATCCCCGGTCAAATAATAAATGCACTGTCATTTACCGATTTTTCCTGGTCACATAAAATTCTCGTTTTCCCGGTCCAGCTACCCTCTTTCCAGAAATCATGGAGAAATGAGGTAAAATAGCTTGAGAGCTTTGAAAATCCCTTAAAACCATTAAAATCCTAAAACCTCGCAGGTACAATAAAATTGTTCCATATCTTCCAAAATTCTTAAAACCCCATTAATATCATTTAAATTCTTGGAAATTTCTTCATCATTTTTAAATCTTTTGAAAATGCCGCATGATCTTTTAAAATACCTTACAATATTTCAAATCCTTTGCAATCCTTTGCAATACCTTGGAACTTTTTGAAGCTCTCAAAAATTCTTTGTCATCCTGTTTTATGAAAGGAAAGTGAGAAAAAATGCTCAAGAGATACAAACGAAGAGCGACGCATTTATTCGATTTACTTATCAGTAATAGGTGTTCCTTACGAACGATTAAAACATTTCACAAGAAATGCGAAAGAAATAACTTACAAAATGATTATCAAATTGATCAATTTGCACCTGCTATTCACATGTCTTCAGTGTCACTGTCCGAATCATCAGCCATCGCTTGACGTGCCTTCGTTTCTGCTTCGGTTTTTATCTCTATGGGAACCCGCTCGTGTTGACCTTGAGTGTGAGCACCAACCCAACTCATCTCCAGCTCGAACTGCTTGTCTTTCAGTTCATCGTGGACAAGATAAATTATCCGCGCGGCTTCCTTCACGAGTTCTTTGCAGGTCATGTCAGACAGTTTCATCTTTTCTATTTCGGTTTTCGCCGACTGCTTTGCTTTACCTGGTAACACAAAAAGTTACAAACTTTTAGGCATTTTAGTTCTTATAGTTTTTAAAGATTTCCGAACTTTATCAAGGTGCCTAGCGATTCTTACGAACAACATTCAAGGTCTTTCGTAGGTTTTCCAAGTCATAAAAGAATCCCACGATAATTTCAGGTATCTTAAGTTTTTCCAGATTTTTAAATAATAGACTCGGAATAGAAGATTCAAACGAAATTAGAAACAAAAAGGAACGGAACGAAACTTACGCTGCGCCTGTTTTCGTTATTTTCTGTATAAAATATAATTACTATATAAATTTGACATTATGTCTTCGTAGCCTCATTATATTTTAATCCTTTTTCAGACAAAGCTTAGTTTTTAGCCAAATTATTTTTAATTTATCGAACACCGTCGAATAATCAAATAATTGAATAATACTAAAACATAATTAATAATTTCTTTAATTTGTCCCTAAAAACTATGAATTTGATAATAATTCAAACAAATTTTTATTTGACTTTCTAATACTTCAAAGTCAGTGCATATTTAGGTAAAATTTATGGGACTACTAGATTAAATTCTCCTTAAACCGTTTCAAATTCTTAAATTTTCAAGTAAAAATTTTGCGTTTTTAACAAGATAGATGAATTTTTAAGAAAATATTTACATTTTTAACCAGATTAATTTTGTACCAAAAAATACTATTTTTCAACAAAAAACATGAATTTTGAAATAAATTGCGAAGTCTTTAACTAGAATCATTAAATTTCCCATAAAAAGAATTATTTTGAGTCTAGAAGATTGATATCTACCAAAAGATCCAAATTTTCAACCAAAAATAATTTTTCAACTAAACATTAAATAGTTATATTTTAAGCAGGAAAATTAATTGTGAATAATAAAAAAAAAATTCAACAAAATAGTTCAAGTTGCACTTGGAATAAACTGAATAAACTGAACTTTCAGTCAAAAATTTACTTCAAACATAAGAGCGTGATATTCCATTTAATATGGCAATTTAAACAAAAAAATTAACTTCGCTCTTGAAAATATTCCCTCACTTCAAAAAAAAAAATTCCTGCCATTTCCAGGTATATACAAATTCCCTCAGAATTTCAGGTTTTCCAGGAAAGGCAGACACCCTGTTTATGGCATAGAAATTGGCCAGGTAGAGGTTATAGATTTAAAGCATCAATAGATCATTTAAATTGCTTCTTGTACTTTATTGTAAAATCTTATCAAATATGTTTAAATCTTTTAAATTAACTTATCATCTTTTAAATGTTCTCGAAATCTTTCGTATTCATTTGAAATCATTGAAATATTTGAAATTGTTTAGAATCTTCAAAATGTTTTAAAAACTTTGAAATCTGGTCTAGTGTACCCTTTTTGAAATTTATAGAATTCTTTTTTTTTTATTATATATATTAAGTTTATTATATATATATTTTTTTTATTTTTATGAAATTTTGATGAAATATTTCTGAAATCATTTTTATTCATTTGAAATCAATGGGATATTTTTAAACTGTGCAAAATCTTTAGAAATCTTATACATCTGTTATACTATACCCATTTTAAAATCTTTGAAACCTTTTGAAAGTTTTTAAATCTTTGGAAATGTTCGAAATCTGGTGTACACACATCTCTTTCAGATCTTTGAAATCGTTGCCATCTTTATGAAATTTTCAACATTTTTGGGAACCTTTTGTGAAATCTTTATCAAATCCTTTGGAATCTTTGTGAAATTTTTCTGAAATCTTTTTTTGTGAAAACTTTTTCATTCGTTGAAATCATTGAATTATTTGACATCTTAGTGAGATCTTTTCAAATCTTCTAAAAAGTTTTGAAACCTTTTGAAAATCGTTTCAAGTCTTTGAAAATCGTTTCAAACCTTTGAAATCTGATGTACTTTTTTCGTTTTCAAATTTTGGAAATCCTCTAAATCGTTTGAAACTTTTAAAAGCTTCGTAAATTGTTGTGAAATATTTGAAATCTTGAAAAAATCATTCAAATCTTTGAAAAATATTAAAAATATTTTTTTAATATTTGATAATATTTGTGAAATTTTTTTAATCTTTGCGAAATATTTGAAATCATTATAAAATCTTTGTAAAATATTTCAAAGCTTTGTGAAATATTGATAATATTTTTGAAGTGTTTGGTATATTTTTGAAATTGTTGAAATCTTTGCGAAATCATAGAATCCTTTGTGAAATCTTCTAAAACTATCAAAAATCTTTGCGAACTAATTGCAATATTTTTGAAATCCTCAAAGAATCATTTAAATATTGGTATAATATTCAAAATATTTAATAATATTTGTTAAATTCTTCAAATTTTTGCGAAATATTGGAAATCTACGGGAAATCATTGAAATCTTTAAAATATTTGTGAAATTTTTAAAATATTTGTGAAATTTTTAAAATCTTTGTAAAATTATTGGGAAATTATTTATGCCTTTATGAAATCTTGTCAACTTATCCGAAATGTTTGTGAAATCTTTGCGAAATATTTGTTAATATTTAAAAAAAACGAGTGAAATCTTTACGAAATCTTTGGAAAATCATTAGAAGTCTTTGTGACCTTTGAATCTATCCGAAATCTTTGCGACATTTTTTAAATCTTTAGGAAATCATTATGTTCTTTGTCAAATCTTTCTGAAATATTTGAAACATTTTAAAAATATTTGTTTATATTTGTGAAATTATTGAAATCTTTGGAAAATACTGAAATATTTGAAATTTTTTGAAATTATTGAAATCTTCGGGGAATCATTAATGTTCTTGTAAAATCTTTTGAATCAATCCAAAATCTTTGCAAAATATTTAAAATCTTGAAAGAATCATTAAAATCTTTGTGAAATATTAAAAATATTTCATAATATTTGTGAAATTCTTCAAATCTTTGCGAAATATTGGAAATCTTTAAAATATTTGTGAAATTTTTGCCACATTATTGGTCAATTATTTATGCCTCTGTGAACCACTTTTAACTTATCCGAAAGCTTTGTGAAGTCTTTGCCAAATATTTGTTAATATTTATAAAAACGAGTGATTTTTTTAACGAAATCTTTGGAAAATCATTAGAAGTTTTTATGCCCTTTGAATCTATCCGAAATCTTTGCGACATTATTTTAATATATGGTAATATTTATGAAATTATTCAAATATTTGTGAAATCTTTGGAAAATCATTGATATGTTTGTAAAACCTTTTAAATCTATGCAAAATGTTTGCGAAATATTTGATATTTTTGAAAAATCACTGAAATATTTTAAATTTTTTAAATATTTTTGAAGTATTTGGTAATATTTGTGAAATTATTGAAATATTCGGAATATCATTAATGTCCTTGTAAAATCATTTCAATCAATCCAAAATCTTTGCAAAATATTTGAAATCTTTATGAAGTATTAAAAATATTTGATAATATTTGTGAAATCTTTGAGAAATATTTGTTAATATTTTTTAAAACGAGTGAAATATTTGGAAAATCATTAGAAGTCTTTGTGACCTTTGAATCTATCCGAAATCTTTGCGACTTTTTTATATTTAGGAAATCATTATAATCTTTGTCAAATCTTTTTGAAACATTTGAAACATTTTTTAAATATTTGGTAATATTTCTGAAATTATTGAAATCTTTAGCAAATCATTGATGTCTTTGTAAAATCCTATAAATCTATGTAAAATGTTTGCGAAATATTTGAAATCTTTGACATCTTTGGAAAGTCACTGAAATTGGGGAAAATTATTTATGCCTTTGAGAAATCTTTTAAAATTATCCGAAATCTTTGTGAAATCCTTGCGAAATATTTGTTAATATTTTTTTAAACGAGTGAAATGTTTGAAAATCATTAGAAGTCTTTGTGACCTTTGAATCTATCCGACATCTTTGCGACATTTTTTTAATCATTAGAAAATCGTTCTATTCTTTGACAAATCTTTCTGAAATATTTGAAACATTTTTTTTAATATATTTGAAATTTTTTTGAAGTATTTGGTAGTATTTGTGAAATCTTTGGGAAATCATTAATGTCCTTGTACAATCTCTTAAATCAATCCAAAATCTTTGTAAAATATTTCAAAGATTTGCGAAATATTGGAAGTCTTCGGGAAATCATTGAAATATTTAAAATATTTGTGAAATTTTTGAAATCTTTGTAAAATCATTGGGAAATTAATTATGCCTTTGTGAAATCTTTTAAACTTATCCGAAATCTTTGTGAAATCTTTGCAAAATATTTGTTAATATTTTAAAAAACCAGTCAAATCTTTACGAAATCTTTGGAAGATCATTAGAGGTATTTGTGACCTTTGAATCTATCCGAAATCTTTGCGAAATTTTTGTAATCTTTAGGAAATCATTCTAATCTTCTTCAAATCTTTCTGAAATATTTTTTTAATATGTAGTAATATTTGCGAAGTATTTGAAATCTTTGATATTTTTGGAAAATCAATGAAATTTTTGAAGTATTTGGTAATATTTGTGAAATTATTGAAATCTTCGGGAAATCATTAATGTCATTGTATAATCTTTTAAATACATCCAAAATCTTTGAGATCTTTGTGAAATCCTCAGAGAATCATTAATATCTTTGTGAAATATTAAAAATATTGGATATTTGTCAAATTCATCAAATCTGCGAAATATTGGAAATATTTAAAATATTTGTGAAATTGTTTAAATCTATGTAATATTATTGGGAAATTATTTATGCCTTTGTAAAATCTTTTAAACTTATCCGAAAATCTTTGCGAAATCTTTACGAAATCTTTGGAAAATCATTGGAAGTCTTTGTGATCCTTGAATCTGTCCGAAATCTTTACGACATTTTTTTAATCTTTAGAAAATCATTCCAATCTTTATCAAATCTTTCTTATACATTTTTTAAATATTTGGTAATATTTATGAAATTATTGAAATCTTTGTGAAAACATTTGCCTTTGTAAAATATTTTCAATCTATGCAAAATGTTTGCCAAATATTTGAAATCTTTCTGAAATCTTTAAAAATCTGCAAAGTATTGAAAACATTTTTTAAATTTTTGGTAATACTTGTGGAACTATTAATTTCACTGTTGAATCCTTTAAATCTATCCGAAATCTTTGAGAAGTCATTGAAATCTTTGTAAAATATTTCTGAAATCTATGGCAATATGAATTTTATACCTGTATTTATTATTTACTATTTATTGTATATTTATTAATATTTATGTAAAATTTGTATTTAGTATAATATTATTATACTGTGTAAAAAATGTCCCACCTAAAAACAAGGCTCCGCCGCTTTTAACCCTTGCAGACTACCTACGGAAAGGGGGTTTGGTGTCTTAGACTACTAGACACTCTGTTAAATAATGCAAAATTGAGTTTAAATGAAATAAAAAATATATATATTACCGACTGCACATCCGTAGAATCCATTAGAGACTCCAGAAGGATCAATCATATACATAGCCAGTCCATCTGCTTCATGTGCACTCAGGATAACGGAGCAACCATATGGTCGGACTGCTGAGTAAAGTGTATACGCGTGCATATACATGGATACACGTTCATTTAAGTACTTCAGAGGTATTAGCCAACTCAACCAGCAAAGTTCAGTGACGGCAAAATTCCAGAAAAAACAAAGGTGTTCCTAAGCAATTGACAACCAACTGTAGTGTACATGTATTTATCCAATACCCCTGTCACATA
>JAWWLR010000034.1:48786738-48803170 GCA_035041075.1 Acraspis erinacei
ACTTTAATTTTAAACCAGAAGAATGAATTTTCATCTAAAAGGATGAATCTTTAACTAGAAAAATTGAATTGTTGATCAAAAAGATGAATTTTCAACCAAGAAGATTAATTTCTTCAAAAAAAATATGAATTTTTTACTGTAAAAGATCATTTTTCAACCAAAAATTGAATACTTCAATTTTTAGTCAAAAAATAATGTTCAACGAAAAATTAAATTTTTACCACAAATGATTGAATATTCAACTAAAAAAGAAACAAATTTTCCAAAAAATAGTTAAATTATCGGCAAAAAAGTTTCTTTTTATTTAAAAAAAACGAGCAAGTTTTCAACCAAATACTCTTATTTCAATCAAAAAATTAATTTTTCATTAACATAATTAATTATCAAACAAAAAAAGTATTTTTTCAACAAAAGAGTTTAACTTTTAACCGAAAAGAAGAATGTTTTAACAAGAAGATTAACTTGCGAAGAAATAATATCGTTTTCTTTTTTACAAATAAATAATATCGTTTTCTTTTTTACAAATAAATCGACTTTTAACCAAATATGTAGATTTTCAACGACATAGTTAAACTTTTATTTAAAAAAGACAAATTTTCATCCAAATTGTTGAATTTCGAACAAAAAAAGATCAATTTTCAACCAAAAATGGACGTTAAAATTTTCAGTTCATTAATATGCAACCAAACTAATGAATTATTAACTAAAATGATGAATTTTTAATTGGAATATTTGAATTTTAAACCAAAAAGATAAGTTTTCAACTAAAACAATGAATCTTGAACTCACATTAGTTTAATTTTCAAAAAAATAATAATTTTAACCAAAGAAGATAAATTGTCAATTAAAACTTAAATAATTATATTTTAAGTGCAATAAATCAATGTTCAAACAAACAGAAGACTTTTAAACTACAATTATCGAATATTCAATTGGAAGAAGTTAAATTTTCAGTGAAAAAAAATACTTTCCACATAAAAACTAACTTTAATAAAGAAAACTAACTTAAAAAAATAGTCACATTTTCAAACAAAGTGATGAATTTTCAACTAAAATTGTCAAACTTTTACTGGAATAGTTTCATTTTAAACCCGAAACATGAATTTTTAACTAAAACAATGCGTCTTTAACTAAAAAAGATCATTTTCCAACCAAAATGGAATAATTACATTTTTAGTCAAGAAATGAATTTTTAAGCATAGGTGAATTTTTAACTAAAATTATAGAATATTTAACTGTAATACTTGAACTTTTAACGGAAAAGAAGAATGTTTAAACAAGAATTTTAACTTTCAAAGAAAAAGATAATTTTCTACACAAATAAATCGATTATTAACCAAATATTTCGGTTTTCGACAAAATAGTTGAATTTTGAACAAGAAAAGATCAATTTCTTAACCAAAAATGGACGTTTAAGTTTTCAGTTAAAGGATTACTCGAATGGTTGAAGTTTATACCAAAGAGATGAATTTTTAAACATAAAGATTAATTTTCTACAACAAAAAGCGTATTTTTCATAAAGTACATAAATTTTCAAAGAACTAATTTAATTTCTAAATGAATAAAAATTAAATAATAAATCATGATTTAATTAGATTAAACAAATATAATATGTGACTGTAGATAAAGTAGAACTCACCTTTCTAAATTGACAAAGAACATTTAAATAACGAAAACTTGCATTAACTGCTATCATAAGTAAATTCCCGGTCTTTTGATTAAATTCCCGTTTTTACCCGCTCAATAAAGTTCCCAGTCAAGTCGCTACCCTAACTTAATTATCCAAAAATATAAACATTTTAAAAATGTTATCCAGAGACAGCAAGAGAGATAGCAGAAGCTATAACTGGGTTACGAGTCCGATTTGAAGAAGCACTAGACGCTGATACTGATTCTACTACTAAAAATGATTAAATTTACGAGTCAACTTCAGCCGATGATTTTACACCCACAGAGTAGATCACTTCCAAGGAGGACGACAAATATAAGCATAAGAAAAAGAAGAATTTGAAAAATACGTTTTATATTTTAAGGAATTTGTACAATCAGGGAGGAACCTGGTGAACGTGAATAATGAACAATGATATAAATACTATTTCTCCTAAAATGGAAAGCCGATTTCTGGCTTAGTTTTTTTAATATGTATAAATATTAAATACAAATATACATACTAATTTTTTTTCTGATATTTCAGAAATCATACAAGAGAAGATACAAATGCACAATATTGATTTGCAGCAAAGTTCTAATGCTATTCAACGATATTTAACATATTTACACAACGACTAAAATAAATTTCACGCGGAATATTTACATTTTGAGAAGAATTATACTTTCCTGCAAACAATAACAACCACATCCAGTGGGACATAAGGTTTCTGTCGTAAACCATGCCGCTAAGTGCTGTGTATGGCCACCATGACCGCAGACTATACAGAAATTGCTAGGACCTAAAAAATAATTATATGATAGTTGAGTCTCGAGAAGCGGTAAATTATAATAAAAATGGAAGAGAAAAGGTAAATTTGATTAAATACCTCGTACGGAAATGTGACAAATGGCGCACTGGAAAGTCAATCTCTTGCAATTACTGCACTGCGGACCTTTGCACGTTTTCCCACACAAGGTGCATTCACTCTGGTATTCAATACTTTTGTGCGTATCGGTTTGAGACATGCTAACGTGTTTCAAAACTTGAGCCCTTGCATCCAGAAGCTTCCACCTGTGCAAAACTTCCGCGTAGGCTTTTTTGTATCCATCATATAGAGCCATATTTTTTTCATCCAACAATCTAAGAAAATTAATTCACATTAATTTTACACTTGCAATCTTGTTTTTTTTTTAGTTTTGGAAATATCTATTCATTCTTCGAAGTCTGTGAAATATTTTTAATCTTTGAGACATTTTTGAAGTCTATCTGAACTCTCTGAAATCGTTGAAATGTTTGTTAACCCGTAGAAGGCACACTGGTGCGAGAATCGCACCGGAAAATTTTTCAGTTTGCTGGCATTTGCACAGGCAAAGCTGCAGCGGCTTATCCCCACCAGATTAAATATATATGCGAAATATGCGTAATATACTCTAGATGTTTATTATATGCGCAATATGTTAAATATTTAATGTTAACATTGCAAAAAACCCAATTCGCACCAGTTTGCCTATATAGGGTGCGTGAAAGGAGTGCGCCTTCCACGGGTTAAATATTTGAAATCTTCATGATATCTTTGAGAAATCTTCGCACTTTTTGCGAACTCTCTGAAATTTTTGAAGTCTATGAAACCTTTGTAAATTATTATGAAATTTTTTGATATCTTGGAAACCTTCCTGAAATATTTCAAAACTTTGTCAAATTATTGGAGTATTTTAAAATCTTTGCAACATTTATCAAATCTTTTGAAATTGTTTGAAATCTTTGTGAACTCTATGAAATCTTCATAAAATCTCTGAACTCTGTTCGAACTCCCTGAAATCTTTGAAGTCTGTGAAATCTATCAAATTTTTGTGAACTCTGAAATCTTTTAAATCTTTCAAGTCTGTGGAGTGTTTAAAATCGTTTGAAATCTTTTAAATGTTTTGAAATTTGTATACATTTTTTAAACCTTCGTGAAATCTTTAAAATCTTTGTGCGATCTTCAAAGTCTGTAAAAACTTTTAAATAATTGTGAAATCTTTACAAATTGTTTGAAATTTTTGTAAACTTTCTGAAATCTTTGGAAACTTCGTGAAACCTTTGCAAAATCTTTATGAAACTTTTCAAATCCTTTCCAATCTCTTTGTAATGTTTTGAGTCTTTAAAATCGTTGATATCTTCGAAAACTCTCTCAAATCTTTTAAATATTTTGACAAATCTTTGAACTTTTTATGAACTCTCTGAAATCTGTGAAATCGTTTTCTGTAGAATGTTTTAAATTTTTTGATATCTTAGAAATGTTTTGAAATTTGTATAAATTTTTTAAACCTTCGTGAAATCTATAAAATCTTTGTGCGATCTTCAAAGTTTGTGAAAACTTTTAAATAATTGCGAAATCTTTACAAATTGTTTGAAATTTTTGTAAACTTTCTGAAATGTTTGGAAACTTCGTGAAACCTTTGAAAACTCTTTATGAAATCTTTAAAATCGTTTGAAATCTATGTTTAATGTTCTGGGTTTTTAAAATATTTCATATCTTTGAAAACTCTCTCAAATCTTTGAAATATTTTTACAAATCTTTGAACTTTTTATGAATTATCTGAAATCTTCAAAGGCTGTAAAACTTTTAAATAATTGCGAAATCTTTACAAATTGTTTGAAATTTTTGTAAACTTTCTGAAATCTTTGGAAACTTCGTGAAACCTTTGAAAAATCTTTATGAAATCTTTAAAATCGTTTGAAATCTCTGTTTAATGTTTTGAGTTTTTAAAATCTTTCATATCTTTGAAAACTCTGTCAAATCTTTGAAATATTTTTAGAAATCTTTGAACTTTTTCTGAACTCTGAAATCTTTAAAATCGTTTAAGTCTGTAAAATGTTTAAAATCATTTGAAATATTTGAAATGTTTTGAAATTTGTATAAATTTTGGAAACCTTAGTGAGATCTTTAAAATCTTTGTACAGTCTTCAAAGTCTGTGAAAACTTTTAAATAATTGTGAAATCTTTTCAAATTTTTCGATATTTTTGTAAACTTTCTTAAATCTTTGGAAACTTCGTGAAACCTTTGAAAAATCTTTCTGAAGTCTTTAAAATCTCTGTTTAATGTTTTGAGATTTTAAAATCTTTCATATATTTGAAAACTCTCTCAAATCTTTGAAATATTTTTAGAAATTTTTTAATCTTAAAATCGTTTGAAATATTTGAAATGTTTTGAAATTTGTATAAATTTTGGAAACCTTCGTGAAATCTTTAAAATCTTTGTGCAGTCTTCAAAGTTTGTAAAAACTTTTAAATAATTGTGAAATCTTTATGAAATCTTTGAAATCGTTTGAAATCTCTGTATAATGTTTTGAGTCTTCAAAACTTTGATATCTTGAAAAACTCTTTCAAACCTTTGAAATATTTTTGGAAATATTTGAATTTTTTGCGAACTTGCTGAAATCTTTTAAATCTTTAAAGTCTCTGAATTCTATAACACTTTTTTTAACTCTCTGTAAGCTATACCATTTTTGTGAGATCTCTAAAATCTTTTAAATCTTTTAAGTCTGTAAAAACCTAAAAATCGTCTGAAATCTTTTAAATCTTTTGAAGTTTGTTTAAATCTTTAAAACCTGCGTGAAATCTTTTGAATGATTGTGAAATCTTTGAAATCATATTTTTTTTGAGCTCTCTGGAATCTTTGAAATATTCTTGAAATCTTTTAAATACTTGTGAAATGTTTGGAAATTTTGTAACTCTCTGAAATCTTTAAAATCTTCATGAAATCTTGCAGAATCTGAAATATTTTAGGCGTTTTAAAAATCTTTAAAATCTTTGTGGAAATGTTAAAAATATTTCGATAACTTTCTGAGTTCAACGAAATCTTTGAAATATTAGTGAAATCTTGTAAAATTGTTTGACATCTGTAAAATCTTTGTGCGTCCTCTTAAATCTTTGAAATCTTTAAAGTATGTAGAATCGCTTGAAATCTTTGTGAAATATATTGACATTATTTGAAATATTCATTAAAACCTTTAAGACCATTTCAATAGTTTGAGATCTTTGTGAACTCTATGAAATCTGTGAAATCTTTTAAACATTGCACACATTGAAAAGTCAAGTTTTAAAAATTACCTTCCATTTCGACCGAATTCCCCACATGTATCTTGTATCCCTTTAAGATCATCTAAAGTTTCTGACCAAGAATTGGACCTGTTTTGCTTCAGAGTTTGGAAATTCCATCCTTCCAGAGTCGTATCTGCAGGATGTATCGTATGATATGGAGAGCCACCAGGCTGAAAAAGCAATCCTTTTTTAAAAATTGTAACTTTGAACAAAGACCAACTCAAAACATAAAGGCTCTTTTCTTCCTGAACATCTTCCACAGAAATCCACTAAACTGTTTTACGACATTGCATGACTTCAAACAAATTCTTCAAGCTATTCAAATTTCTTGGAATTATATTACGAATACTTGGCTAAGCACAGAAATTTTCTGAAAATGTTCTAATCCAAATTTGAACATACTTCGAGAAAAATTAATGTCCAAAAACACCGCTGTCACAAGTTATAGAAATCATGCAAAATAATAGAAAGGAAAAAGTCGAGCACACAATCTGTACAACTGCAACGTAAAACAAAATCCAACATAAACGTTCTATTTCTAAAAGGTTCACATTTCAATATATAGAGTAAGGGAGACTACCCTAGTGTAGATAATTATCCTACAGTAGATAATCATTAATTATAACAACAAGTAAAAGTAAAATAATCAATTCTAAATTTAATATATTAACACGTACCGTGTCTCAACTATTAATTGCATTAAATTAATTATTTTACATACAAAAGTATTTTTAATTAATGATTATATACTGTAGGGTGGTCTCTCCTACAAAGAAGAAAAACAGAAAAAAACATTAAGCACAATTCTTTAGAATTTAAATTAGACTTTTAAAATGCAACCAAATCAAATGAAATAAAATCAAACATTTTGATCAATGTATTAAATAAAGTGACCCAAAGAACCATTCATGTAATCCAGAAATTTATCATACGATATTGAAAAGTGAACCGCTTCTTACCTTCGGCCACCGCTTTCCCGTGAATAACCTCTATAACAAAGATAATAAAGTATGACGTCAGTGTATGTACATGTGAAGTGTCTTTTCACGAATTGATAAACAATCTGAATTTGCGATTTCTACGTCGGTACAGTATTCACGATTCCTGAAGAAGTTTCTGATCCAACATTAATCAAGGGCGAATCCAAAACATTTTTCTACGGGCACGATTGCGAATTTTATTTATATTATATCCACTTTATTTATTTGGTGAAAAATGCTATTTTTTAAATCGAAAATTATTGTTTTTCAATGAAAATTTATTTATTCCATTTCTGGTTCAAAAGTGATCCTTTTAAGACTAAAAATTCAACTATTTAATTTAAAATTGATATTTTGTGGTGGGGAATTAATACTTCTGATTGAAAATTCATCTTTTGGGTTAAAAATCTACTCATTTTGTCGAAAAATCATTTTTCTTGTAGAAAATCAAACTTTTTGGTTGCAAGTGCAATTTTTTGGTTGAAAATAATTCCGTTTTTGTAGAGGCTTCAACTATTTTTCTGAAAATTCGTCTTTTTTGGTAAAATTATATCGTGTTTTATTTAAAATCATTTTTTTTGGTTGAAATATCAACTATTATATTTCTCTTTGGTTGAAAATTAACCTACTTTTTAAAAATGAAACTATTTTGTATGGATAATTCGTCTTTTTGCCTTGAAAATTCAACACTTAGAAAATTAAACTATATTGTAGAAAATGTAACTGTTTTATACAAGAATAATTTTTTCTTATTTGAACTTAATTTTTTTCAAGTGGAAATTTGACTCTTCCATTTTTTTTTGAAAATGTAATTATTTGATTGAAAAATTAAACTGTTCTGTAGAAAGCTCGTCTTTTTGGCTTCAAAATTCCACATTTTGTACAAAATTTATGCATTTTGTTTACAATTTTAATAGTAAAAAATTAATCTTCTCAGTTGAAAATTAATCTTTTTTTACTAGAAAATTTTACATTTTGAATTACCTTTTTTTTATTGACTCAAAAATCTTTCTTGGTAGAGGATTCAAGAATTTTGTTGAAATTTCTTCTTTTTTTATTCAATTTAACTGATTCTGATTTAAAATTAAAATCTTCTCTTGGTTAAGATATCAACTATCATATTTTTTCTAGTGAGAACAACTTTTTTTGGTTGAAAATTCTCAATCACTTGTTGAAAAATTGAACTACTCTATTAATTTATAAGAAACAGTACCTGATGTACAAATTTTCCAAATTTAAATTTGGTTCTTCTGGAATCTGCCCTTGACAATAATTGATCAAAGAACAGAATTAAAACCACTCACATCCTAATTTCTTACTTCTAGATTTCTGTAAAAACTTTTCATGAGATGACATTAATGAAATGCATCTATCTAGAATGTGCGTAGAACAAAATGATAAATACGACTGCACAGAAAAAAACCGACTTTCTCAATAGAAAGCTTTTTTTTCTGCGTGATACTTTAGCATATATGAGAACTCCCAAAATGAACGAGTGGTTTTATGAGTTTCGTAAATTACATGATGTGTGTTTTCGCTTAAAATCAACGTGGATTCATTAGATATCAGACATGGTTCTTAGGTCGTTCGACTAGTAAAAAAGCATCTCGAAGGCATACTATACCGTCGCATCTAGAAATATAATGAAAAATTTACAGAATTTCATGCTTAAAAATCTGAAATACATGCGAGGAGGGCGATCAAATATTAAGAAAAACAAATGAGCAGAAGATTTTTAATCGGAAAAGATACCTACGCTGACATTCACAGACTTGCTGATCATCCGACCTTGATTCAAATCTGCATTTTCTGATCGGTAACTAAACGCACAGCTTAGCATTCCAGCCATTTGAATGTCAGATTGTTTGGCGTAATGCTGTATTCTAAACATAAAAATGTACAACATGTACAACAAAGTTTTCACAATCTGTAATAAAAATTGGATTATATCCAACCTCTATAAAAAAAGAAAATAGCGTCGCAGGAATTTTTTTTCATTTTGAGACTGAAATAGCAGGCCTAGAAAATAGTCATGCAACTTTTTAAATCCCAACACCTGTTGTTGAGATTTTGTATAAGTTCATGGAAAACTTGTGTTTCTTTTTATATTCCTTGAAATCTATAGAAATTCCCTGAAATTTGATCATTCAATCATTCGAAATTTTCTGAAATCCTACAAAATTATTTGAACCTTTTTAAAAATACTTAAATTTTTAAAAATTTCTTGGATTAAAAAAAAATAACATCAACATTTTAAAATCCTTTGAAATACCTTGAAGTTTATAAAATTTATAAAAAAATATGGAATTTTTCCATGAAACCACATTTTATTTTAGATTTTTTGAAATCTTCAATCACATAACTAACTTTTTTACCAAAAAAGGCACATTTTGAATTAAATAGTTACATTTTTGGAACAACAGATGAATTTTTATTTAAAAAAATGTAACATAGTAGTTCAACTTTTAACCAAGTAGTTGAATTAACGAAAAATGGGTTACCAATGAAAAATGTCATAGTCGGCATATCAACTAAAAAATATTTTAATTTCAAAATCAAAACGAGTTGAATTCAGCCAGAAAGAAGAATTTGCATCGAAATATGTAATTTTTTAACCAAATAACTGATTTTTCTAAGATGAATTTTCAACCAAAAACATTATTTTTCTGCCAAAAAAGGCGATTTTTAAACATAATAAATGAATTTTTAATTCAAAAAGATCCTTTATCAACTAAAAATTGAAGTTAAATTTTCAGTTCAAAAATACTCATTTTCAAACAAATAAAAAATAATTTTCAACAGATTACTTCAATTTTTAGCTACAGAATAACCTTTTAAGAAAATATAGTTGAATTCCAATAGAAAAGGCGAATGTTGAACAAAATAGTTTAATCCTCAACCAAACAAATTATTCTTTAACCAAAAAATTGAATTTTTAACACAAAAGGTGAAATTTCTACCCCAAAAGAAGAATTTTTTAACATCTTTTAAACTGGCTAGAATTATTCCTAAAGTTCAAAAAAATCTCTCAAAATTCTTAAAGATCTTGGAAAGGTTAAAAAATTATATTTTGTTAAAATTTGTTTGGAAATATTTTCAATTTTTTATTTATTTTTTAATCCTTTGATAAATTCTAAACCTGCTTAATATCTTATAAAATTATAGGCATTTTTTCTAACATTTTGTAATCTTACAAAATTGAAAGATTTGGCTTCAAAATCTTATATATTCTTTTTCGAAATTTTGAGAAATCATTTGAAACGTTTTGAAATCTTGTTCATTTGTCTCTTAAAATTAATTTATAAAAATAAAATAACCTTTTAAAATGCTTATAACGCTTCTAAATTTTGTTTCAACATCTAAAAAAATTAACATTTCGTTTTAAATGTTTTAAAATCTCCAATCAAACAGCTAAATTTTCTACCAAAATTACGCATTTTCAACGAAATAGTTACATTTTCAGCCAAAGAGATGAATTTTCAGCTAAAATTATGAATCTTCCAAACAAACCATGAACTATTAAAAAAATTAGTCCAAACTTTAACAAACTAGTTAAGTTTTCAAATAAAAAACATAAATTATCAACGAAAAACGTTATAGTCGACAATTCATCTAAAAAGGATTTAAATTTGAAATAAAAAAGAGTGGAGTTCATCCAAAAATACGAATTTTCAACCAAAAATATTAATTTTCTACCAAAAAAGACAAATTTCGGAAATTATCAATCTTTAGAATAAACTTTTTACAAGCAACAATAAAAATTGGATTATAATAGTTATAACATTTAAGTAGATAAAATAACCATATTCTTTCTTTTTACAATCAGAAATTTATTGGAATTCCTTGAAATCTTTTTATTATCACTCATATCCTAGATACCTTTTTAAAATCATTTTAATTTTTCTGAAATCTTACAAAATTATTTAAATTCCTCTGAGATAATAATTGTTCATTTCAAATGTGCAATCAAATCTTGCTGAATATTAAAAACATTTATTTGTTGAAAAAAAAACGTTTAAATTCAATGGGTTAAACATTGAATATTTGAATAGAATTTGAAATGGAATAAAACCGTTTATGAATCTAATAAGTTGAAATGATTTGGAAATTAAAAATTGTTCATAAAGCTTCAATCGGATTTTTACATTTTTTAACTACTAAGGCTACTAAGAATTTTTCAATTTTAAAAATCGTTAATTAATTTATAATTACTTCCGATGCACATTGAAAGAAGTTAAAATCGAACCTCTTTTAAATTGCATTACATTATTTGTTATAAAATTTGTTATATTTCAAATGACCCGCTAGATTTTTCTTCTAAAAATTTGTAAAAATTCCCGGTCCAAAAATATATTCACTGTATTTTTTTTTAATCCCTTAAATTGGTGAAATCCCGCAAAGTATCTTGAAATGTGTAATATCGTTCAAAAATTTCCTTAAAAATGTTTATATCTTTGGCATCATTTACGGCCCTATAAAATCCGTAGAAATCCCTTAATATTCCATTCTACTTAATTTGCTTCCTAAAGTTCTCTGGAAATTCCCTAAAATCACTTGAATTATTTGAAATCCATTAATATCTTTGATACTCTTTTAGAATACCTTAACATTTTTCAAATTTTGACATTTTTTCGAGACTTATAAAATATCTTAAAATCTTTCAAGTGCCTTGAAATCCACTGAAATTTTGTAAATCTTATGACCAAATACATTTTACGAGAAACTTACAGGGAATGGATTAAATTCTGTCCAAATGGATGTAAAGGCCAGGTTACTTCCATATCAGAAGTTTGTGATGAACTTTGTACAGCATTTGGTGAAGGCTGAGAAATGACTAGAGCTGCGAGATACCAGGCTTGCACTAAATCTGGCCTCTCCAAAGCGGCGGCTACATTCGCGTTGTAGTGGCACATTGCTGGGATATTTGTAATATTTATGCTAAAAGAAAAAACTATTATTAACTTCTAAAACCTAGGGAACATAACTTTAAAGGTTGGTGTGTATTTTTAAATTTTCTTCAATCTTAGGGTTGTCATTAAACTCAATACAAAAATCCAGACTATTTGCTGGCCCTTCACATTCTTCTAAACTAATTTCTTTATTATATAAATTTTTTAAAGAATTAAGCACTTTAGAATACTAAGATTTCAAGTTGAAAAGAATAATTTTCAACGTAAGTTTAATTTTCGACCAAGAAAGAAGAGAATTTACAAACAAATAGTTGAACTTCCAAGCAAAAGAGACGAATTTTTAACAAAAAAGTTGAATTTTCAACCTACAAAGACAAATCTTCAACAAAAAACAGTTGCATTTTTAAACTAAAATGTTAATTTTCAAGCCAAAAAGACATATCTATTACAAAATATTTAAATTTTTAGATAAGATAGATGAATTTGCATTTTCGACCAAAAAAGATGAGTTCAGCAAAACAGTTAAATTTTCAACAAAATAATAAAAATTTCACCTAATAGCAGAATTGTTAACCAAACAAGATGAATTCTAAACCCAAAATAAAGTACTAGACTTTTCAAATAAAAAGAATGAACTTTTAACGAGAAAAGATTGCTTTTTAAGAACATAATTGCATTTTCCACAAAATAATTAGACTTCCAACGAACAAGAAGAATTTTTAACTAAAAGAGACGAATTCTCGACCAAAAATATAACATTTAGTAGACTTTTCAATTAAAAATAATTAACTTTCAACCATGAAAGAATAATTTTCCATAAAAAAGACGACTTTTCTACCAAAAGATTAGTTCTCATTTGAGCGACCAATGAGAAAAAGGGAAATTTTGTTAACAGGGGGAAAGAGTGAAAAGCCTCTGATTTAATAAACCACAGCAAAAAATTGTACGCGAGGAAGCAACTGATGTTATTTCAGAATATTGTAGTATCTAAAATATATATTTTGGATCCTCGATACGAAATTATGCATTCATAATCAACATATTATAAAAAGAACATTTATTTTTTAACAAAACATTCGCTTAAAATCCTTAATATAAAATGATCTTCGATATTTTAACGTAAATGGTTGGTTACACTGAACACAATTCCAAACATATTTTTTTCGAATATGAAAAATTCCTCGGTAATTTCCGGTTTTCACTGATTCTACATTAGGAAGCTCTAAAAAAGGCGTTTTTTAAAAGTAAAAACGCTTTTCGATTTTTTCAATTAGATGATTCTGAGTGCTGCCTCAAAAATGTTTTAAGATAGATACTGCAAAAAAATGGAATAATGATCTTCATTTTAAATTGAATCTCTTGATTCGCTGCTGCAAAAGAATATAAATTATTGGGACCATCATTAAGTACTTCGAATAAAGTTATAACAAAAAGTTAAAATTTTTATTTGAGTTTTTGACATCTATAGGCAATTGCAAATAATTGTTTTTTTTAATGATAAAAATTTCAGCATTTCTTAACGCAAAAAAACTAAAAAGACATCATTTTTATATTTTTAATTTGAAATTACCATTTTTCACCCCTAACAGCTCGCAACCATTTTTTTCTTAACTATACATTCAAGTTCTAATGAATTTTCAACCAGCTTTCTGCAAGTATCATATCAATATAAATCTCTAAAATAGTTTTAAATTCACAAATTTTTAGATATGATAATCTTGATTGGAGAAAAACAGCTTTTAGCGCTGGGAAAAACATTTTTTTGAATTTATAATGGTGATAATTCGAGAATTCTTTTAATGGTTGATATCAAACTTGCAGAAAACTTGTTGCAGATACATAAGAATCAGAATATATTTAAAAAATGTACAGATTTTTTACGACCTATAAGGGGCGAAAAATGTCAATGTATTAGTAAAAATATTAAAAAATTATAATTTTTGGGTTAATTTTTTTGCGTTTAACAAATTTTGAAATTTTAATCATTCTTTTAGTACATTAATTATGTAGCGAGGAAAATGGTCTCCTAACAATATTAAGCTGAAAAAATTTACGTCGAATGGAAATCTCTAACTATTACTATTCGTTGCTACGAATAAAAAAGAATAGTCCGATCGAGTTTTTCTAGAGGTCAAACTTCATTATTTAACTTATGTTTTGAAAAACTCATAAAATGTTTTTACTTTTCAAAGTTAAAAATCTCTATGAAATTTCTTAAATCTTGGAAATATTTGTGAAATCTGAAATATTTGTAAAATGCCTGAAATAGTTGAAGCCTTTTTGAAAACATTAAATCCTGTGATAATTAGAAATGATAATAATAATTTTTAATATTGTAATATTGAAACCTTTCTGAAATACTTGAAATCCCACCAAAAACATCTGCGATGCGAAAAATCTGCGAAGTACAAATATATGAATTTGTGACATCAAAGTTGGCCAAGTAGGGTAAACAGGGTATTACGGACACCTTAAGAAAAAGTTGTTAGAAAGAGGAGAATATTAATTTATATGCTTATTGTTTGGTGAAAAAGATGATTTCATCTGAAAGGGCAGATTTTATCCGTTTTCAGACAGTACAAAATATTGTTACATTTATTTAAAAATAATTTATTTAAATTTATTGAACAACAGATTTCCAGTGAGCGACACCCTACATTTAGTGAACGACACCGGTGTTGATTTTTAATTTTAAAAAATGTAGAAAGTTATTTTTAAGAAATATTATGCAATTTAGTTGCTTTAGACAATAAAGAACATCATTTTATATAATTATATTACATTACTTTATAAAAAAGTGTCTTTGTATATTTTATTATGAATATTTTTTCTGAAATTACATTTTTCATGTTTTTTATAATTGAAAAAAGATAGATGTGCTCAATTAATCTAAATTAAATTAATAATTATGGAAAATTACACTAAACTTGTATTTTCGGGTCGAAAATTTAATTGGTCAAAAATTAATTGATTTTAATTGAGGATTGAAATATTTTGTTTAAAATTAATCTTTTTGGTTAAATCGAACTCATTGAAAATTCATCTGTTTAGGTTGGAAATTAGAAGCTTTGGTTCAAATTTGAATTACTTTCTTCAAAATTTTTTTTTTTTTATTATTGAACGTACGTAATTTCAGTTGAAATATGCGTTTCTTTTTGGTTACAAATTAATTTTTTTAACTGAAAATTTAACTGATTGTTTGAAAATTAACTTTTTTGTTAAAAAATCATAATCTCGAGTTGAAAATTTGAATATCTTGTAGAAAATTAAACTATTTGGTACAAAATTTATTTGTATTGTAGAAAATTAGTTATTAAAAATTAAAAATGTATCCTCCACAATGAAAAATTAACTACTTCATTTTTGGTTTAAAATTGATCTTTGTTAGTTAAAAAATTAATTAAAACGAAAATATAAACTAAAAATTAATCAAATATAATTTGGACTAACATAATATCCATTTTTCTAACTATTTGGTTTGAAAATATATGTAATTTGTTGATAGTTGGTCTTTTTGATTCAAAAAGGTATCTCTTTTGGTAGAAAGTTTATCATTTCTGATCAAAAATGCAACTGTTTGCACGAAAATAAATATGTTTTAATGGAGGCTTCAACTATTCTGTTGGAAATTCATCCATTGTGGTTCAATTCAACAGATTTTTATTTAAAATGATAATGTTTTCTGGATGAAAATATCAACTATTACATTTTTTAGCGTTGATCTTTTTTGGTTCAAAATTCGAATAATTAATTGAAAGTTGAAGTATTTTTTTAATTCAGAAAAAATATTACTTATTAGTACTTCTTTTTTTAACCAACTAGCGAAGAACTTAAAAAATATTTTTCAAGGAAAAGTAAAGAAATGTGATAGTAAAGTAAAATAGGTGGACAACTGTGAGAAAATAGTCTCTTTGGTCTAATTTTTTTCGAAGTAGTAGTAAAATAGTGTCATCGCTGAAAAACTCACATGTATTTCTCCGCGAGTTCTTTGCTAACGAAGAACAAGGAAGATGCGTCGTAAATCGTGACCATGGAATGATGATTCTTATGACAGGGTTTACTCTGAGGCTTATTGGAATTTTGTAGACGCCGTGAAACGTTCTGTTGAAATGAGAGAACAAGAATGATTTAAATTAATCTTCAAGATTACGAAAGAGGATTTTTTACATTTGATTCTAATTGGATTTAAATTTTTTTACCCGATCTTGAAAATAGAATGAACTGATAGAAATGTTATCAGTAGATTGAACGTATGAATTTGGATAAATCTGCATGAAATTTCCACTGCTGCGCACACTTGCTCCCAAAGCTGATAATGCTCTTGGAGTTGCTCCTTCCGGTTTTACGGAGGTTCTTCTTGCATAAGGCGAACGTCCAAAACAGACGAGCACACCTGTAAAATTCATATGAATTCTCAGTTTTTTACTTCCACTACAATGTGAGAAATTCGGTTTCCTTCTTTTAATTTGAATGAAGACATTTATCCTGAATTTAATTTCTTAAATTTTATTACTGATTTTTATGATTACTCACCCACGCCGGAAAATTTCGCACCAGATGTTCTAGGAAAAGGAATGTAAGCATCTTGGTAATTGGTACAAATAGTGGTAGAACCCAAAAAATTTGCACTGCGTTGCATGTGATATCCTAAACGATTATTTTCTGGTTCGTCTTTGATGCACATCTATAAAAAGTTAAGATTGCCATTTAGAATTTAATTTTGCTTTAACTGTTTTATGTTCTTTTTTTTAAATCTTACCTGATCTAAAGTAGTAATAAGTTGTCTCAAACATGGTTCGAGGCAGGA
>JAWWLR010000034.1:48848052-48858696 GCA_035041075.1 Acraspis erinacei
GGACTGGCATCCCTGGATTGATTATTTTAGTTGAAAATGGATCTCTTTGGTTGAAAATTCGTCTTTTTTGTGAAAAAAGTTCATCTTTTTGGTTGAAAATTGTTTTTTTTGCCTTAACAATCCCACATTTTTGCTTGAAATATTAGGCATTTTAAGAGTTTCAATTTGAATTTAATATTAGTACATGCATTAATTTTTTAATAAAAATGTATTCCTATATTTCGCGTTGAATCTTTCAGGAATTATTTTTAAATTTTAGGTCTTTTTAGGGGATTTTTCAAATTTAACGAAGAAAAAAGTGACGGACTGTGCTTTCTGCTATTAAAAAACCTTGCTTAAAATGCTCGACGTCAAGAACATTAAACCTCTAAAAAAAGTACTCACAATCTTCTATTATATCCGTGACGTCCAGCAACAACGTAGGCTGTATTTTCTGGTACATCTTAAAAGTTTTCCCAAATCGAGGCATTTGTATAATCAGGCATGAAGGAACTTCTTTCAGCCTAATATTACTCGTCAGGAAACTCTGTTCCAGCAACTGTTGTACTGTAGGCAAATTCAGCTGTTCGTCCTTCTCCACAAACAGTTGATAGTGATATGCCTCTTGATCAGAACTCAGTTTCAGGAAAGGCTCTGCATTTAGAATCTGCGCTACTAAAGACGTCAAGAATTCCTCCGGGTCTGAAAAGTAATATTCATAAAATTCAAATTAACACTTCAAATTCATATTTTTATAATCAAAAATTTAACTTTCAGTCGAGCTTTCAAGTACCTTTTTCTTCGCTCGTAAGTCCAGAAATGGACGATAATTTTTCCAGTAAAGTTCGAAGTTTCATGACGCGATCAGCTCGCACGTAAAAATTCTTTCTGAGTGGATTTACAATTTCCTCGCGAAGTACTCTTTGCACTTCTTCATACTGAGGACAGTCTTTTTCATGTGGCGGCCTAGAAGATATATAAATTATACAAAATGTAGAAAAATTCTTTTAAATGACAGTCGTATGGAGTGCAGTAATTTCCTAAAATTATTAGAACTAGAAACTAGGGATGATTGATTAAACCAGGGTGTGTAGCGTGTCCTAAAACAAATTGCAGAACTTTTCCAGGTTCTCCAGGAGACAAAATAAACACTTCCAGGTACGGGTTTTTCTACAGAGAAAAAATACTTTTCACGAAACAGTAGAAATCGTAGACCTAGTGAATGATTTTTTGGTCAAAACCCCGTTTTTGGGTAATTGTTAATTTTATCACGGTGAAAAATGACGAACCCAAAACCTAAAATATTTGGAAATATCTCAGCTTTTACCGATTTCTTTACCTTTAACAACAATTTAATTAAATTTTTTAAGGACTAATGATCTTTTTCTATTAATATAATTAAAATGATTTCCATTCAGAGCAAAATGAGAATTTCTTGATTAGAATTGGTTAAAACTTGACTGAGTTAGCGAGTTTTAATCTAATTTAGTAACTGAATGCCCCTGGCTTTTCCCTGATACATTTTTTTTATTTTCTCAGACAATTAATATTCAAATACCAGAATTTTAATCTTGTAACATTTTTAACATAGAATCTGTTATAAATGCAATAAAACAATTTCAAATAAAAAATACAAAATTTATTTATTTCAATAAAAAATTATTTTTCTACAATAAGAGATGAATTTTCAACCAAATAATTAAATTTTTATCAAAATAGTTCAATTTTTAACCCAAAGATCGAATTTTTAAACAAAAAAGATTAAACTTCAACCAAAAACCGTTGCACTTTCAACAAAAAAGGTTAAATTTTCAACAAAAAGATGAATTCTTGAAAGAAAATATAATAGGTGGTATAAAAAAAAAGTAATTTCAACAAAATAGTTAAATTTTCAGCCAAAAAGACTAATTTTTTACTTAGAAAGGAAATTTTTTAAACTAAATAAATAAATGTTCAATTTAAACCAAAAAATTAAAATTTTAACAAAATAGTTACATTTTTAATCAAACAAATGTACCTTCAACGCAAAAAATAAATTTTTAACAAATTGGTTCAACTTTTACACAAATAGTTGAATTTTTAATTTAATTAAATAAATATTCAACAAAAAATTGAATATTTACATTTTCAGTTAAAAATTTAATTTTTTAACAACAACAAAAAACAAAGAGTTTTCATAAAAGTAGTTAAACTTCCATCCAATAAGATGAATTACAATTTTCTTTAACTTGAATGGTTAAATTATTAATTTAAAAAAAATGAGTTTTTACCTAAACAAAAAGAAATTTCAACTAAAAGGATGAACCTCGAACACAATATATAATTTTTACAAAGCGGTTCAACCTTCAACAAAGGAATTAAATTTTCTACTAAAAACATTAATTTCTCAACAAATAAAAATGTAAAAGACGACTTTTTAACAAAATCAATTTTCACGAAAAAAATTGCCTACAAAATAATTAAATTTTCAAGAACAACAAACAGTTAATATTTAACAGAATAGTTGCAGTTACAAGAAAAAATATTAGTCATCTGCCAATAAATCCGAATTTGTAACTAAGAAAGATCAGCAAAAACTGCACGAGTTACATTTTCGACTAAAAAATTAATTTCAAACCAAAAAACAAAAGAATTAAAAAAAATGGCTTAATTTATAACCAAAGAGATGAACATTCAAGAAACAGATATTTAATAAAGTTGTTCAACTTTTTCATAAGTAGTTTAATTTTCAATTTAAAGAAATCAATTTTTAACCAAAAATGGGGCATTTGCATTTTCAGTTTAAAAAGTTAAGTTTTAAACCAAACAAATGTGTTTTAAACAAAGTAGTTAAACTTTATTCCAACGAGATGAATTAAAGAAAAAAATGATAAATCTTCAATTTGAATAGTTAAATAATAGAATAATTTATAATAAATAATGTAATAGTAGATATTTCAACTTTAAAGTATAACTTTTGAGCGAAATTGTTGAATTTGGAAGTAAGTAATCAAATTCTTTGCTAAGCATGTAATCGCCACGAGGAGGCGACTGAAAAAAATAGAAATACAAGGCTAAGCTTGCAACATTTTTAAAATACCTATAATCTTCTATAAACGGAATAAAAAAATTTCCAAGGTTTTTTTTCTCGAAACCCTCGACTTTTTCTGACTAATAAAATTCCCTGACTTTTCCTGATTTACAGGTTTTGCCTAACCTACGATCACCCTGTACAATTAATTCTGGATAACTCAGTAAAATTTCAGCCAATTCTAATCAAGAAACCCCCATTACACGCGGAAGGGAGCTTACTTTCCATAAATTAACAACAAAACACTATTAAATTTTTCTAAACATCATTAAATTGTTGTTAAAATTGAAAAAAATGGGGAATGAATGAGAAACTTTGAAATATATTCGATTGTATTTTCCTGATTTTTCACCATGATAAAATGAACAATCTATTGTTAAAAGGGTGTAAATGGAAATAAAATTAAAAATGACGGAGTTTTTAAATATTATATACATGAACCTACCAAAAAATGGTTTAGTAGTCTTTTTTCGCTCAGCATAAAAAAGGGGAAATACAAATTCCAGGATCATGAGCAAAATTCAAGGACTTTTCCAGATTTTCAAGGATTTTCTGGACGCTAGAAACTCTCATTAAACGTAAGAGTATATTACCTGAATAAAAGATTGTCAAACACACTGGTAAACGTAAACATGCTGAAGAGAGTAGCGTCTAGGTAGCAGGAATTGTGATGACCTTGTATTCCACGATTTTTACCACAAATTTTTTCTAAATCACCCTTGACCGAAATAGGTCGCACTATTCCAACAACCACGGAGCTCTCCATGTTACCGAAATTATTGTCCACATTTCTTTTTAATTTATGGCTGTCGACCTGTAAATTATATTCGCATTGCAATATACTTTTTAATAGAATCAACATTTCTAATATTAAATTACTCATTATCAAAATCAAGATTAGGAAGTTTAGACTTGTCTAATTCAACAAAAGCTTTTTAATATACGATATTTTTTAATACAATTATTTTCTCTAGAGTATAGATAAGACAGGAAAGACGAAAATATTATTTTATAAAAACTGAGGTGCAGACTTACAGGAGTTTCGGACTGATGGCATTTTTGTATGTCTGTGAAGAAGGCTCTCTGTGGTTTACATTTAAAATATCTTATTTCTTTGTAAATTCCATCTGTTCCCAAGTCATGTTCATTATCCTGGAGAGATTTTTTATTAATAGTTATAGTTAAAAAAATTGCAATAATTGGGAATACCGGTTTTAAAAAGAGAAAAATATTCACATGTGTAAAAATGTAATTTGAAATTATTAAGTCTGTCTTAAATTATAAATTGAGAAACCTGTTTGGAATCACTCTTGAAATATAGTTTGCAAGCTTTAAAATCATTGTGAATTATTTTGAAATATTTTGAGAACTTCAGAAATATTTTAAGAATTTTTAAATCTCAGAGAATTACTTCATTTTTTGTGTAATCTGTTAAAACATTCTAAATACTTTGTGAATGCTTTTGAAATGTTTCTGAAATATTAGGAATATTTCTAAAATATTTGAATTCTTTTTGTGTCATTTTTGTGAAATCGTTAAAAAATCTTTGTGAAGTATTTAAAATATTGGAAATTTTTGTGAACTCATTTGAAATCTTTATGAACTCTTTTCTAATATTTTTGAAATCTTTCTAAAATCTTTTAATTATTTTCATGTAATCTATGTGAAATATTTTTAAAATCTTTGTGAATGCTTCTCAAATGTTCGTGAAATGTAGTGAAAAGTTTTTAACCTTTCTGAAATCTTTGAATCTTCTTCTTGTGTAAACATTGTGAAACATTCGAAAAATTAAAAATCTTTGTGAACTATTTGAAATCTTTTAGTTCTTTGTGTAATTTATTAAAATATATGAAAATCTTTGCGACTTCTTTTAAAATCTTTGAATTCTTTCTGTAATTTATTGAAATATTTCAAAATGAATAATTTGAGCAAGACTCACACTGAATCATTTGATTTTTTTAACTCTACAATGAGTAAATTCAAGGCAATTGCATTAAAATTTACAATAAGTAGAAATTGAAGGAAAACTAAATACTGTAATCTGACGTTATGCATTTTAAGAGGGATATGCAGGTACATACTATAGTTTAAATATATATTTAGGCTAAAAGAAACCCTGCAATTGGAGTAAAAACTGCTGGGATTTCAATAAATATGAATATAAATATGGACTGCTTCTGAAATATTTATGAAATATTTGAAATCTTTCTAACTCTTTTAATTCTTTTTGTGTAATCGATGCGAAATATTTGAATTCTTTTGAAATATTTTGTACATCTTTGCCAATTCTTTTCAAATCTTTATGAAACGTTTTGAAAACTATTTAAATCTTTGTGAAATCTTTTTAAAATCTTTGTGATTGCTTTTGAACGGTTTTTTAAATGGAGTGAAAACTTGTTACCCCTTTTGGAAATATTTGAAATCTTGGAAATCTTTGTGAATTCTTTTTGGAAAATTTTTAAATCTTAGTGAAATATCTGAAATCTTTGTATTTTTTGTGTAATTAATTGAAATATTTGAAAATCTTTGTGAAATATTTTAAATCTGTTCAAACATTTGTACATCTTTGTAAATTGTTTTCAAATCTTTGTGAATAGTTTTTAAATCGCTGTAAAATAATAAAAAATGTTGAATTCTTTTTTTTTTTATTTTTTGTGAAATCTTTGAAAAATCTTTGTGAAGGATGTAAAATTTTGGAAATATTTGTCAATCCTTTTGAATTTCTTGTGAAATGTGTTATAAAGTTTTGAAAGTTTGAAAATCTTTGCGACATGTTTGAATTATTTGTGTAATCTGTTGAAATATTTGAAATCTTTGTGACCTCTTTTCAAGTTTTTGTGAAATTTTTTGAAATATTTCTAAAATCTTTGATTTCTTTTTATGGCGTATTTGTGAAATCTTTTTAAAATCTTTGTCGATGCTTTTAAAATGTTTGTGAAAACTTTTTAGGACTTTTTGAAATATTCGAATTGTTTATGTAATTAATTTCAATATTCGAAAATCTTCGTGACTCTTTTTGAAACCTTTGTGAAATATTTGAAAGATTTCTGAGTCTTTAAATTCTTTTTGTGTAATATTTTTGAAATGTTTGAAATCTGTTGAAACATTTGTACATGTTTCTGAATTGTTTTCAAATTTTTGTGAACAGATTTGAAAACTTTTGATTGTTTAAAAAGCTTGGTTACATATTTAAATTATTTATGAAATCTGTTGAAATCTTTTCAATCTTTCAATTCTTCTTACGTCATTTTTGTGAAATATTTTTAAAATCTTTGAGATGGCTTCTGAAAGGTTTTTGATATGTAATGAAAACATTTTAAACCTTTTGAAAATATTTGAAATCTTTGTATTTTTATGTAGTTAATTGAAATATTTAAAAATCTTTGTGACTCTTTTTGAAATCTTTGCAAAATATCTGAAAGCTTTCTAAGTCTTTAAATTCTTTTTGTGTAATATTTGTAAAATGTTTGAAATCTGTTGAAACATTTTTACATTTTTGTAAATTGTTTTAAAATATGTGTGAGAAGTATTTAAATCGTTGTGAAAAATTTGAAATCTTTAAATTCTTTCTCTTTGGTTTTTGTGAAATCTTCGAAACATCATTGTGAAGTATGTAAAATTTTGGAAATCTTTGTACATTTTTTTGAATTTCTTGTGAAATATTGTATAAGCTTTTAAAAGATTGAAAATCTTTGTGAATGATTTTGAAATGTTTTGGAAACTTTTTTAATTTAAATATTTTATATCTTGGCAACTTTGTGAATATTTCAAAATATTTGTGAAATGTTTTGAAAACTTGCATGATTTTGAATCTTCGAAAAATCTTTTAATTCTTTTTGTGTAATCTTTGTGAAATTTGTGAAATCTTTGAAAAATTTTTCTAAAAAATTGTAAACCTTAGAAATTTCTGTGAACTCTTGAAATTGTTGTAAAATATTTTGACATCTTTTCAAAATCTTAAAGTCTGTGAAATATTTGAAATCATTGAATTCTTTAAATAGAAATGCTTAAAAATAATAAAAATTTGTTATTCTTACCAGTTCAACGGCTGCCATTACCTTCCCTGGGGGCAGGCCTCCAGGAGTTCCAATCCATCTGACGACACCAGAACGTGTTTCCTTATCCAAAATTACTTTAACATTCGATCCAATATACAAATCTCCTGTATCAGGTACCAAGCCATGCTTATTGTTTTCCTTTTTTTCAAACTCATCATCTACAAAAAAGATGTTAAGAGCGATAAAAATAATTTTCTTTCCTTCTAATATTTAAATAAAATAACTATTAATTCTAAATAAATGTTGTTTATATTATAACACTTGTCGCGAAAAAGCGCTAGACACGAGGAAGGAAATCCAGAACAGTTTAGAAAGAGTTTGCCTTTTTTTTTTAGATTTCGAACTGCCCATATTTCTCACCGTAATCCATCCAGTTCTGGCCATTGTAGTTAATATCTAAATTACTGTAGGCGTCTGAATCATTATCACTGCTCCACTTTTGTTGCAAAAGAAAAAGCGGGATGTCTTGAACAATCGTCGCCATTTCATAACAAAAATACACTAAAGGTAAGATTATTCACGATTCTCCCGGTGAGTCTATGCGCGGAATAGGCGGCTGGTTATTTTTAAACGCATTAGTTATTTTTACCCATCTTCGCGGTATGCGGAAGGCCACTCAAGTACAAGCATTATTTACAAAACGCACGAGAAACAATAGGTAGGTGATATAAACAAGAACTACAGGCCAAATTTTGCTATAAAATCCAAAGAAGTTTGTTTACTATAGGATGAAACGATTTCTGGTCCAGGGACACCAAAAAGAAAGAAAATAGAGGTAAACTTATTGTTTCTTTATTGCATAAAAATATTTGCTTTCTAGTTTTTTAAGCAGTTTGAAATTGATTTAAAATATAGTATTTAACAGTTGGTATCCCTGATATGATTATTCAAATATGGTAATATTTGCGCTTCACTATTGTACCAGAAATTCAAGTTAAATGTATTTCCTCAACCTATCCCAAAATTATTTAAAAACAGGGGATACAGTTTATTTTTTATGAAAATAGGGGAATAAATTCTTCGAAATAATAATAATGTGGATAACATACTAAATTAAATATGAAAATAGATTCAAATTCAACCAAAAGACGAATTTTCGACAAAATGCATACATTTTCTAACATATAGATGAATTTAAAACTTATAAACGATAAATTGCCAAACAAAAGTTGAATACTTTAGTTTTCAGATAAATTAAATCATTTTTAAGAAAAAAAATTTTTTTACAAAAAAGTTATATTTTCAACTAAAGATATGAATCTAAAATAAAATATTTTTTTAACATAGTAGTTCAGCCTCAACTTTCAACAAAGTAGTTGAATTTTCAATAACAAACTAAATTTTTGACCAAATAAATGAATTTTCAAGAAAATGAATTTTCAACCAAATAGTTACATTTTCTACTAAATGGCTGAATTTGTAAGCCGAAAAGCGAGTTTTCTTTAAACCAGTTCAATTTTTAAGAGGAAAATATTAATTTTAAACTAAAATGAATCTTCAAACAATAAAAATTTATTTTTCAAAAAGTAGTTTAACTTTAAACCAAGTAGGTAATTTTAAACAAAAAAAGACCAATTTTCCACAAAATAGTTCAATTCTCAATTAAACACATTAGTTTTCAATCAAACAGTTCTATTTTTACATTTTTCGTTCAAAACAATTCTCAAAGAAAAAAACGAAGTTTCAACAAAACAGTTGAACTTTCAACGGGAGAGATGAATTTTTTTCTAAAATGATGAATATTCGAAAAATATGGATTTTTTTACAAAATAGTTGAAAAATTTGATTCAAAAGTTTATTTTTTAACCAAGAATATTAATTTTCTAAAAATATAGTTAAATCTTCAACCAACAAAATTTTTTTTAAATAGTTGCATTTTCAACCAAATAATAAAACTTTCAAGTAAATAGTAGAATTTTTAATCAAATGAGATGAATTCCGAACCAAAAATAGTTAGAGTTTCTTACTGGGTTTTATTAATTCAGTTCTCATTTAAGCGGAAAAACAAGAAAAGGGAGAAATTTCCAGAAAACAGTGGAAAAAGAATTCTTTAAAAAAGGGGAAATTGGTAAAGTAATTTTCGAACGCCCCTTATTATATAATATTCCTGATTTTCGCAATTTTTCCTGCAATGTGATATATTTTTATTCGTTTGATAGTAAAAGTACATAATTACCGAAATGTAATAAATTATAATCCCCCCCCCCGTTGCTAGAAAGGTCCAAAAAATAGGCGAAATTTTGCTTCACTCATTCCTAATTTTGCTAATCTGCATCTGGATGTCAAGACCTTTCGTTCCAGATAACTTCGAAGACAATCGAACTAAAATTAAAGATTCCAGAGTCGTATTCTAAGAAAACGAAATTACCTAATTTTTCCTTCTTTGTCCATTGATAAGAAAAAAACCAATACTACGAAGTTATCTACATGCCAATACCTTCAACTTTGACCATCTTCGAAGACAATCGAACTAAAAGGAAATGTTCCAAGATAGTGATCTAAGAAAAGAAAATGTTCCTTATTCTTATAATGTTTTACCCACTGAGAACAAAAAGCAATGCTATGGCGCAGTATTCCTTTTTTCAACATCTGCATGTCAAGACCATCAATTGAATTTATTCCCATAAAAACGGACTGAAAGGAAACGATTCCAGCATACCGAACAAAGAATTAACAAATTTCGTTATTTTTCTTTTTTTTACACATTAATAATAAAAAATCAGTACAGTGATATATCAAAGCTGATTTTTTAGCACACATCTACATTTAATGACCATCAATTGCAGACAACTTCGAAAACAATCGAACTAAAAGAAATGATTCCAGAATCGTGATCTAAAGAAAAGAAGTTTCCTCTTTTTTCTAACCTTTAACCTTTGATAACAAAAAACCAATAAAATGACATAGAAAATTTTATTTTTCAGTGCACATCCACATGTCAAACCTTCAACTTCAGCCATCCACGAAGAAATTAGACTAATAGAAAAGCTTTGAGTATACAGGGATCTAAAAAGAAATTTCCTTCATTTTTCTTTTTTTTTCAGTCTTTGATAACAAGAAAATCCATTACTGCAATATAATGTTTTACTTTTTAATGAAGAACTACACGCCAAGACCTTCTTTTTTAGCCAAATTTGAAGACAATAGAACTTAGATCAAATATCCTAGCCAAGACTTTCTACTTCAGCATAGTCGAAGTAAATCGCTCTAAACGAAAAGTTTGTAGCATAATGGACAAAAAATGAAATGTTCTCATTTTCAATCCTTGATAAAAAAACAAAAATCAGTATGACATATCAGATTTTATTTTTGGATGCATATCTACATACGAAGACCATCAATTTGAGCCATCCCGGAAAGAAATTGGACTAACAGAAAAGGTTCCAGGATAGTCGTCTAAAAAAGGAAATTTCCTTATTTTTCAATCTTTGATAACAAAAAAATTAGTATCACATATTTAGGGAAAACTGTTTTCAGAGTGGCTAGTATTTTTTAAATTTTCGTCTCCCGGCTTTCTCTCAGTTCTCCTGGTAATTA
>JAWWLR010000034.1:48858796-48872528 GCA_035041075.1 Acraspis erinacei
TATTAGCACTATCATCGAATCCATATCTATCCAAAATCGAACCATTGAGCTTCGTGGATTCGTTGTTGCGACTGTTGCCACTACTAAGAAAATCTTCCGCTCGTTTTGGTATAAGAATATCGTTATTCAAATACGCTGTTAAAAAATAAATACCATTTTAATGTTTAATTTCGATCAAGGAATACTTGATAATAATTATTTGATAAAATATCACACAAAATCTTTAAATTATTTGTAATTTAAAATCATTACTTCTTTCCACATTTCTGAAAGTGTCCAAAGTTTCTTGACTGCAAGGTGAAATACTGTTTACTGCTGTAAATTTTATATTCGCAGGATCTTTACCTTCCTAAAAATAAAAAATTAATCAGATAAAATAAATGACGATGCAGAAAACCATTTGTTTCTAAATTTATTTGAAACACTTTTAGTAACATAATAAATACGTAAAATACATGAATATCCAACCAAATATACAGTTGAGATTTCAAATAAAAGTTTAATGTTTAATATTCCCACCAAAAAAAAGTTTTAATTTTCAATCAAAACAAGTTGAATAGACTCAAAAAATACGATATTTCAACAAATTAGTCGAATCTTCAACCAAAACAGACTATTTTTCGAACCAAAAAAAAGGAATTATCAACCAAGAATGATTTCTCATTCAATAAAGAAGCAAACAATCCAAAGGTTTGAATTTTCAAGCCATAAAGTCAAATTTCCTGCAAAACAGTTGAGTTGTCAATCCAAGAATATAAAGTTTTAATGAAAAAGATAAACTTTCAAACCAAAAATATGAATTTTCTACAAAAGTAATTGAATTTTTAACTTAAAAAGAAGTTTAAAACGAATTAAAGAAATTTAGAACTAAAAAAAGATAAATTTTAATTTTCAGCCAAAAATAGCCCAGCCACATTTTTAGAATTTGTTTTTAAATTTCGACTTTAAAAAGTTAACTTTAGTTAACTTTCAAAAAAAAAAAATTCAGCAAAATAAAATACATTTTCAACAAAATAGTTCAATTTTTAGTTCAAGAAATGAACTATGAACTAAAATGATGATTCTTAAGAAAAATGAAGTTTCAACTCATAAATATTTTTATTTTAAATAAAAAACAGTTAAATTAAACCAAAAATAAAATATTTTAAGAAATTAGTTGAATCCTCAACCAAGAATTTTCTAGCAAAAGACGAATTTTCAACAAAATAGATTAATTTTTGGCTAAAAAAGATAAATTTTCAATTTTAAATAGAATTTTCAAATTTTTAGTAAAAAATATTTTCAACCAACAGATGAATTTTCATCTCAGATTACATTTCTATAAAAAAGATCAATTTTCTTCCAAAAATCAATCTTCAATAATAAAAAAATCATTTTTAACCAAATAGTTAAAATTTTTGAATTTTGTACCAAAGAAGACAAACTTTTAACTAAAAAAGATTGATTTTCAACCAAATAAAAACAAAAATTTTAAAAAATAGCTATATTTTTACGTAAAACAGACAAATTTTTAACTTGAAATAGAATAGATAAATTTTCAGTAAAAAAATTAACTTTCAACCGAACAGATGAATCTCCATCTAAGAAAATTAAAGTTCTACCAAAAAAGAAAAATTTTAAACAAAAAATGGAATAATTAAATTTTCAGATAAAAAAGCTAATAATTTTCAACGAAAGGAAGAAATTTTCAACCAAGGAAAATAATTCCGTACCAAAAAAAAGATAAACTAGTAACAAAATACATTAATTTTCAACTAAATATTTGAATTTTTAACCCTAATAGTTAAATTTTCAACCAAATATAGTAATTGCAATAACCAGAGAAGATTGGTTTATTTCAACCGAAGAGATGTGACTTTTAACCAAAAAAGATGCAATGTATACCAAAATACATGAATTTTCAACTCAAAAATACGAATTTTCTACTCGAAAGAATCATTTTTTTTAAATACTGAATAATCAACAAAATAAATTAATAAAATTAAATTAGTTTATAGCGATTTTCCTAACATTCCCTGACTTCCTGTAAAAATAATTCTTAAATTGACAATTAATCAATGATTTAATTACCTGTAAATCGAGGCCAAAAAAAATTCCATCCCCTAATTCTGGCACCGGTCCAATTAAAGTGACAGTTGCTAGACACTTGACAGTTGTAATGCCATTGGGAGAAAACCACACTCTGTTTTTCTCTCGAATGTTTTCAATATCTTTACACAACTGTTTATTACTTGCAATTCTCACTCTGTCTTCAGGTGCAGTAACTGCAGCTAAATAATGCCACAATTTTTTCGACACTGGAATAAGATCACAAGTGTCACATTTCCACTCTGTGTTGTGCCACAAACTACATTCGCGTGGATCCTTGATTTTTATTCGAATCCCATCTAATTCCATGCCAACTGCTTCCACGAGCATTCCCCTTTCTAAAGGATTGACATTGACCTCACATTTTCCGGAAATTCTGGTCAAACGCGTATCTTTTTTCGCTACATAGTGCTGTGTCCTTAAATGTTCCTCGATCATTTTGCTTATACACCAATCCTCCATCTCGATTGAAGAGCATTTATTCAATAAAAATTACTTTTAAAAGAAGAGTGTTTTTTGTTCTTTTTAGCAATATTATCAAGGTAAATGAGTTAAGTATTGTCATTATAAGTAATGTTCTTGATGATGACACAATTTAAAAACACGTTTTTTCTCCAAACTATTTTAGATTGTCTCGAAATTTCATTAAACAAGTTCAAGGACGTGTAAAAGTATTTCCACAGGATCATATTGTGTGAATGAATTTTTCTTATAATATCTCAGCATTACGAGAAAGTTCAGATTAAAATAATGCGTAGCACTGACATTCAACGATCCAAGTTTCTTTTTACTTGTCGTTTATTGTTGGTTGTTGACAACAATGTGCCTCACAAGACACAAATATGAAGTGATAGGTGAGTTTACTGGTACGAGCCGCTAGGTAGCGCTAGCTGCTCCAGTCTAAGTTCCGCGAAACTTCAAATTTAGTAAATAAAAAATTGCTGTCTTTTATACAATTTAATAACAAATTTTTTTAGTTTATTTATAATATAAAGCAAAAATATGAATCATTTAGTTTTAAATAAGAACTTTTATATATTAAGTACTGGGTACTTTTTATTTTGTAGTTCTCAATTTTACAAGTATAGAACAATATTGTACTAAAAGAACGTTTGAAAGTATAAGCTTTCAAAGTTAACTATTTTTATAGCGAAAATGAACAAATTCTATAGTTTTAGGATGAAAATTCAACTGGTTTGTCAAAAATAAGTCGGTTTGGCTTAAAAAGTCAATTATTTGGTTGAGATTTTTTTTCTTTCCTGGCTCAAAAATCTTGAGGAAAATTCTCCTTTTTCTTGAATTCAAATTTTTTAATTTAATATTAAAATTGTTTTGGGACAAAAATCAACTAGTTGTTGTTGTTTTTTTATTTGAAAATTTAACGAATTTGTTAAAAATTTGTGTTTTTTTTATTGATTTCTATGAGTTTGAATTTAAAATTAATATGTTTTTTTAAACATTAACTATTACATATTTTGTTGAAAACTATTTTTTTTAAATATTACTTAACTGAAAATTTAACTATTCTATTTTCGTTGAAAATTGATCGTTTTAAGTTGAAAATTCAACTACTGGGTTCAAAGTTAAACCGTTTGATTAAAAATGCATATTTTTTTTATTGAAAATGTAACTATTTTGTTTAAAAGTAGTTTTTTTTGTATTTAAAATTAATGTTATGGAACTGAAACATTAAATTTTCCATTTTTTGTATACAAATTGCTCATTTTTAGTTGAAAATTAATGTATTTTGTTCAAAATCAGTCGTTTTTCCTAGAAATCATATTTTAGGAAATTCCTGTATTTTTTTGAGAACTGATAAAATTTTATTTCTCGTTTGAAATTGAATTTCTTAACTGAAAATTTAATTTTGTTTCATTTATGGTTAAAAATGTATATTTTCTAGTTTGAAAATTTAACTATGGATATGATTAAAATGTCATGTCCTTGTTGTTTCAAAATTAATTTTGTTTGTTTTGAAAATTAAATTCTTTGGTTGAAAATTTAACTTTTTGGTTAAAAGTTCATTTTAAACTGTAAATTTAAGTATTTCATTTTAGGACAAAAATTTATCTTTTTGAGTTGAAAATTTGTCTTTTTCTTCTAGATTTGTTTTTAATTTATTTTTTTGTGCAAAATTTAACTATTTTGTTGAGAATTTGCCTTTTTTTTGGTTGAAAAACAATTTTTTCAACTGAAAATGTAACTATTCCATTTTTTTATGAGAATGTATTTTTTTTTGGTTGAAAATTCATTTCTTAGGGCGAAAATGAAATTTTTATCTGAAAAATGAATTATTCAATTATTGTTTAAAAATTTATATTTTTTAGATGAAAATTGACTTCTTTATTCAAAAATTAAACTTTTTTGTTGAAAATTAATTTTTTAACTCATTTTAACTATTCCATTTTTGGTTGAACACGTATTCTTCTTAGTTTTAAATCATTTCTTTAGTTGAATGTTTATTTATTTGTTAAAAATTCGTTTTTTTAACAGAAAAATAAATAATCCATTTTTGTCGAAAATTTATCTTATTTTTTTAAATTAATTTTTTTGATTTTTTGAAAACGGTTTTTTGAAAATTAGTTTTTGTTTTGTTTTGTTGCAAAGTTAATTATTTCATTTTTCGTTCAAAATACATCTCTACAATTTAGAAGGTTAACTATTCGGTGTAAAAAATAGGAAATATGAAAAAACGTAATTAGAAACGTTCTCTAAGAACTACGTAACAAAAACTGACCAGTACGTGAAATAGTAAAATTTTTATTTTTACATTGAACGAATCGCACTTTTATTTTGATTTATGAATAAAGTATACATTTTTATTTTTTATTTGTATAAAAAAAGGTATTTTTCATTTATGGAATTTGAATTTTCGCGGAGCTTTGACTAAAACAGCTAGCGCTACCTTGCGGCTGTTAAATTACGCGGGTCACGTGACACAGAAAAGTGCTTCGGCACGATTTTTTAAATCAGTTTTTTAAGAGAAGAGATTTTGGATGATCATATGGTGATAATATTATACTTAAAAGTAATGTATATTCATTAATAACAACAATAAATAATTAAGTAATTACAATTAAATTGAAACTACCTAAATTGATATATTTTTTGCATTTTTCTTTATATCCTTAATACGCATGCGTGCCCGTGATCCGCCATCTTTCACTACGATTCCTTCCCGCTTCCTATTTCCGGTGAGTGCAGTTCGGTTCTTCAAAAACAACCGTATTTTTTACTAAAAATCCGTCAAATTTGCGAAGATCCGATAATTTATCATAAAAATATCACACGAGAAATATTTGTACGTAAAAATATTGCCTTATTTTACAAGTCGTGTGTGAATTATTTTTGAAATACTCTTGTTCTAGAGCATCCAACCTCAAACTGCAAATTGCAATATTCGATTTTTAGTGAGATGTACAAGTTTTATTTTAATTTTCAGTTGTTGCATTGAAAAGCGCACGTGAAAAATGGCCAAGTCCAAGAATCACACGAATCACAATCAGAGTAAGTAAATACATAATTTAACTTGTAGTTGCATGAAGAGAACTTAACCTCACACTGTCAGAAAGGTGTCTCAAATACAAATGTGCTTTTTGTGACTTTATTAGTGTAATTGAAGGATGGATAGATAAAAAGAGGTAACTGACAATTTTTTCAAAAATGGGGTTTTTTTTACTAGAAAATTCTCAAAAATTCAAATGCACATCGTGTTGAAACTGTTCGAAATCGTGTTTTTTATGGTAGCAATATCTTTAAGTTCTATTTTCATAACTAATGAAAATAAAGACGTTTTTGGTGAAAAATTTTTTATGATATATCGTATATTTTTTATTTATAACTTCCTAAGAGCGAAAAATCGTCTGTGACAGTGTCTCATTGGAAATTCATTTTCTCGTAACTAAATAACTTTTTTCTATACAACTTTTTTCGTCTTCATTAACTCCAAATTTCGAGGACGTGTGCCCTTTTAAAAAAGTAATAATTAACATTTGTATTACGATTTTCAGACTTTTTTCAGAGCCGATAAACTTTTTTCCTAAAAACTAAAACTTAATTTTCTCGGAACTGTATGATTTTTTTATCAAACTTTTCCCCCTGTGTTTAGAAACGGAACATCTCGGTGATGAACCGTAAATTTATTTTTTAATTGAGTTTAATTTCTTATAGCTGTCTCAATTCGATAGGGATAGGGTAAAACGTCTTAAATCCAACGTGTTCAACTTTGGACAATATTTTCTCATAACTGGAAGCTTCTTTTGAATTAAACTTGTTTGCTATCGATTGATCAGTACATCAGCTGAGAAGCACATTTTTTTATAGCACTTTCGATGTTTCACAATATTTTTTTTTTGCTCCTTTACAATTGCACCTTTGTCAATTATCTCATTTTGCCTTTGCGCCCTTCAATTTATGTTTTTGATATTTTGCGTAATTATATGCATAAAGTTGAAAGAATTTTGTATTATATTATTTTGTATTTTATTATTTGATATCAAATAAGCAACATTCGCTTAGTCTTGAATTTTTTCTGTTACTTTTATAAAAGTTTCTGGTCAACTTTTAGCAAATACTTGGAAAAAGTATTTAGAAAAGTAAACAGGGTGATCGATAGGCCTGGCAAAAATTGTGAATTTAAAAATTCTTATTAGTAAAAAAAAACATTCGATATAAAGTTTATTTTAAAAGTCTTTGAAGTTATTTGTTTCAAATTGAAATTGAGCATTTTTAACCATTTTTAATTGAAGGCTTTAATTTGAAAATTTGAATTTTCGCCCTGAAAATGAAAAACCGATTATGTATTAAAATGCACTATATATCTATTTCTATTACTGTTATTTGATTTGAAAAAAATCAGAATATTTAGTTCAATACTTTTTAACTTTGCATTTTTAATAATAATACAATATTTTGTAGTTTGAAAACTTATATTAAAAAATTTCATGGGATTTCAACGGATTTTAAAGAATTTGGTATTATCTTAGGAGATTTTAAATATATTTCAATAATTTGAAGTGATTCCAAATTATTTGTAATATTTTTGTGAATTTTTTTTTAATTCCTACGAATTTTCAGAAGCTTTTCAAAATGTCAATGGATTTTAAAAGATTGGAAAGTATTTGGAATATTTGAGAGAATTTAAAGAAATTCCAAGGAATTTAACATTTATTTTTATAATTTGAAGAAATGTCAAAGGATTAGAAATATTTCGGGGTATTTTAATAGATTCCGAATTTCCGAGATTTTGAATGATTTGGAGGGACTTAAAAAAATGTTATGACATTTTAAAGAATTTCACGGGATTTTATAATATTTTAATTAATTTTAAAGAATTTATTCACCAGAATTGAGGAATTTCGTAAGATTTCAAAGACTTTTGAATATTTTAAGGTATTTCAAAGATTTTTAAAGAAGTTTATAGATTTTAGAATATTTTAAAAGATTCCAAGCAATATTGAAGATTTTAGGGTATTTTTTAAAGTTCCTATTAAGAACTTTAAAAAATTTAAGGGGATTTCGAAAGTTTTTGAAGGATTTGTATTCTTCTAGCGTAATTTGAAAGGTTTCGAGAAATTTTTAAGAAACTTTTATAATTTGAAGGGATTTTAAGGATTTCAGGGCATTTTTTAAATGGCCGGGATTTTTCAAGAGCTTTAAAATGTTTCAAGGGTTTTTAAATGGCTTCGAAGGATTTTAATGAGTTACTTTCAAGAGCTTGAACAAATTACAAGGGATTTCAAAATATTTTAAAGGATTTAAAATAATTTGTATGGGGTTTTGAAGAATAAACGAGAATTTCGGAAGATATGGAGCGTTTTTGTAGGATCTATAAAGTTTAAATATATTTCTAAAAATTCCAAAGTATTTTATAATATTTCGGAGGATGTCAGAAGATTTAAAACGTTCTCAAGGTATTTTAATAAATTTTTCAGGAGTTCAGAAAATATCATTAGATTTCATAGAATTTCAGGGAATTTTATAATATTTTATTGGATTCTAAATAATTATTCATCTTGAATTCTTAAACTCACCTTGAAGTCTTAGGCCTTTTATTTAATCTTGTTGAATTCTCTTGAATTTTTCTAAATGCATTACAAAGTTACTGAATTCAATGAATTTTTTCTTATTTCTGAATTGTTTAAGTTCATTTGAATTCTGTTTATTCTACTTTAATTTTTATCAAATTCTGGTAATTTCCCTTAAATTCCTCTAAATCTACTCCTAATTCATTTTAATTCTTTTGAATTTAACTTGAATTGTTTTTAAATCTTACTATTCGAATTCTTTTCATTGTTTTAAATTCAAAAGGACATTCAAGGTCACTTTTAAAAAAAAGGCCGTGATAGCCCTGAGAATATTAAATTAAAAATTGTATTATGTATTTTACTTCTAAAAGATTCTATATTAGAATGTTGGTCTTTATATATTGATGACCAGGAAAATAAAAAGTTACTGATGAAATTTGAAAATTAAGTTTTGCTGCCACCCTGATACGAATAACAGTGTCGTTCTTAGTTTCTAAAAATCAGTAAAGTTATTATTTGTATCTCAGGAATTTCCTCAATTGTAAAATTTTTAGTTTTTAGCTTAAATTTTAAGAACACATTTGAAAATAGGATATTTTTTAAATGTGAAAATTAACTTTTCAGGCAGAAAGGCTCACCGCAATGGAATTAAGAAGCCAAAGCGTTACAGGCACGAATCTACCCTTGGTGTAAGTTATCTGTCCTTTTGAGTTGCAAAGTGAAATATATTTTCTAGTAATTTATAAATTTAGAGCAATATAAAATCAGAATTTTTTCTCTGGATTCAGAAAAGGGGGATTTAATTGGTCTAATTGTGAAAATCTAAAGAAAATCAGGGGACATTAAATTTATTTGTATTTTTGTGATTTTTAACTTTTCAGTATCATTTAGTGCATAAAACTTAGCAGTTTCAAGAGTTTAGTAATAGTGAAATTGGTTTCCAAACGTAATGAAATTTAATATAAGAATAACCATTTTACAGATGGACTTGAAATTCTTGCGTAATCAGCGATTCGCTAAGAAGCACAATCTGAAACCAAAAGCACAGCTCAAGAGGGCAGCTGAACGTGTAGCTCTGCGCGAATCTAAGAAATAATATCTTTGTAATTATTTGCTTTAATAAAAGATAAAATCAATTTTCTCGTCTCATTTATTCAGTCTTTCTCGTTTCTCATTGCGGTCAGCGTTTTCTATTTTTTTTATAAACTCTAAGAAGATGATAAGTTTTGGTCGTTTTTTATATATTATTATATTATTTTCTTAGAATTTAACATTTTTGCAAGATGTCATTATTTTCTTGAATGAATGTAGATGTAAGATCTTGACTTTGAACTTCTGAAATATTAATAATTCTAATCTGAACTACCGTCTATGAGTTGACAATTTCTTTCAGGCTTATCTATTTAAATTCCTGAGTTTATAAAAAGAGAAAGCATATTCAAGCGAGAGCGTCAGTGAAATCGAAAATGGCTGCCGTGAACAGTACTGTTGATCGTCGAGGAGCGCAAAATCAAACAATGTCATCAAAACCCGCTCATATATTAATCTTTAGTGGAAAGAGAAAATCGGGAAAAGATTATATCACGGATAAATTATATGAGAGGTAATTTATTTTTTGTTTAATAAAAAAATAATTAAATCTATGAAGAAGCAATGTACAGTGGCCTACTAATTCTTTTAGGGTTTGAAAGAGAAAATATTGGGATTATTTCTATTATCAATTTTATAGTAAAATTTTTTTAATATTGCAAAAAAATCATTTATTTTATATTTATGTAAAATATGCTTTGTAAATAATATTTCATCAGGGTAACTGTCAAGAATATTAATTTTTTATTGTTTTATTCTATTTACAAAGAATGTTGTATCTTATTTTGAATCCGTGTTTGGTTGAGTGTCCCACTATTCGGTTGAAAAATTGTTTCTCTTGGTTAAATTCAACTTTTTGTTTTTAAATAAAAATATTTTTGGTTGAAATGTCAGCTATTACATTTTTTCTTGAGAATTCATCTTTCCTGGTTGAAAATTCAACTACTTGGTTCAAAGTTAAACCACTTTATTAAAAATGCATTTTTTGTTGAAGGTTGATTATTTTAGTCAAAATTCATCTTTAATTGAAAATTCTTTTTTTTCCTTAAAATTGATTTTTTTTATCTAAAAATTGAATTATTCAATTTTTTGCTGAAAATGTATACTTTATAATTTTCAAATTTAACAATTTGATTGAAAATTGGTCTGTTTTGTACAGTAAATTAATGAGTTGAAAAATCATTATGTTTGAAAATTCATGCATTTTCTTGAAAAATTGTCGTGGTAGAAAATTTAACTCTTTAGTTCAAAATTAAACTGTCTACTCAAAAAAGTTTTTAGTTTGAAAATTCAATTATTTTTGGTGGAAGTTTAATCGTCTTGGTTTGCAAGTTCATCTTTGTTGACTGAAATTTCAGCAGTTTTGTTCAAAATTCAACTATTTTTTTTTAAAATTAATTATTATTTTGAACATTCATTTTTCTTTGTTGAAAAGGAACGTTTATGTTTAAAATTAAACTATCCGTGTTGAAAATTCAACTGTCTTCTAAAAAAATCTTCTCTTAACTTAAAAAGTCAACTATTTCGTTTAAAATTTAAATTTACTGCTAAAAATTAATATTTGGCTAATTTTCATTAAATACTGCGGGTCTTTTTTAAGAGTTGATAAAAACATTAATGTTTTTATATAAAAAAACTTTCTTTTCTTAAAAAAATTGTAAAAATAATCATTTTTGTCAATTGAAGCCAAATGCTTTATAAAACAACAGAAGCCAATTGAAGTCAACTGCTTTATAAGACAACTGAACTTTTTAGCCTAAAAACTTACGTTCTTTGTTGAAAATTTAACTATTTTGTTAAATTTTAATTATTATTTTCAAAAGTCATCTTTCTTTGTTGAAAAGAAACTTTCTTGTTTAAAATTAAACTATCCGGGCTGAAAATGCAACTGTCTTCTATAAAATTCATTTTTTAACTTAAAAAGTTAACTTTTTAGTTTAAAATTCATCCGTTTTTTGTTGTTGAAATTTAATCTTTTTTTATTGCAAATGTGATATTTGGTTAAAAATTAAACTATTTTGTTAAAATTTTAATATGACAAAGGCCACTGTTTGGTTAAAAATGATTTTTTTCTAATTGAAAATGAGTTTTTTTCTAAAACTATTTTTCGGGCTTAAATTCAACTGTTTTATAAAAGAACTGAACTTTTTAGCTTAAAAACTTAGCGCCTTTGTTGAAATTTCGCCTTTTTTATAGAAACTTCATCTCCTTTGGTAAAAAATATTTTTTTTGTTGAAAATTCAACTATTTTGTTAAGAATTTAATTATTATTTCGAAAATTCATCTTTCTTTATTGAAAAGGAACTATCTTATTTAAAACTAAACTATCCGGGTTAAAAATGCAGCTGTCTTATAAAAAATTCGTTCTTTAACTTGAAAATTCCACCATTTGGTTGAAAATTCAACTCTCTCTTTTTTTTAAATGCTTTATATGTCGACTTAATATAAACATTTTTGGGCTGTGATTTCTGAAAATTTTGCTAGTTTAGAATTTCGTTTTTTAAATCTTATTATTCAGAGAAAATGAAAAATTGACCAGGGAGTTTTGAAAATGTCTTAGACCACCCTGTTAATGGATGTGCTCCAGGAAATAATTATTGTACTAATCATAAAAACAGTTTCATGTTAAATAAATGATTGAAGCCAGTTTTGATGTGGGACTTTAAAAACAGAAAATTAATTAATTATTTCTAGAATCGGCAGAGACGAAAGTGTTATTATAAAGTTATCAGGCCCAATAAAAACTCATTGGGCTAAAACTTCAAATTTGGACATTGGTCAGTTGCTCGGAGATGGTGCCTATAAGGAGAAATATAGGCTTGATATGGTGAAATGGGGGGAAGAAACCAGAAAAAAAGATTACGGCTATTTTTGTCGAGCAGCTATTGAAATGTACAATGGTAGAGTATGATAATAATCTTGAATTTATTAAGAATCCATTTTTGTATGAAGGATTATATTATCCTTTTCATGAAATTCAAATCTGTTTCAAAAATTATTAAACCGCTGAGTCATTTTTATTTAAATTAAACTACTGTTTTATTATTAATTTATTATTAATTTCAAATAAAGGCATTCAAGAAATAATTCCTGCTTTATTTTCAAAAAAATATTGTATTTATATTTTATAAATTACTAGTAGATTTTATTATCAACCTTTTATTTTCTTTTTCTTTAGCTGAGAACAAACTTATTTGGATAGTAAGCGACGCAAGAAGAAAAACGGATATTCAATGGTTTTTAGATAATTATGGCGAAATGTGTAAAACTGTACGAATAAGTAGTAGTGAACCTGTTAGAAGGAAACGGGGTTGGAATTTTACACCAGGTAAAGAAGGCGTCGATTTATAATTATTTTTTAAAAAACATTCTTTAAATCTAGTGTACACCTTTCATGACATCTCGCGAAATCTCTATTACTCTTTGCAATCCATTGAAATTCTGTCAATTCTTTTAAAAAAAATTATAAATCCCTAAAAAATTGTTAAATCTTCTGAAAATTGTTTGAAATCCTTTAAAATCTATAGATATCGTACATAATCAAGTAAAAACTTGTTGACAAATGTGAACATTTTTCGCTAAAAATACTCGAGATCTCTTGAAATATTCACAACCACCTAGAAACTTAGTCTTATAATTTTTTTAAATCGATGAAAATCCCTTAAAATTCTTTAAAAGTTCTAAAAATCGGTTAAAGTCCTTGAACTTCAGCTTGAAATCTTCGAAATCGCATACAAATACCTTATAATCCTTCAAAATCCATGGAAATCGCTTAAAATATTTAGGAATGGGTTACAATCCTTGAAATTCCGTGATAATATTTTTTTATTTCTTCTTAATTCCCTAAAATACCTCAAAGTCCGTCGAAATATTTAGAATTTCGAAATCCTCTAAAATCAATGGATATACTTTTTAATCTTTTGAAAATTCCTTGAAATACCACAAAATAATCGAAACCCCTTTAAATCTCTTAAAATTCCCTGAAATCTGTTGAAATACCTTCAAATCTTCGAAATCCCATAAAATCCGCTGATATACTTCAACATTCGGTTAAACACTCTGATATCACATGAAACCCTTTAAAATGTTTTTAAATTTCGTGTCTTATTTTGAAATCTCTTAAAATCCTTTATAATTTTCGAAATTCCGTGATATCTTTCTTACCAAATTCTCTAAAGTCTGTGGATATTCTTTGGAATCTTGTGAATTCTTCGCAATCCGTTTATATTTCTTAAAATTATTTGAAATTTCTTAAAATCCTTTTAAGAACTCTAAAAATCCTTGAAATATTTCGAAATCTTACGAAATCTGAAAATTGGTTAAAATCGTTGAAATTCCGTGAAATATTTCGAAATCTTACGAAATTCCGTTAAATCCTCTGAAAGCACGTGAACCCATCGAAAACCCTTTGAATCTTCGAAATCCCATTGAAATGACCTGATATTCTTAAAAATTTGTGAAAATACTCCGGGACAACTTGAAATCCTTCGAAATGGTTTGAAATCCCGTGACTTATTTTGAAATCTCTT
>JAWWLR010000034.1:48874555-48886475 GCA_035041075.1 Acraspis erinacei
GTGTGGGGGTTGTGTAAAGGAATAGCGAAGAAGGTGCAAGAAAAATGTAAACCCTTAGGGGACACATTAGAAGCTTCTTCCACACACCAAAAATTCGAAAATTATTTTAAACTTCATAATATCTTTCCTATACGACCCTTTTAGAACTATAAAAATCCTTGAAATATCACGAAATCGGTTGAATTCCTTGAAACTCCGTAAATATTTCGAAATCCTTTGAAATCCCGCTACTTATTTTGAAATCTCTTGAAATCCTTCTTCATATTCGAAAATCCTTTAAAATTCTGTTGTAGCTTTCTTTTGGAATCCTCTAAAATCTATGGATACATTTTGGAATCTTCTGAAATCTATGTAAATTCTTTGGAATTGTGTGAAATCATCGAAACTCCGTTATATCTCTTAAAATATATTAAAATCCCTTCAAATTTTCGAAGTCTGAATAAAATACCTTAAAACCCTAAAAATTGGAGAAAACAAGAAAAAATTGTTTAAAATTCTTAAAACTAAAAAATCCCTAAAATACCTCAAAAGCAGTCGAAATACTTCGGCTGAAGTCCCTAACAAGTTTTGGGATTTTTTTTTTAATTTCGTAAAACGCCGTTTAAAGTGAAAAATTGGTCTGTGTGTGTGTGTGTGTGTGTATTGAGTAAAAAATATGAAATATAAAAATTCGCCCTAAGTAATTAATGGACCTTCCCAAAGGAATAAACTAAAATTTACATCAATAAGATTTTATTTTGAAAGGGTTTAAAAAAAAATTATTTCTTTATAGGCATAGACGACATGGAGACAGAATGTGATTTGGATGAAGTGAATAACTGGAATCTACATTTACGTAACGAGACTGAAAATGTGGAAGACTTATTAAACAAGATTTTAGAACTTATTAATTGAATAAGTCAATTCATAAAGTATTGGTATAAAATATCGCATATTTTGTTAATGTATGTTATCTTATGTTATTTTTTAATTAGAAAATAATTAGTATTAATTTTATAACACTACCCTGTTAATAATTTTTTTAAATGTTTAAAAAACTTGAGCTGTAACCATTTTTTTTACATACACATTTTTATGAACTTCATAAAATTTGAAATAAATATCGTATATAATATTTTAACAAAAAAAGTGTTCAAACTATATCTCTTTAAATGCATTTTTCAACAACAGAAGTATTTAATTTAATAAATAAGTATTAAATTCCACTATTATAATAAAATAAGTATGCTATTACGTACCTATTACTGGTGACTTTTTTCATGTTCAAATTTCAAGAATGCAAATAATAAAAAATTTAAATGTATATAATTATTTGAAATCTTAAATTATTTGCTGTGTTGCTTATCGACCCAGTTTTAAAATTAGAATTTGATGTTAGCATAAAATATTTTTTTGTCCGACCCTCCTTGATACGTGCCATTGCCATTGGTAAATAGTAAAATGAAAAGGGGGAAAAGGGAAAAGAAAAAATGAAAGGGGGAAACAGGAAAAAGAGGAAAAGCGTGAAGGGACGGGGAAAGGTGTAAAAGGGGAAAATGAAACAGAAAAGGGGAGCAGGTAAAAGGAAAAGGGAAGAAGAAAATGAGAAACCGGAAAGGGCGAAATGGGAAAGAAAAAGGGGAAAAGAGACAAATAAAAGGGGAAAGGGAAGAATAAGAAAAGGAACTTGGGTAAAGGGAACGGGAGAATATTTAAAGGGGAAAGGCAAAAGGGGAAGCGGTGAAGGGGAATGGGCGAAAGGAAAAGGGAAGGGGGAAATGAGAAAGGTTGAAAATGGAAATGTGAGAGGAAAAAGGCAGGGGCAAATGGGAAAAAGAGAAAAAGGTTCAATGGAATGGGGAAAGGATGAGAAACCGGAAAGGGTGATAAGGGGAAGGGGGAATGAGAAAGGAAAGGCAGAAATGGGAAAAATAAAAGGGAAATTGGTAAAATATGAAAAAGGGTAAAGGTAATGAGTAAATAAAAAAGGAGAAATGGTGGAAAGGGAAAGGGGAAACTGTGAAGAGGAATAAGTAAAAGGGAAGGGGAAAGGAAAACGGTAAAGGGAATTGGGAAAGGAAAGGGGGACACGAGAAAGGGGAAGGGAAATGGTGAAAAGGGAATGAGGAAAAGGAAAGGAAAAACGAGAAAAGGGACGGCTGGAAAGTGAAAAGGAGAAAGGAAATTAAATTTGTTACAAAAAATTAATAAAAATCATCTTAAACGTTTTTATAACAAAACCAAACATTGTTTTGAACATAGACAAAAAAATAACATTTTTGAAATTTAAACTTCAAAATTGTTAAATTTTTGCAATATTTAAATATCTAAATATCACAATGATAATTTAATATTATTTATGGTAGAAGAATATTTAATTTATATATTTACAGATTATTATTATTACGGATAGAGTAAAAAACTGCAGTGAAAATGATAAATTTTCTTCAATTAAACATCAATACCTGCCAAAATGGATTTTGACTATTTTTATAGAATTTTTTCTATGAATTATTAAACTGTTTTTTTCTACAAGAGATGTATTCAGAAAAAAAATTCTGATACTAATGTGATAGAAAAATATTAGGCACTTTTTAATCAAAAAATGAATTTAAGAAAGCTTTAAAAGTAGTAAAAAATAATTTCCTTACTTCATAATATCTTTCATCTTTGAATCTCAAATTATATTTTTCAAATTTGTAATTAACTTTATGAGTTTTTGTCATACAATATTTTCATTTTATTGATAACAAAAATAAAGTGACATGTTTAAAGAAATATTTGATTTAGTTCATTCTTCGACCAATGGCTTATTTTCATCGTGTATTTCAAGTTATTAGGAATCCAGTTGAATTTGCCGCTGGATGTAGTGTAGTGCGCATGACTCAAAACCGACAACACAGCAAATGGAACGAGGAAGAAAGTGACGAATTGTCGGTGCCTTTTCACGTAAACTAAACTTGAAGGTCTTATTTGTTTGGTTCATTGCACTCCTTTAAATATTAATAGAGGTATTTTATTATCTCGCCGCTAAAAAAAATAAAAAGGAACTTTTATCACAATGTCGGAACACTCTATACCCTTAGACATTCTCGATGACTTGAGCAGGTTTGATTTTTGTGTTTATTTATGAATAATAATCATTAATTAATATTACTTTTTGGGACAATAAAATAAAAATGATGATTCTATATTTTATAATGAAAAAAGTGAAAAATACGTAAACTGTAGCTCTAAATGTATTTTTGTTGTTGTGAGAATTTTGAGGTTAGGCAATCCAATTCTCTTTTGTATATATTGCACATTTAAGACAGAAAATTGGTTTTCAGACAATCATTGATGCATTAGACAGTTTACATGAAATTTGTCTAGCAATGGTAAAATTTTATTAATTTTAAGGCAAGGTTATTCAGCATAATGAAATTCATTTTTGCTGGGGTTGGGTCTCATTATTCTGCATGAACATTTATACTTACTAGTCGAAATAGCTAATCACTTAACAAAAATTCCGAAGATCTTCAAAAAAAGCATAGATGTTAATTTGAAAAATTTGCTCCACGAAAATTCAAAACATTTTGCAAACTTAAGGGAGTAAATATAAACTCAATCTATCCTGTATTCAATTTGCAAAATGTTCGTGATACGGCAACATTATTAATCATAAACAAATTATTATCTTCTTCATTACTCCCCAGCGAAAATACTGGATTTTTTTCAAAAGTGTTGTTTCTGTTTTTTCCGTCGTGAAGAACCTATTGTATGATTTGCAAAACTAAATACATAGCGCAAATTATCCTTTTGTAAATTATTGTTGAATTTTTTGCAATTCGACTCCTAAAATTCCACCGAAAATTGCGAAGTTTGCAATTTGGGGTAGTAAATGTTAAAAATTTCGATATCTGAAAATGATAAAATTCGAAAAACTTTTACAACTTGGCAACATTATTAATTATAAGCAAATTATTATTTTGATTATCAGTCCGCAGCGAAAATACCGAAGGTTTTGTAAAATCTTGTTGCTGAGGTTCCACTTTGTCCAAACAACGTATGACTTATGCCATAATTAAGGGCTCATTTATGGCTCATTAATTACCTTGAAACAGAATTTTAGGCCCTGCATTTAAAAAAAAATGCATAGTACTGCCAGCTTTAGGCAAAGCTAGCAGTACCATGGCAGAACTATTTGTTATATTAACTTTTTTCTTTGACAGGAATTGAGGGCTCATTTATAGCTGTACAACGCCCCCAAAATCAATTTTCCAAAACTACCACTTACACAAAAGTACTGATAAAGTGCATTAAATATGCTTCTGGCATATCAATTAATTTTCTTGGATAATTAATTGTTTTGGTTGAAAATTTAATGATTCTAGTTGCAAGGCTAATCGTTTTAGTTAAAAATGAATGTTTTTGTTATCAAATTTAACTGTACCAGTTGAAGATTTTTCATTTCAGTTGAAAATTCACCACTTTTTATAAAAATGTAATATTTATTTGAAAATTATTTTCGTTTTTGTTGCGAATTAGTTTTTTTGATCGAAAATGCAACTATTCCGATCGAAAATTAAATCTTTTCAGTTGTAATTTTAACAGTTTAATTTAGATTTATTGTATATATTTTAAATCGTTTTTGGTAGAAAATAATAGTTTTGGCTGAATATTTAGCTGTCTTTTTGAAAATCCAAATTCCTACTTGAAAAAGTTAGGATTTTGAAGCGATTTAAGTTGAATTTAATATAGTACCCACATTATTTTACCTGAATATACATTGGATTTTAAGTATAAGTAGATAAAATAAAAATTGGTTTGAATTATTATTCAAATTCATAGAATTTAGAGACAAATTCAAGAAATGTTTGATTATGTTTTCATTATTATTTATTTATATAATTAATCTTTAGTGATCAAATATTTAAGAGTATCTTCTAATATTAATTAAATTCCAATAAACTAAAAAGGACATTATTTATAATAAACTCGCGAAAAATTATACATGGAAAAAACTTGAGATACCGGAAAAAAACCTGGAATTGTCAAGGAATTATTTTTCAGGATTTGAGTAGACACCTTGTAAGAGTACTATTGTATTTTTGGCTCAGAATTCATGTCTTTTAGTTAAAAATTCTACTCTTTCGTGGAAAATTTCATTATTTTTTTGATAATATTTTTGAATAGAAAATCGATCTTTTTTGGTTTGAAAGTTAATTCTTCTTAATTAAAGAGACTCCTTTTAGATTTTCTGGTTCAGAATTCATCTCTTGGTTAAAAATTTCATTATTATGTTCAAAAATTCAACTGTAATTTTAAAATGTCTTTTCTTGTTGAAGATTCACCCTTTTGGATAGAAAATTATTTCATTTGGATTAAAAATTTAGCTTTTCTTAAAAAGTAATCTTTTTTTCTTGTTAACCATCAAAGGGAACGCTGGTGCGAATTCGCACCGACTCAATTTTCAGTATGTTAAGACACTATATTAAATATATTTTTTAAATATGCGTAATATATACTAGATGCTTATTATACGTTCAATATATTAAATATTTAATATTAACATTGCAAAAAAAACAATTCGCACAAGTGTACCGACTACGTATGCTGTATTAAAGTGTGCCATTTGAGGGTTAAAGATTCATCTTTGTAGGTTCCGAATTAAACTATTTGCTTAAAAATTCATATTTTCTGTTAGAAAATGCATCTCTTGCTTCAAACTTCAACTATATGATTGTAAATGCAACTATTTGGTAGAAAATTAGTTTTCTTTTGCTGAAAAATCAATAATTTGGTTGAAATTTCAATATTTTTTAAAAGAATTTATTCTGCTATAATTCCCATAGATATTAAAATTATATTAGCATCACTCGAAAAGTTATTTGCAACTGTGTTCTTTTTTTAATGGAAGTTATTATCACATAAAAATGTACCCTATTACAGCCGCTTCATTATCAACGTTCCCGAAGAGGAAAGGAAGGATCCTGTTCGCATTTGCTTTCAAATCGAATTGGCACACTGGTTTTACTTAGATTTTTACTGTGCCGAAGAAAACTCAAAGCTAAAGTCATGTGGTATGAAAGAATTTGCCATGCACATGTTCCAGCACATTCATTTTCTAAAACGACACCTGTCTAAGATTGATTCAATAATCGATCAGTGGAGAGAATACAAGCAAAACGTCCCAACTTTCGGAGCGATTGTTTTAAATGAAGATCTGACCAAAGTGCTTCTCGTCCAAAGTTACTGGGCCAAAAGCAGTTGGGGTTTCCCGAAAGGAAAAGTAAATGAGGACGAAGATCCCTCTCATTGTGCAGTTCGTGAAGTTCTGGAAGAAACAGGTTTTGATATTTCTAACCTAATTGATAAAAATGAGTACATTGAGTCAATTATTAACGATCAGCTTGTGAGGCTCTATATTATTTCCGGTGTTCAAAAGGATACGAAATTTCAACCATTGACGCGCAAGGAAATAAAAAATATTGAGTGGTTCGCACTGGCCGACTTGCCTAGCAACAAAAAAGACATGACTCCGAAAGTTAAGATGGGAGTCGGGCCAAATGCTTTTTTTATGGTTGTTCCCTTTGTAAAGTAAGTAACAAATAAGATGGATTGATACAGGCTATCCAGCGACCTTGAAAAATTATTATTTTTTCTTTTAGAACCGTTATTTTATGCAGATGCGAAAATTAATTAAAATTTTTTAGTCTATTACGAAAATAACATCTAGTTTAGAAAAAAAATCTTGCTACTAAAAATTTGCTTACTCATCAAGATATAATTTTATCTTTTATTTATTACAAAATAAATGAAGAAATTTCTTGGTATTTTTTGTAGACTTTGCCAATTATTTTATAGATTGCAATTAACAGACTTTAATATTGCGAATAATTCTATAATTTTTAAATATCTTTTCCGCTAATCTATAGTGTTAAAGTATACATTTTTTTGTATTTAATTTACAAATTATAAAAATTATTCGCTGAAAATTGCGATGGTGATTCAGTTTTAGAATTAGAATGAGCCATGGACATATAACGGATTTTTCAAAGGTTTTTGAGTGTATAAAAGATTGCAAAAAATTACTAAATATTGCCAAATTTTTCAAACATTTAAAAATATTTAAAAGTATTTTTAACATTTTACAATGACTTAAAAAGGGCGTTTGCACCACATCAAAAATATTTCACAAAAAATTTAGAAAGCTTTTATAACTTTACAAAGATTGAAAGGATTTTAAAGATTTGAAAAAGGCTACAGTATACCAGACTTGAAAGATTTGAAGCAATTTCAAAATATTTAAAAACATTTTAGAAGTTTTGACAAGATTTTACTAATTGTAAGATTTCAAATAATTCAATATTGTCAACGAAATAAAACGATTTCACAAACAAATATTAAAGAAAAATCTGACAAATATATTAAAAGATTTGAAAAATATTTTTGAATTCACAAAAATTTCCCAAAGATTAAAAAAATTTCAAAGATTTTACAATCTTTAAATATGATTTCACAAATATTTTTAAGATGTTAAACTATTTCAAAAGGTGTCAACAAATTTGAGAAAATTTTAAAATATTTCAATGATTTCAGACGAGCACCTAATATTTAAAAAACAAAGATTTAAAGAAAGCTTTCACAAATATTTAAAAGATTTAAAGAAAATTTCACAAAAGTTTAAAGGATTCTAAATATTTTACCAAACTTTAAAAAGATTTCACAAAGATCTTAGGTACTCCAAGATACTGCAACGAATTCACAAAGGTTTCAAAAGATTTTAAGGATTTCAAAGATGACTTATATTCGCAAAATATTAAGAATTTGTTTATTTATGGTTCTGCTTTCTTTAAAAATTGTTGGCCAATAAAAAATGAAATGGCACATTTTTTACATTTATAAGAAACGTTTATTTCATTATTTTATGGATTTATGATTTTATGGATTTATTTTTTGAAGAATTATTAAGGCATTACAAATTTTTAAATAATTCTCGGGATTTCTGAATATGCGAAGGGATTTTATCAGAAATTGTAAGAAATTTTAAAAGAGTGTCAAAGATTTCAAAGGATTTTAGGAAATTTCAAAGAATTTCTAGAAAACTTTGTAAATGAACGAAATTCAATTTTAAGGAGTTTCTACGCATTTTATGGGGTCAAGATTGAAGGGATTACAAAAATTTCAAAGAATTTTAAAGAACACTCGTAGTAATGTATTTTCAAAGATTCCAAAGAATTTAATGAGATTTAAAATTTTTTTTATGATTATAGAAAATTTCAAGAGATTTCAAAATTTTTAAGGAATTTGATATGATTGCTTAAGATTTTAGAGTTCGAAGATTCCAAGGAATTTTACAATATTTAAGGGATTTATAGGATTTTCAAAAGAAATTAGAAGATATCAAGGGATTTAATTTGACAATTTTCCAGCTGTCTGAAGGAATTTCATTGAATTTTAAATATTTGAAGGAATTAAAAAATAAATATCAGAGTTATTAAGGAATTTTAAAGGACCTTTCAGATTTTACGGGATTTGAGAGATTTTTAATCATTTTTGAAGGATTTTAAACAATAGTCAGTAGTGTAATTTAAAAGATTTTGAGGAGTTTCATGAAATTTCAAAGAATTTCGCAGGATTATAAAAAATTTCAAGAATTTAGCAAATTTCTAAAGAATTTCAGATGATTTCAAGGAATTTTACAATATTTGAAGGATCCGTAATATTTCTAAGGAAATTATACGTTTCCATTATATTAGAAGAAATTTCTGTAAATTGCGAAAGATTTGAAAAAAAATTGTAGAATGTTTTCAGAGTTATTAGAGGATTTTAAAAGATTTCAGTGGATTTCGAAGCTTTCAGGGTACTTTAAAAGATTTCACAAGATTGAAGGGGGATTTATGGGTTTTTAAAGAATTTAGGAGGATGTCAGAAAATCTTAAAGGATTTTAAAAGAGTGTACAGAATATGAATTATATTTAAATGATTTCAAGGGATTACAATGGATTTTTAGAGAGCTTACGGGAATAAATGAAATGAAATTTCAAGGGACTTTTAAGGATTACTACGGTTTTCATGGGGTCTCATATTTCATAAGATTTAAGGGATTACAACAATTTCAAAGGATTTTAAAGAATCTTAGTGTATTTTAAAGTATTACCACGAATTTCATCAAATTTCAAGAAATCTCAAAACCTCAAAATCAAAATTCTAAGTAATTTCAGAACATTTCGAAGCTGCCGTAATCTGATTTTACGAGATTTCAGAGGATTTACTCATTTTTGAAGGAATTTTCAAATATATTGCATATTTTTAGATATTACACGTGATTTAACAAAATTTTCTTGACATTTTAGAAGATTGAAAGGATTACAATAATTTTGAAGGATTTTAAAGAGTAGATATTAGTGCATTTCAAAAGATTTCGAGGAATTTCATAAAGTTTTAAAGAATTTCGTAGGATTATAGAAAATTTCGAAGGAATTTCAAAGGTTTTCACAAGATTTCAAGGATTTTAAGGATTTTTATAATATTTATCGGTTTATAGGGTCTTAAAAAAATTGATAAAATTTCAAGGTATTTCAACGGATTTCAAAGTTTTTATGACATTTAAAAATATTTCAAAGAATGTAAAGGATACATTTTTGAATTAATTTTTTATCTCGAGATTTTAGAAGATTCAAGGGATTACAATAATTTCGCAGGCTTTTAAAGAGTAGGTATTAGTGCATTTAAAAATATTTTGAATAATGTCATCATATTTTTTTGTATTTGCCAACATTATAGAAACTTTTACAATATTTGAGGGATTTATAGCGTCTTAAAAGAAATGCTAAGAATTTAAGGTATTCAATGGATTTTAAAGCTTTTAGGGCATTTTAAAAGGTTCGAAAGAATATCACATGATTTCATAGCAGATGTATATTGTATACCAGATTAAAGAAATAGTTAATCCCTCGATGTAAAAATTTAAAAATTGCATTGCACTATTTTCCTACAACTGATTTTACAAATATTTAGAAAAAAAAATCATTTCAAGTTTGATTTTAACAGTCTTTAAATTAATTAGTCGAATTGTTATCTTTTTTTTATTATTATATATTTCAGTTTACAATGCGTCATTCGAAAATCTTTCACTTTCAAATTTTCCGTTTTACATTTTAATTTTTAAGCGTAAATTTTTAATTTAAAGAATTTAAAAAAAACAGCTTGAAGGGCTTAATAAATTAAAAATTAGAAGCGTTTGAAATCTACGATTTTGAATGAAAAAACATTCGAATGATTGCATAATAGTAATTTATTCTACAAGACGATTTGGAATCTGTTTAAAATTTAAGAATTTTCAGATTGTAACGCTAAAAATCAAACTGTTTTAATTGGAAAGTCGTAGTAGTTGAAGAAATGTAAACTCCCGATTGTAATTGTATAAACTATTTTAAATTTAAAAATAGTTTCAAAATAATATATTCATAATTAAAGGCTTTTCCTAAATTTGAAATATTGTTTTATTCTAAACTTGAACCATTTACAAATTAAATTTTTGTAATTAGGAAATAGAACAATTGATTAATATTCAGAAATATTTGACGGTTCATTTAAAATCAGTAATTATAAATTAAATATTTAATAGTATACAAAAAACTAAACTTTTTACGTCACCATTTGTCAAGATTCCTAGAAACATTGAAAATAGCATTTTATTTCCAAAATTATCAAAAATTAATCTAGAAGATTTTAATGAAATATTTATATTCTGCAGGATTTAAACAAAATTTAGGAAGAATTCGAATCATTTTAAAATATGTTTTAGTAGTTCTGAAAAAAATTTAAAAATAATTTAAATTTCAAAAAATGTAAATGAACCTTTAAATGTTTCGAGATTTTAAAATAAAATTTTGAAGTTCTTGAAGGTTTTTTAAACTATTTAAAATAAAAATAATTTAACTTCTGATTTAAGAAGTGTTCAGTTTATACCAAAAATGTAATCGTTCAATTATTAATATTTCTGGCTTAGAATTACGTAAAATAATTTGCAGCTCAGTTTATATTACATTAAATGGAGAAATTTTTAGCTTTAGAGTTCAAATTTTTCAATTGAAAAGTATGATAAGATAATAAGACAACAAGATAAGAGACAATAGGATAATAAATAAGACCGTGGAAAATGTTTGTGAGCCAGGAAAAAGCCGGGAATTTTTTTCTGTGATTGAAACGGCTATCCTATATTATTTCTGCAATGAGTCCGAGGTCTGTAATTGACATCTAATTAAAAAAACTCTTACATATAGACGAATGAAACGTTGGGTTCAAGAAAAGCAACAACGTGAAAAAAATATGCCAGCGCGCAGACACCGACATAAATCAGTTGGTGATGTCGAAAATGTCTCAAAGAGTAAGCGACAGCAGCAGATGATTTCTCAAGTAAACTTTCTTTATTTTCATCTCTTTCATATATATACACACAATTTGTATACTCTCTGTATTAACATTATGTTTAACAAATTACAGAATGAAGTATCAGATTTGAGAAATGCTCGTCAAACGAACACTTCTCCAGCACGAAGTCGCAGGAGTGTTCACGAAAATAAAGACATGATCTCGAAGAGTGCGTTCAAACGTAATTTATTTGGTGATCCAAACAACGATCAAACACCCGCCTTGCTTGCTAAACAATTGACGGAAAGTCCTCCACGTCTTCAGTCGATGGTTTTTAACGAACCGACGATTCATTCTGCCAAGAAACACCCAGGGGGAAAAGAATTAAAAGGTAGGAGGAGCATTAGTTGAATTACTTCGTCCTAATTCATGTATCTTCCTGGATTCAAAAATATCTTTTAAAAAATATGACACTGTTTTATTTAAATCAGTGTCTTATAATTATATTTCTTTAAATTTAATACAAATCACGAATCTGGATGGCACAATTTTTCTTAATATTTAGACTTAATTTATCTCACAC
>JAWWLR010000034.1:48892852-48905319 GCA_035041075.1 Acraspis erinacei
TTTGTTGAAAGTTAAACTTTTTTGTTGAAAATTAATTTTTTTAACTGCAAATTTAACTAATAATGTTGAAGATTCCAATATTTTCATTGAGAAATTCAAAATTGAATAGTTTGGTTGCTACTTTTTCTCTCTTGACAGAAAAATCTTTTTTAGTTAGAAATTCAGCCCGTGTTGAAAATTTGAATTTTTTTGTTAAAAAAATAACTATTTTGTTGAAAATTCGTTTTTTAGTTGAAAATTAAGTTTTTTAAGAGAAAATTGATCTAATTCGGTTGAATATTCCATCGTTTAAGTTAAAAATCTATCTTCTGTTAAAAATTAATTTTTGTGGTCGAAGATTCTTAATTAGTTGAAGATTAATCTTTTTAGTTGAAAATAATTTTTGAGCTGAAAAATTGGGGTTTCTACTCACGTGGAAAATGTCATGGACTTTATTTAAGGAAATAACTTGTAATATAATTTTTCAAGGCTTTCTAAATTAAACATATTCATTAAACTTCTAGAAACTTGTCTCATTAATAAATTACTTATCCTTCAATAAAGTTACTTTAATAAATGAAAAAACAGTTGGTGTATTTTACATATAAATAGTACTATTTTTACACATTTAGATATTTACAAGGACTAAAAAAAACATTATTTTTATAATAAACTCCTTACTGTACAAAATTATACATGGAAAAGAAATCTGGAATTGTTGTCCAAGTTTAATAGTTGGATTCCTGTTTTTCTTCTTCTAATTTTCAAGAATTTCATAGTAAAATTTGAATATTGGACATTAAAGGGGAATTTAAATAATTCCATTTATTCTGAATTTAATTTCTTAAATTAGAAAATAATGTTTACAATTTTTTTGCTAAAAGCACAATTTTTTGGGAAGAGAATGATAATAATTTCCACATACAGTACAATATACCGATTGGTCCTATCTTTTGTTGAACCTATATTATGAAAGATAGTAATAATTTACTCGCAGAAAGTTGTGCAATTAAAAAAATATATGTACAGTTTTCGAGTAATTTAAAGGAAGTATCTTAAAACCCTATTATTTGAAGAAGTAGAGGAAGACGAGAGCGACTAAAATGATAGTGCCGAGGAAGTAGATTATTTTTTTTACAATAACAGTGCCCGCACCTCTCACACTTCGAATTATTTCGTTATTAAGGGCATATACTATTTTACTTTCATCGATTAACTTGCTTTTCGTATCTTCGTCTAACGTATCCGCAATTCTGTTCAACGTGCTGCGCATTTCCTTTTTCAACTGAAATATGTTGTACTCCCCGAAATCGGTGATATTATTACCAGCCAGATTCTCACCTTTGAAGGGGGAAATTTTTTGTACGAGTTGTCTCTTCTGCCGAAGAATTATTCCCCCGCTCAGTAAACCCATGTACAAGTGGTAAATATACGCCAGTAGAAGAGACGGATCTGTGTCTTCTACTTCTCTCAGGCGCATCAAGTATTTAACTACGCTGGTTCTGAGAAAAATCATTGGTATTTTATTAATTATTGATTATGAATATTAAATATTTTTTTTAAAGTGGAGTGGAGTTTTTAGTAGAGATCTTACATTTAAATGTTGAATGAATAAAATCAGACTGGCCAAAAAAAAGTCAGCGAATTTCTGAAAGAAGCAATTCAGGAAATTTTCAAGAATAATCAGGAGTGCCACATTGATCACTTTTAGTCACTTTTTTTTCTTAAATAACTTTTTGCTCACTTTCTTAAGATAAAGTCCCTACAGTCATTTTTATAATAAAAATATCATTTTAGTCTCTTATTACTATCAATTACAACAGAGAACCTACCGATTTTAGAATTTTGTAGGATTTTTTTTATTCCTTTGAATTATTTTATGTTCATTCTTCATTCTCGATTTTACCAAGTTTGTTCTATTCATTAGGATTATTTTTAATTTATTTTTATTTCTGTGAATTTCATCATTTTTTTTTAATTCTTCTAAATTCACTGCATTTTTACTCAAATAAATAGAATATTTTTGTATTTTTTCAACTCATTTGAACTTCAACCTAAATTCTTTTAGATTATCCTAATTTTTTTAAGTAACCCGGATTTTTTTTTAATTCACTTAAATTCTTCGAACTTTACTCAATTCTACTAAATTCAAAGACATATTTTGTCAGATTCTTTTAAATTAACTTACGTTTTTTTTTCTAACTTTAATTAATTCACTGAATTAAAAAAAAATTATGATTTATTTTCAAAACAATTGATTTTTCAAATTTTAACCTAAAATTGTAATGAATTTCATGGAATTCTTCTCATTTTCCTTCAATTTCTCTAAATTGAATCGATTTTGATTTAATTCGTTGTTTAAAAAATTCTTTTAAAATTAAATTAAATTTCAATTTTTCTGAAATCAATGAAATGCTCTGAATTTTTTTTAAACTCGATCATTTGAATTCATTTCGAATTCACCCAGAATTCTGATTAATTTAACCTTATAAAAATTTCACGGTTTAGTAAAAAGCTTTAAAAAGTTTCAAGGGATTTCCACGGATAACAAAGGATTTTAAATATTTTAGGGTATTTTTTAAAATTCCAAGGAATTTTCAAGAGCTTTAAAAGGCTTCAAGGAAATTCAAAAGATTACAAAGGATTTGAAATATTTTCGGATATTTTACAAGATTCCGAATAAATTTTAATAGATTTAAATTATTTGAAGGGAGTTTAAAATATTTTTAAGAATTTTAAATGTCTCAAAAGATTTAACAATTTTTTAGGAATTTCCAAGGGTTTTAATGATTTTAAGGGAATTAAAGGAACTTACCTGTGGTTGTAAAGATTTTCTTAGAATTTCGAAAGGAATATTTTAAAAGATTTTCAAGGATTTCAACAGATTTGAAAAGTTCTCAAGGTATTTTAATCAATTTTCCAGGATTTGAGGAAATATTAGATTTCACGGAATTTCACGGGATTTTATATTAAATTTTTTGAATAAATTTCAAAGAATTCCTACACAAGGATTGATGAGTTTCGTAGGGTGTAAAAAATTTGAAGAGAGTTTTAAATATTGTCTTCAATTGAATGAATTTTTACTTATTTTTGAATTGTTCACAATTCACTTGCTTTTTTTTAAATCACTATAAATTTTTATGAATTTAATCGATATCTTCTCATTTTACTTAAATTCTTCATCGAATTCTTTTAAATTAAAAAAAACATTATTACTCACATTTTTAATGCACGTTAGTCACTTTTATTCACTTTTTGGGTTAGAAATTAGTCACTTTTTCAAGTAAATTAGGCTGAATAATAAATTAAAAAATGTTTAATTAAAAATTATTTTATTCTATTAAATTCTATATTAAATTAATTCTATATTAAAAATGCTACAAGATTATAATTTCGGCCTTTAAATATTAATTGTCAGGGAAAACTAAAAATTAGCCAGGGAAAAGTCAGGGAACTTTGAAAATAAAGTTTTTCGGTCGGCACGATAAAATTGAAAGTTAAATAATTTTGATGAAAATAGGATTTAGTTATTATCAAGGAGAGTTATTACCTCGGGGTATAATTCTTCATCCATCCTTTTCCTAGATAATATTCTAAATCTTTTTCAAAAGCTTCTGTTCTCTGAAGACCAGGGATATTAAGAAGGCCAACTTTTGTGTTTTTTAATCTATCCATTGCTCCTTCCAGGTATCGAAATATTTCATAAAAGACTAGAAGACCGTCTGCCCAAACTGAATCGTCGTGAAAAGCTACACAGAAAAAATGTAAAGTTAGATTTTTTGTTTTCTTTTTATTCTCTTCCGTCATATCAGAGTTCCTTGCAGACTTAAATACATTTAAATGATATTTCGTTAAAAAAAAACTTTAAGCTCAAGTTTAAGTTAACATCCTTTTAATTTCCAAAGAAATAATGATTTTTTGCAAACTTGAAAAAATAATGTTTATTTAATAAACAAAATATAATAATTATTATGAAACTCTAAATCTGTAACATTTATCTTTAGAAATCATAACTTATAATGACAAATTATTTATGAAAAATCTTTATTATTCAGAAAACTGTAAATTTACGATTGCACAATGAAACGGGAATTTTTTTCTTCTATCGCAAAATCTATTTTTGTTTACTTTATTTTTTATTTTATTTATTTTATTTATCGATGATTTCTCAAGTCGTAATAATGTTGATTGTATGAGAGTTAAATTGTGCCTCAATAGGTTGAAACTTGAAAGAAACTAGAATTCTCGATAAAGAAACGAAGAAATTTTGTCCATGACTAAATTTAACACTTATTTCATATATTTTACAAAAATATTTCTTTCGCTTGAAAAAAACTATCAAAATGTGTCCCGCATTTTTTTAAACTTTAAATATGAAATTGCGACATTGATGAACCATTGCTACTTTCAACAATTGAAATTCAAAACAGGAAAAAATTGCATTATTTTAATTGTCCACATTAAAACTTAAATAATTTCTCATTGAAACTTTATAAACACGCAATTTAAAATTAAAGAATTTAGAATTGCGTGAATCCATATTTAAAGTTTTAATTTTTTCAAAATGAAAGTCTTAACAGTTGAATATTTTCGGGTCGAAAACTTTCCGAATTCAGTTACCAAGAATTATAAATTTCATGTTTCAATTATACAGTATCAAATTGAAAGCCTCAATAGTTGAGTCAATTTTAGTTTGAAGTGATAAAAATTAATGTTTCTGATTTTCAATTTTAAAATAAAACTTTTATTTCGATTTTATTCAAATATTGTTTCAGTTGAAAATATTCCATTTTCAACCTATTCAATTTGAAATTTTGTCATAAAAAATAAATGATTTAATATTGAGGAATTAAATATTCGTTTAAAAAGAGACATTACAAAACAAATATTCAAAACGAAACAATTTGAAACCGGATTTAAACTTTGTTCTTTACCATTTTCATTGAAAAAAAATTCAATTTGTAAGTTAGGTTGTTGAATTTTAATGCAAAAATAACAATTAAACACTTAATAATTTAGAAAAAATCGAGCAGGTTTAGGAGTTATTCGGAAGTTTTGAAAGAATCAAAATAAATTAAAACCTTACAATTATTGCAAATAATTTAAAAGAAAATGTAGATTTTTTCAGATTTCGAGCAAAATATTTAGAAGCTTTTCAATAATTGTGAGAGGTTTCATAAGAATAACATAATTTTCTTGAAATTCCTAAAAAATTTGAGTTATTTTTTATTTCGAAAAAATAATTTTAAGAGAATATTTTTAAAATTTTTACAACAAAAACTAGTTTCAATGTATAAATAACAATTGAACAATCTTTAATTTGAAACTACTTACATATAAAATAGTTTAACTTCTAATTTAAACAGCATTTAGTTAAAAAATTGTAATAGTTCAATGTTTAATATTTGTAGCTTAAAATAGATAGATAAGATAGATCTTTTGAATAAAAATAGTTTAAACCTTATTTTAAAAGTTAAAACGCAAGTGTTCCACTTTGAGTGCCTAATTTTCAATTCAGTTTCTATGACTTTAAGTCAAAACAAATTTTGGAGTTAATAGTTTGAATTTTATAATTTCATTGACCATGACAAATTTTTATGAACCGGGAAATTACCGAGAATTAAAAAAAAATTAAAATCGATTAGACTGATTAGGCCGATTAGACATTTAACTCGTCGTTCATTCGGTGAAACTTTTCTATCGTATTCATTAAATTCTTAATTAGTTTATTAATTAATTTTAAAAATTAGATTCTTTTAAATAAAATGATTGTGGGTATATTAAATCCAATTTGAAACGCTTTTAAATTCATAAAATTTTCAGTAATCTGTACTTTGAATTAACAAGATGAATTTTTAACTAAGCAGTTGAATTTTCAATTTAAAAAAATTATTTTTTAACTAAAAAAATAACAACTTTTAAAACAAAACTGGAATTATTCAAATTTTAGTTAAAAATCAACAAAATAGTTGAATTTTCAACAAGGAAATGATAAATTCTCAACATAAAATGTAATAGTTGCATTCATTAAAAAACATGAGTTTTCAAAAGAATGTAGTTTATTTTTCAACCAAATCTTTGAATTCTCTAGTCAAAAAGACCTTTTCAAATAAAAAAGATAAATTTTGAATATTTGATATTTCATTATTTGAACAAAATTTTTTATTTTAAAATCAATAACAGTTAAATTTAACAAAAGAAAACAAAAAATTTTTCAACGAAATGATTGAATTCTTAACCAAAAATATGAATCCTCAGAAAAAAATTAATTTTTGAAAAATAGTTGAAATTTCAACTAAAAAAGAAGAAATTTTTAACAAAATAGTTCAATTGTCAATTAAAGAAATAAATTTTCAACTAAAATAATTCAACCAAAAAGCCTATTTTTAAAAAATTAGTTAAACATTCAGCTAAGCAGTTCAACTTCAACTAAACAAGAGAAATTTGAAATATTTTATATTTCTTTATGTCAACAAAAAAAGGTTACTCTTAAGTCAAAAAATACTTAAATTCTACAAAAAAGACGAATTTTCAACAATATTTAATTAAAAACTAAATAATATATCTTTTTAATAAAGTGAAACAAAAATTTGCGATTTGTGCCCAAGGATATAAATTTACAACCAAAAAGTGGCATCTTCAACCAAGAAGCCTTTTTCAGTCACAAAATTTTTTTTCAACCAAAAGACGAATTTTTTTATAAAATATTTTAATTTTGAACCCACAAGGATAACTGTAACAAAATAGTTGAAGTTACATGAAAATTTTTAGCAGAAAAAAGATAAATTCTCCAACAAAAATATAATGATAGACTATTTAATCAAAAAGAATTAGCACAATAAAATATATGTAGACTAATTTAAAACCGCACTAATTTAAAACTGAAAAAAATGAATGTTTTATTTTGTAAAAATGTTTAACTCGCATTTTAGAAAAATTTAAATATGCGCATCATTTCCTAATATTATTTAAACTTTAGTACTTTGAAGTAGCAAAATAAGCATTATACTAAATTAAAGATAAAAAAAGCAATTATTGTATTCTGTTTGCCTTGAAGATAATTGATTCTACGTTTTAAAGCTATTGATTTTCTAAAAATACTTTCTGTCCATGGAGTTTAAACTCATTGAATATGGAATCCTAAAAACTGGTAAAACAATAAAAAATATACAGTTTTTTTAATAGACACGAACTCGCAAAAAACAATATATCGGTTATAATCTAATTTTTGTTTGTAATTGCTCATGTTTGAACTTTTTACATTTTCGCGCCTTTATATTCTGCCACCTAGTGGTCAATAATAATTTAGCAACATGAAAACTGAATATTTATGAATGAAATTAACCCAATTTTTTAACAGAAAACTAACAATATGATATTCGAGAATTACAAGTGTTTGTTTATGAATTTATAGAATTGAAGAAATTAATTTTAACTGTTAATTTTTAGAGCGTAATCCTAAAGTATGAAGACACTTTACGTGGGTAAGGTTTGCACAGTGGGCATTTATAATTTGATTTGTTAATATGATAAAGAAATAAAGAAGATATGAATTTCCGTACCAAAAACTAATTTGGCGTTGACAAGTGCATCACTGACAGCGTGAATTTCTCTGGTGGCCTTTCTCATCTTTTTGCAGAAGGTGTCATTCTCGGAGTCCGTCATTTTGAAAACGTGTTCAGACAATGTGACTTGAAATTTTTCTTTGGTTACAAAATACGTCTATTTTTTTCTTTTTATTACATTATTATTTTACCGGTTTCCGAACACCTAAACGTCAAATTGAGGCGCAGAGAAACCAACCACTCGCGTCGAATCGTCGATGACGTTTTGACCGTTTTGACGTTTGCGATCGCACATTACGCAATCACGTGCTCAAATTAGTTTCCATAATCTAGACCAGATGTCGTCCACGATCGACGCGCAAAAATTTGAATAAGCATTAGGCAATATTATTTAAAATGTTTAAAAAATAATAAGATAATTATGTATTTCACGTAACGTCGTGAGTTAGCAAGATGTCTGCACTCCGAGGACGAAACAATAATACCAATTGGATGGGACAAAACTTAATTTTTTTAATAACTTGGAAATAATGATTTTTTACAAAAGGTGTATTTGCATCAGTGTTGAGTAGCAACTTCTTACAAGTTAATAAGTTCCTGAATAGTTATGTTATTTGTAACTTTTAGGGTAATTTCGCTACTATTTTAAAAAGCAAGTTGTAACGTAACTTAGTTACGATTTTTGCTGTAAACTGGAACATTTGTTCTAATTCTTTTGTGTTTTTTATATCTCCTATTAAGAGAGGCTTATAAGTCATAAGTACAAAATTAATTTTTTTGAACATTCGTCTTTTTTGTTGAAATATCATCTATTACATTTTTCGTTGAGAATTCATCTATTCTGATTGAAAATGCAGCTTTATTCGTTTAAAAATTGATATCTTTTGGTAGATAACGAATCTGATTAGTTTGAGGATTCAGCTATTGTTGAAAATGCCTCTTTTTTGGTTAAATTCTATTGTGCTTGATTTGAAATAAAAATCTTCTGTGGTTAAAACAATATCAAATATTATATTTTTCGTTAAGAGTTCATCTATTTTGGTTAAAATTTCATGTATTTTGTCAAAACTGCCACTAATGCTCGAAAGTTAAACTATTTGGTTACAAAGTAACTTTTTTCTTGAAAATTAATATTTTCAATTTGCAGTGCATGCAACAATCTTGTAGAAAATTCATTTTTTTGGCATGAAAATTTAACAATTTAATGGAAATTTTAATTTCTTCTTGATTCCAAATTCGGCTTTTTCGTTTCAAAATTGATCTCTTTTGGTACAAAAAAATCTCATTTCTTTTTGTTGAAAACTCAAATATTGTGGTAGAAAAATAATCTGATTTCGTTGAGAAATTTTTGTTTGGTTTCAAGTTAAAATCTTTTTTGGTAGAAAGAATATCAACTATTATATTTTTCGTTTGAGAATTTATCTATTTTGATTCAAAATGTATGTATATTTAAAAAAAATTCAACTCTTTTGTTGAGAAATGTTGTTTTTGGCTTGAGAAATCATCTTTATTGGTAAACAAAATTTGAGTGTAGAGTTCAGCTATTTTGTTGAAAATTTTACTATTCGGTTGAAATTTGAACTATAAACATGCCCTTTCTTCTCCGTGTCTCGTTTTTTTTTGCTTCAATGCAAATTAAATTAATAGAACCCGATAAGAAAAATTAACTGTTTTTTGTTGAAAATTCATCCGTTTGGTCAGAAATTCAGCTGCTTGGTTCTACACTTGAAGTCGCAGAATCTCTCGGGGACAAAATATGTTGTTTTTTAGAGGAAATTAGGCGATATTTATTTTTGCGATTTGTGAAAAAAAAATTTTTTTACGAATGTATGCGTATTTTATTGTTGCTTAAAAAACAACAACAGATACCACAAAATCTTAAGAAACTAGTGTGCAGAGTTGAAAAAGTTCTACAAAAAAATTCTTTACTCATTTATGATATCGTGTACTCGGAGAGAAATTTCGGGCGATTAATTCACGGCCTTCATTTTATCATGCTTTGGCGCGAGAACAAAGATCTCGGTACCCTTGCTTTTCGCTAAGGTCTCGAATTCTCTGATCTTAGATCATAGAATCCGAGACTTTAAAACACTTAAAATTTTTATCTTTATAATTTCACGCTTCGTGAATTAATCTATTGAATATTCTCCGTGCACCAATTCCGAAAAAAATAAAAAATCCAATTATTCTTTCGGAAAACTGCAGTTGCAGCAGAGCAGTCAATTATTTTAATTGTACAAATCTGTTATTAACTATATTATAAGTTGCTCTTCTATGCTAGTTTGAAAATTAGGACACACTTTTCGTTTGGCATTTAAATATATTCCCTGAGTTTTATCCATTATTGTGAATATAAATTTGCATAGAGACATTAAATTATCACAGAATGATAGAAAAAATTTATAAATACATTTTTGAATTTTAATTGCTCATTTAAATATGAAATTTGAAAAAACAAGCTAAAAAGAGCTAGAAACATGGGAAAATTCTGTAAACAGGGGCCCATCCCATCTTTTTATTTAAAAAAATTTATTTAAATTTTTTTTGGTATAAAAAAGATTTTTTGGGAATGTTTGGTGTGGGCTAAACCATTTTTGTGGTCAAATGAATTTTTTGTTATAAACAATGAGTTCCTTATTTTACTCCGAAATGGTGCACGATATCATAAGTGAGTAAGAGATCTTTTTGTAGAATTTTTTAATCTGTAAAAATTGTTTTTTAACATTTTTCGTGCCTGTTATATGGAAAAAAGGCGAAAATTCGAAACAGTAAACTTTTTAACTAATATCAATGATTGACTGAATTATTTATGTGATTTGGTGAAATTATTTGTTTTAGATAGAACTCAACTGATTGAAACCTATAGATTTGAAAATTAATCGATTTCGTTGAGGACTCTATACTATTTTGTTTAAAAATGCGTCTTTTCTGGTTGAATTCAAGACTGTTTTTAATTTAAAACGAAAATATTTTTTGTTTCAAATTTCAACTACTTATAGCCAAAAGATGAAGTTCTTTGTTGAACATTTTTTTTTTATTGAAGATTCATAATTTTAGTTGATAATTCATCATGAATGTATTTGGTTAAAAATTCACCAATGTTTCTGTGAAACATTTCATTGACTAACATCCCTAATTTTTTATTTAATAAAGCTATTTCATTAAAAAATAATATGCCAATCAGTTTTGGTTCAGTTACTTTTTTGGAGTAACTATAGTTACAGTTATTAGATAAAGTAACTTTAAGTTGCCTAAAAAGTTATATTTTTCAATTCCTTAATTTTATCATTTAAAAATTAATATAACTAAGATGATAATACATCATGAATTGTCAGCCAAAGAGTTGAATTTCCAATCAAGAAAGATTTTTGAAAGATTTTTTTGAAAGACTTTTGAATAAACCAGTTGAATTTTCCAGCCAAATTGATGAATTTACAACACAACAATTACTTTCATACCAAAAAGTTTAAATTTTTTCCAAAATATTTAAATGTGCAACAAACTATACGTGAATTTGTAACCAAAGTGTTAAATCTTCCTATCGAAAATATTAATTTTTAACAATAAAGATCATTTCCAGCCAAACAGTTGATTTTTCTGCCATTCTTAAACCAAAAAGACGAACTTTCAACAAAAGAGTTAAATTTAAAACAAAGTAGTTAATTTTTAACCTAACCGTTGAATTTTCTACCAAAATATTCGAATTTGGTACAAAAAAAAAAAACGAATTTGAAACAAAATAGTTAAAATTTGAATCCATGAAATAAATTTTCAACTTAAAGTATGAATCTTCAACAATACAACTGGATTTTTAGTAAAGTATATCTTAAAAACAGATTAATTTTTTTTAAATTTATCATTGGAAGACGTACTAAATGTTATCTAAGTTCGTAACGTTACTTTCACTGCCCCCGCCCCTCCATTGGTAATGTAATTTATGGACGACCCCTAATTTACGTATATACTTTTGACTGATCGCATTGTACATTAAATGGGTATTTCCACGTAAAGTGTCATGTTATTTTTAAAAATAATTCAGAAACAAATCTCAAGGCACACATTTCAAACTTTTTTCCTAAATTCTAAATACATGTAGAAACACATTTTTCAGCTTGGTGAATATCTTTGGACATGCGTGCAGTTTGCACAAAATATTGACATTAAAAAGTCTATACATTTAATTTGACTAAAATGATTTTAGTTTGCGAAAAACTTTAGGTCTTTTGAATAAAGAAAACCTTTTTATCCAAAAAATATTTTTAGACAAGTAATTCCATAGAAACAAGTAATATTTTTCCATTATTTCACTATTTTTTGTAATATTTCAAAACATCCTGATTTTTTGAAATAAAGTTTCAGACAAAAGTTATTCCTTCCAATAAAATGGAACTTTTTTGTATAACAACATTTTTTTGTTCACCTGTAATTTTGGATGAAAATCCAATTATATATATATATTTTGCCTTTGATTTTTACGAAATGCACATGATTTTTGAGGCACATAATTTTACTTGCCAGGACATTTTTTGGCGAACAAAATATAACAAATTCAGAAACAAATTTAATCCTATCTTGATGCGCGCGATTTTCACAGCTGCTGGCGCCGGAGTGGACATTTTCGTTGAAATTTTGGAGTGAACATTTCAGCCTTAAATTGCATATCACTTTTTCGCGCACTGCGATATTAAATTTATCCGTGGTAAAATTCTTCGCCTCAGCATACTGCTTAATTTCTGTGAGCATAGAAAAGTGTGCTTCAAGTATTCTTAGAGTAAAGTAGGATGATGGAGCTGACATTTTTTTGCCTAATTCAAAATTTTCGATATTTGAATGTGTGTTACTTCAGTAGCCTATGCTCCACTGAACTAGCTTGATTTTTCTCAGAATTTTCAAACATTGCGCGGAAAAGCTATGAGCATGCAA
>JAWWLR010000034.1:48999945-49010523 GCA_035041075.1 Acraspis erinacei
CACTTGTTTTTTTACATTGCATTAGATCCAACTTTTTCCGGACTATTATTGGCCACCTGGCATATAAGACATGTTGCCGGCGGTATTTTCATATTGCTAATTTGGAAAATTCAAAACCTCTTAATAGATGTGACAGAAAACACTATGCACTCAAACTCCAAAGATCCGAGAAGTACGAGAATCGGAAACTCCAAAGATACGACCGCTTACATTTCGGGAGTAATGCGTGAAAACGCACACAAGCCAACTACGCGTCCGCGCATGTCGAATTCAAGGCAGCGCGCACTCATGCGCATCTGTCTCAAATAAGGCAGAGAAAGAGGGGAAAACATTCCGTTCGCTCCTTTCGAGTCGGAACGCTCGTATCTGTGGAGCACGTGCATCTTTGCAGTTCGTATCCTTGGAGTTTCAGTTATTTTCACATAAATATACTTTGAGAATCATTTTGCAATTTTCTCAAATGTTTGAATTCTTATTAGTGGACACTAACGATTTGGTTTCAAAGTTGTAAGTGCACTTCTGCAAGCTTTTCATTAATTGCAATTTTGATGAGAGATAAAAAAAGTTAATAAGGTAAACTTGTGTGAAAGTATATTTATTTAAGTCATATTTTTTAAGTAGTTTTAAAATTTGAATCATTTAAATTTGTAAATCACGCAAATAATCTTGAAGCTTCGAAATCATAGAGACTTGTGCTGTCTCATCTGCACATTTTTTACTGAATTTTATTTTATATAGTTCGCCTTTTACGTGCGAAAATCTTCAAATTAATTATATTGGTGACCTCACTTATCAAATGAATATAATATTTTTCTCCCAAAAATTTTTCCTTTGAGGAATTAAAGAATTACCCTTTTTCACTTTAATTATGAAGCCAAGTACGTTTACGATACCCACGTTTCTTTCTATCTTCCTCCACTTTTGCTGCTCCCAAGACAGTATCGCATCGACCTTGGAATATTTCTGCTGCCATCCTGTAAACTATTAGAACACTGCTACATATTTATTTTGTTACTTTGGAAGAAATGTTTCAGAAGTTTTTTTCCAAGACGTAAGTCTCGATATATGGAGATATGTGTCGCAATATTGAATAAGGAAATTTTTTCAAAGTATTTAAAGTCGTAGTCACCGAGAATCGAACTCTAACTACCGAACTTCTAAGTCAAGCCTGTTAAGCACTGGAATATAAAGTTGACTGGAATGACCCGCAAATACAAATTTTTTTTAATATCAATAGTGGCTATTGCTATGGGTATGAAAATTATGTTAATTTCATTTGTAAAAAATAATGCTACTAACCTATTTACTGAATATAACTTTTAAATTTAGAAGTTTAATTTGAATGTGCAAAAATGACATTTTTAAGATTCAGTTATTTTTTATTGCAAAAAATTTGCGTAGACGTAATATTTGTTTTCAATTGGTTATTTTTGTTTTATGCATTTTTATAATAGGAGCAAAGTCTACGAAGACTTTTTTGAGGATCTAAGAAAATTATAGCTTTCTACTCCAGATCGTTTAAAAAAAATTAATACTTAAATAAAAATTATTACTTAAATAAAAATTTAATTTTTTTCAATCTTAATTTTTCAGTAGCATTTGATAACAAATAGTATACATAAGAAAACAATTTTTAGTAAAACGTAGCAACTTGTTAGCAGTAGCAGTTTTAATTTTAAAAAATTAATTATTTTTGTAATAAACGTTTTTAATAAAAAAAATCATTAAACTATATTTTCAAATTTTCAACTATTTTTTTTACATACCTCTAATTTTGTTTACGTATTTCTGCATTGAAAAAAATTCTCTAACTATTTCGAATACAATATTTAAAAGTGAAACAATTATACTACGACAGCGTTCAAGCTTTATAAATTTTTTATTTTAGTCGTTTAAATTTTTTTTTAAATGAGTGAAATAGGTATTTTAAGATATTTAATGAAATAATCACAAGAAAATATTTAAAAACTTTGTTAACACTACTCACAGCGAGGACATCTTAGCTTGTAGCAATCGACTGATTCCTTTTCTTTCGTCTTATATTCACCACTTATCAATAAACAAACTGGGACTTTAATATTCAACTGTAAAAAAATGGTAATTTACTGTCAAATTTGATACCTGCATTCTGACGGGGGATTATTGAGGAGTGAAAAAAGTTAAAGGTTTTTTCAAAATTTTTAGTACAGTATTTCAAAAATAATTACGTGTTTAAAATAAACACTTTTTAACATATGACTTTTTCGATGAGAAAAATACCTTCTTTGAGCCGCATGCAGTTTTACAAGCCAACATTTGATATGTATCCTGCAAAAAATATAATTTAAATTAAAGGAAGTACTTTTTATTAAAGTTAATATACTTTGTAAATTTTCCCTCACAACCTCTGGAAATCCTAAAAAACTGTCTATAGTAATTTTTTCAGAAAAAAAGATCTTCTGATTTCTATTCTGTAAAGATGTTCAAAAATTCTGATATTCTCTGATGTTCAAAAAGATTCCTTAAAAAATGTGTGTTGTAACACTAGGCATAATAATGCGTGTATTTCTGAAGAAGGATTCTTCTCGCGATCTCTCTAGTAGCTTAATGGAAAGCAGCGAGCAAAAGAAGATCTTGTTTCAAACAAAAATTTATGAAAATTTTTTTTCTCATTTATAGCTTCATCTACATTATTTTTTTCTTCTAATTTATTTAAAATTTTACTTCAAATTCAGATTTTCAGATGCAACTTACCACAGCTGACGTTACTCCTTGGCCGAACGGAGGAATCTAGATATAAAAATAAAGATGCATTAGGGGCTGCACTTAAATTACGTAACATATTTTTCTTTAAAATTTTCTCATTTACACCGAAAGTATCTTAAAAACAACAAAAATCAATTGTTAACAAATAAAAACATTTGAAGAGCGAAAGAAAAAAATTATAACCTAAATTATTGAACCTTTAAGCGAAAAAAGAAATTTTATTTACAGAAATTAAATTTTAACTCAAAAATCTGAATTTTAAACAGAAAATTAAAACATATCAATTTAAAAAAAACTGGTTCTAGCAAAATTGTGAAACAAAGTTGTTGAATCCTTCAGCAAAGGATATTTATTTTTAATCCAATAGTTGCAATTTTATCCAAACATATAAAATTTCTACTAAAGCAGGTGAATTTTTAAATCAAAGACCCAATCTTCGAACACAAAAATTAAATTTTTGTCCAAAAATGATTTCTGTTTGAAATTTTAACACCAAAATATGAGTTTTCAATGAAAATTGAACAAAATCGTTTAATTTTCAACCAAAAAATTGCATTTTTATCAACGAGAAAAAATATTATTTCTACCAAAATAGATAAATGTTCTACCTAAAAAGTTTAATTTCAATAAAAATAGCTTAATTTTAATGAAAAAAAAAGATTTCAGTTGAGTTATCAAAACCAGAGTATGAATTTTAATCTGAAAGTAAAATTTCTACAATTATCGAGGAAAAATGGAGAAGCTATGTTTTTGGTAAAAATATAATTCTAAAAAGCGAATTTTTAACAAATTGATGATTTTCAACTTAAAAAGTCATACTTCCAACAGTAAATAGAAAGAAATTTCATTTTAATTTTTAAAAATTTTTTAACTAAATAAAATAAATTTTTAACGAAATAGTTAAATTCCCAAGAAACCAGATGAATTTGAAACCGAAAATATTAAAAATTTATAAAAAGATTTGACAAAAAATAGAATGGTTATATTTTAAGTTAATAAAATTAATTTTGAATACAACAATATAATTTTCCACCAAATAAATAAAATTTTAACGAAAAAGATTAATATTCTGCCAAAATAGAATAATTTGTAACAAAATATATGAATTTTCAACCCAATATTTAATTTTTCAACTAATCGTTTCCAACAAATCGTTGAATTTTTAACCAAAGGGTTAATTTTCCACGAAAAAAGCAAGATGAAAAAAATAGATGAATTTTTTAACTAAAATATATCATTTTTCAAGAAAAAAATAGAATAGAGTAACTTTTAGTTAGAAGAATAAGTTTACAAGAAAAAAATTTCAGTAAAATACTTAAAGTTTCAACCAAACACACGAATTTTCTACTAAAAATATTAACTTCCTACAAAAAAAATTTCGAAAAAAATTTACTTAAATTTTTCTTTAAACCATTTCATTTTAAGAAAAAAAGTACAAACATTTTTCAACTGAAAACATAAATATTGAACGAAAGCGATTAATTTTCTACAAAAAAAATTAGTTTAGAAAAAATACATTAATTTTCAAAGAAATAGTAGAATTTCCAACTACAGAAAATATAGATTCAACCAAACACGAACGAAAAAAATTGAATTAGCAAAAATTGTAAATCGAAAACATATCCAAAATTTTGTTATTAATAACTTTTTTATAGGATACGCAGCTTTTGTTTTATTCGTAGAAAATTATATTCAATGTATAATAAATTAAATTTATTGAAAAGCGTCATAAGAGACAACAAAATGCAGAAAAAAGTTTTTCAAGCCATAAATTATCTATAAATTTGTTATAAACTCTTATTTTAAAAATATATAAAACATAAAAAATTAAAATTTGTTTTCGACAAAAAATAGTTTTCTGTCTGAATTGTATCAAAGTATTTCAATGGATTGACTGAAGTAAAAAAAAATATTGCTAACTTACTAATTTGATTTCATTTTAAATATCTCTAAAGATGAAAGCTGAGAAAGAAAATACTTTTGTAAAAAAATTCAATTCATTTTGGTCCGTCGAGAAAATAAATAAAATATATTTTATTTACTTATTTTAGATATGGTAATTCATTCATTAATTTACCTCGTTTTAAAATTCTTGTACACTTTTTTTATTTAAAATTTAGAGCCGCAAACAAAATTTAAATAATTTCAAAAAATTATTATTGATTCAATCAGCAATTTCTAAATATGAATATTTAATAAAATAAATAAGAATATTATCTCTACAAAAACGAAAAGTTTTCGTACTAAATTTTACCGTTTCTCTGGGTTTTTATCATTATTTTTAAGTTTTTTTATTGATTTAACACAATTTTGTCCTCTTTCAAAGAATTTATCTTTTTCCCATTGATTGGAAGAAACTTTCCCTTTTCTCGTTTTTTTTGCTTGAATGTGAACTGCAATAATGGAAAATAGTACAAAACTCAAATATTGTTGTTTAGAATTTCATTCTTTTTAATTGAAAATTTTTTATCATATTTTTGGTACGGAATTCATGTCATAAAAAATTGTAAAATTTGGTTGAAAACTCGTGTATATATTGTGTTAAAAATTTGTCGTTTTTGGCAGAAAATTAATCCTCTTCATTAAAGATTCATCTTTTTGGTTGAAACTTCAACCACTTGGTTGAATGTTGAGCAGTTTTATTAAAAATTCAATTTTTGTCAAAAATTATTTCTTTTGTTGAAACTTTAACTATTTTGAGAATGGTTTATTTTTGGTTTCGTTTGATTAACGCTCATTCAGAATTTTTTTAAGAATTACTTTAAGCTTTACCTACGCAGTTAAATTGCAATTAAAAGATATCAGTTTCCAACAAAATAGTTAAACTTTCAGCTAAAGAGGCAAATTTTCAACTAAAAATAGGAATCTTCGATAAAAAAGTGGTGTAACCAAAATTTGCAAACGAAATAGTTGAATCCTTAAGTAAAGAAGATTATTTTTAATCAAACAGTTTTTTATAACTAATAAATAAATAATAAAAAATAATAATAAACGAACGAAATAATAAACTAAATAAATTGGTAACTAAACAGATAATCTTCAGGAAGAAGCCAATACAAAAAATAATAATAAATACAAGGCCATTAAATTACTAAGAAGAATATTATGTCATGGTTACCGCAAATTTTCATATTTAAAATTCTGGAAATTTTCCCTGAACATTAATATTCAGCAATTTTGAAAATTTTTATTTTAAATGCCTGACCTTTCACTGGCCAAAGAAGTTCCCTGACTTTTAAAATGTTAAAATTTTAAATGATGCTCGGATCAATAAAATGTTGAAAAATCAAACCTTTTGTTTAGGAAATCATTATTTTCACAACAAATATGAACTCTGCGAAAGATAGAAATCAGCGGGTAGCAGACGACAGCATTTTAACGGTTAGAAACTAACAGGTTTTCAAAGGGCCACTAATTGATGTTGGTGACCCTATTATGCGACATTGACTTTTCGATCAGACTATCATCAATCGATAGTACTTCAAAAATAATTAGACAGGTGTCCCGGATTGTTTGGTCTCCTGTAAGAAATATGAGCGTTTGTAAATTACATTAGCCAAGTATGCAGAAGCTGTGTCGGTTCGCGCGCATACACTTCCATCAAGCTCCGCTGGTTCAGTGGGAAAGAACCAGACGGGCGGTCACGCTGCCGTTGGTTCAAATCTTTTTCTCAACTTCTTTTTTCGTATTGTAAACATGTTAAATAATAACTTTTAGTGCTTCTCCGGCAATTAAATTTTTTTTCAAAAATATTACTTTGAAGTAAATATCATTCAGATACTTTTCGAATAATTTATTTGTATAATCTTGGTTTCTTTTTTTTACATATTTGCGGGTGATAATAGACATTGATTATCACGTAGCTGGGTGATGCATTGTTCAATGCAGCGACGGCAGAAATGAGAATCAGTCAAAGATTGACAGTTTTTAATTGAGTAATAAACACAAAAAATGTGAATTCGATTTCCTACAAAATATCGAAATATACTTTTTGCAGATAACATCTGCAAAGCACAAATGTTATAGATAAACCAATATATAATTGCATGTAAATTTGTAAATTTACCCAGTTTGAAATTATAGCCATCTATTCTGGGTAGTGAAAAATTTTCCACATTGATAATTATTCAAAAATTACGAAACTGTCGAATATTGACTTTCATTTAAATTTTAAATTTATCAAGTTTCTCAGCAATAAAATTCAAAACGCAAATTTAGAAATTAGGCCCTCTGCAAATTTATTTATAAATTGCAAGCTCATCAAGTCGCCCAACAACTATTCTAGATATTGCACTCACTACATTTTACATTTCAAAATTGTACATGCCATAGATTTGGCAATTTAGGAAAAAAATTTGACGAACTGATAAATTTGTAACTTATATTTAAAAATTTCAAACCTGGAAAATTGTCTAATATCGAAATTTATATTCGGGTGACTTCATAAGCTTGAAATTAATAAATAAATTTGCAGAGGACCTAATTTCGAAACTTGATAGTTTTGAAATTTATTGCTGGGTAACTTGATACATTTAAAATGTATAATTCAGTCATCATTTCAAAGTGGGTAAATTTACAAATTTACATGCAATCATAAATAGGTTTATCTATAAAATTTGTGCATTTGCAGATACTATCTGCAAATATATATTATGCAATATTTTGTCGGAAATTGTATTCACATTTTTTATTTCCCAATTGAAAACTGCCTAGTCTTTGGCTGATTCTCATTTCTTCCGTCGCTGCAATGGATAATGCATCACCCAGCTATGTGATCATCAATGACGATTATCACCTGCAAATATGGCGAAAAAATAAATCACAATTATACAAATAAATTATTCGAAAAGTATCTGCATGATATTTATTTCCTAGTAGTATTTTGGAAATAAATAATTTAATTGCAAGCGAAGCATTAAAAGTTATTATTTGACATGTTTTCAATACGAAACAAGAAGTTGAGAAGAAGATTTGAACCCACGGCAGCGTGATCGCCCGCCTGGCTTTTTCCCACTGGACCGGAGGAGCTTGATGGAAGCGCATGCGCGCGAACCGGTACAGCTTCTGTAGAGGGAAGGTGGCAGCTGGCACTGGCATGCCACTTTGTCCCCTTTTTCTCCATTTCGCAACGTATTTCGCAAAATTCGGGGTCACCAACATCAAGTAGTGGCACTTTGAAAACCTGTTCGGTCCCGAGAATTCTTCTGTGATGGCAGAACTGTGAGTACAAAAATAAATTTTCAAACAATTCTAACCGTTCAAATGCTGTCATATGCTACCCACTGATTTCCCTCTTTCGTAAAATTCATATTTGTCGTGAAAATAAGGATTTCCTGAACAAAAGGTTTGATTTTTCAACATTTTATTGATCCGAGGATCTCGAAAAACCCTGGATGTTCGACAAGTTTTCTTTCTTTCGTTTCCAAATCCTTCGGAAAAATATAATTTGAATTAGTGCCGTATATATAAAAAAAATCAAATCCGCATTGAACCAACAGCCTTAATTAAAAAAAGGAAGAACATTTTCTTGATTAAAGTAAAACTCACCGGCGCAATGATACTCTTATCCTCGTAGGTAACAGTATACACCATTGGACCATTACTTGGAGCGAAGACTGAAGCTGGTATGGCTTGAAACATAAAAAATAAACATACTCATTCATTAATTATCCCAATTATTTTTCATAAAAAACATATTCTACTGGTTAACAAGTTCTTCAGAAGGTGTTTCAACAGCGCCGATTTTCTGTACCACCTCGACGAGGTCGTGTAAGAAAACTTACATTAAATAAGTACATTATAAATTTTTTTTCATTTACTTTTTTTCCTGGGCTTCTAGGATACCAAATTTTTTTTAATTCTTACACTGAGTAAAGAATAAGTGTAACTAGCAGAAACCCTCAGAGTTTCGGTCACGAGCATGTCCGTCTATTCGTCTGTGGCATAGTGGGATGAAATCAAAAAACGAGGTTCAAAATAACCTGTAGCTTTAAGTCTTAACCAATTTTTGATTTATATTTTTAGAACAATTGGTCATTCAATTTTGCAGAGATTTATGTGGCCTGATTTTTGAACTTTATGTTTAAACTTTTAAGTTATACAAAGAGTTAACAAACAGTAGATTTTTTTGTTTTTGTATTTATCTCCGTGAAATTTTTTTCTATGATCAGGATTGCTAGGCTTTATTGACCGAAGTAGTTGAAAGCAAAAACAAATGACATTGCTAAGTTAATTTTTATATACAAATTAACTTAAAAAATAATCCACACTATGAATTCTTCGTTTGTGAAGTTACTTTTGGCGTTAAAATTATTAAATTATGTTCAACCCTATTATATCGAATGTATATTATATTTATTTCTGTACCTCGGTCTCGCGCTGTTTATTCAGATATTGCACAATGAAGTACATATCTCCTTTTTAATGATTACTTTAATATTTTTTTTTCATTTTTCATTAAATTCTATACTTAGCCATCCTGACATATGTATATCATTTAGATACATTTATATTATTACCATTCATGATATGCATTATTAGTATTGAAACAAAAGAATTTTTCCGGTTTTATTTTTATCGTTAAAAAAATGCGCATTGTATTAAAATGAAAATTATTATTAAACATTTTACTGCAACTTTTGTTGTTTCTCCATAAACTTAATTTGTTTATATTCAATGTGGATCGAATTTAGGGGAAAAATGTTGGCAAATAAAACGTTATTTTAGTTTATAAACAAATTTGTAGATGTTTTATGGTTAAACAACTTTTGTTAATAATTTTGTTCATCCCTTGTCATTTTTATCCAAAAATGTATCTTTTTTCCTTTTTTCCTATAGTCTGCTAATTTTAATTCGTATCTTGTGTCGCTTTTCGCAAAATTTAATTTTTTAATTTTCAATGTTATTTTTTATTTTTTGCTCTTTTTTGCAAGAGCAACTTCTTTCTATTTATTTTCTCATAGCTTGCGTCGTATATCCGAAATTTTAATTTTTAATTTTACATCTTGTTTTTTACAACTAAAAACAAAAACTGCATCCTATCCAAAAGGGATTCCGGACAAATTTGTAGATCTTTTCAGGGCGAGCAATTTTATTTAATTCATTTTTACATTCTTATCCGAGAAGGTATTATATTTGTGTAGAATTGGACGCCCCCCCCCCGTTTTTGTCAAATGTCCACGTTTTGAGACCCCCTAAATCCGAAAAACAGGTTTTTACGAATTTGTGTCTGTTAGTCTGACTGTGGTTTGTAGTTTGTTAGCACGATAACTTTCGAAAAAATTGACAGATTGGATTGGCCTTTGGTATACTCTTGTAGTGTCGTAAACTAAAGGTCAAGTTCGTTAGTCAGACATTTTGTATAAAAACTCAAAAAGTGAGCACATTTTGAAAATTTTTGAGGCCACTTTTTTTCAAGATTAAAAATTCTCTACGGTGCTTCTTAGTGCTTGAAAACACGAATATTTTTCCTAATGATTGTTTTCGATAAAGGAAAAATTACCCGAGTTATAGTATTTTCAAGATTAAAAAAAACAAACGAAAATGACAATATTAAGCTAAATAACGCACGATATGGAAAAAAGTCAAGAGGCAAAAAAACGTTGCTTTTCAAATTCCCTAGAAAACTGTCATAACGAATTTTTAAATTTTCTCGAAAAATTGAAAATTCAAATTTTGACGGCGCAAAAACTAATGAAAAATGAAAAATTCCATTTTGCAGTCAAACTATGCAAGATGCTAAACAAGATGAAGAGATAAAAATTATGCACCCAAAAAAGATCTACAGATCTGTTATTGATAAATTTTCGATAGGACGCGTAGTTTTTGTTTTAT
>JAWWLR010000034.1:49010623-49027152 GCA_035041075.1 Acraspis erinacei
TGCAATGTAATATTAGAAATGAAATGACATACATCAAATGAGTAGTAAGACAGAGGACCAAATGTGGATTAGTGTTTCTCTATACACTGTTAATTTATATATAATATATTTTTAAATTGAGCATATGAAGTTTAATATATAAGAAACTATCTGCAGGAACGGCTGACCGAAAAACTTCATTTTGTACGTTCTCTAACTTTTCCCTGATTATTTCCTGATCAATTTTTCATTTTTCCTGGCCAATAATATTTAAAAACGAGTATTTTAATCTTGTAACATTTTTAACATAGAATTTTCTATAAACGGAATAAAACCACTTAATTTTAAATTAAAATTAAAAGACTTCAAACTTAGATATTCAGTTTAACCAAAGAAGATTAATTTAATACTATAAAAATTGAATGTCCAATACAAAAGGATGAATTTTCAACAAAGTAGTTGAAGTTTCAACAAAATAATTAAATATTTAACAAAATAGTTGAATTTTCAAACTAAATAGATGAATTATCAACCAAAAAATGTAATGCTTCTTATTAAAAAAAATGAATTTGGAAACTAAAAAGTCGAATTTTTAACCACAAATATTCATTTTCTACGCGAGAGGAGGAATTTTTAACAAAATATGTACATGAATTTTCAAATAAATTATTGAATTTTCAACCAAAAATGAAAAAATTACATTTTTTCTAGAATGAATTTTTTAATAAAATGATGAATTTTCAAACTAAGAAGACTAATTTTCAACGAAAAGAAGAAAAATTTTTTCGTACAGAAGAACCAAACAGTTGAATTTTTAACTAAAAAGAGAAAATTTAAAAAGAGTATAGTAGAAAGAGTATAGTTGACTTTAAAAAAAAGAAAGATTCCAGTTAAATGTTTAAAATAAAATTGTTAAATTTTGAACCAAATAATACAATTTCAACTAAAAATATAATGATTAGGTGGAAGCAACTGTAAAAAGGAAATATAAATAGAAGGCAAATAAAATATTAACAATATTACAATAATCTAGATATCAAGGTGAAATATGTTGATATTTTTATATTTCGAGTTTAAATACCTGGGTATTCAACTTCACTATTAAGGTAGTACATCGTAACAACTAAATCGTAGTGCTTTATGCAAAAATTCAGGTATTGAGTATTAATATCTATTTTTCTCCGTAGTGGTGACCGCAAAACTTCATTTTCAAAGTCCCCTAATTTTTCCTGGGGCAATTTTTTATTTTCCATGATCAATAATATTCAAATATCACAATATTAATCTTTGAACTTATTATTATTGACAGTTATTCAATGTGCCTCTTATAGAAATTCCCTGACTTTCCCCAGACTTTCTCTGACTCCGTCCCCTTTTTCATTTTTCCAAACATTCAGTTGGATATCTCATCTCGTGTGGAATTGGAATAGTCCAAAAAAGTCAGTAAGGTAGAATAAAAAAAGAAAATAAAACGTGCCAACTTATATCATTAAAATATGAATAATCAGTGAAATATGTCTTTACTGAATCAAATGTGAATAAATCTATTTTCATTTAGTTTAAATTGAAGAGGCTTTTGTGCAAATAATGCATTAGTCATCTTAACTGATTATAATATCCCATTTCAAATTTAATTACGATTGATGGATTTTAAGCAAAGCACTAAATATAGAAAAATTAAATTGAGTGGAATTATCACGTTTCGCTCGCTTATTCCTCAAATGAAAAGACTGTATGGGATTTAAAAAAATGAGATTTTTTCATTCCTTATTTTTTACTAAATTTCAATTATTCAATACAACTTTTGAACAATAGATGAATAAAGTAGAGCTTCGAAGGGAAACAACTCTGTTAATCGGCTGATTGTCTTGATTATCCAAACAAGTAATCTGGTGTAATCCACGGAATCCAGTATAATCAGGCTTAATCCACTTGTAATCCTACTTTGCAGGAAATTTAGTAATTATATTGAAAAGTCATTTTCGCTGTTGTTCAAAATTATGCTGTCTTGTTAAAAATGCGTGATTTTAGCTTGAAAATTACATTTTGATACAAAATTTATTTGCTTGCATAAAAATTTAACTACATTGTCCAAAATTCTTTATTTCTTTGCTGAAAGTAACTTTTTTAACTGGAAATTTAACTATTCTATTTTCCGATGAAAATTTATCTTTTTTAGTTGAAAAATAGACTACTTGATGGCAGGTTGAACTTCCTTGTTAAAAATTCATGCTAGTGATTGAGGATTCTTGATTTTATATCAAATTGGTTTGGATGAAAACTTAACTATATATTTTCTTGAAACTTCATTTTTTGCTTAAAAATAATGTTCTTTTTTGAAAATACATCCTTCTAGTGGAAAATTGAAATATTTTTGTGAAAAATTCAAGCGCTTTGTTAATTATTCATTTTTATTTGCAAAAAATTAATTTTTTTGATTGAAATCTTAACTTTTTTTATTGTAAGTTTAAATTTTTTACTTGAAAATGTATTAATTATTTCTTTAAATTCATCTTCTTTGGTAGAAAATTAATCAACTTCGTTGAAATTGAACTACTTTGTTAAAATATTTTGTTAAAAATTCACTTTTTGTTTGAAAATGCATAATTTTAGTTAAAAATTCATCTTTTTGGTTAAAAACGCATGTATTTTTTGCCAATTCACCTTTTTTTTAGAACATCAATCTTCTTTGTTGCAAACTAAACAATTTTGTTCAAAAGCATCCTTTTTGGTTGAAAATTGGACTTTTTGGTTGCGGATTCAACTGTGTTTGATTTAAAATTAAAATCTTTTTTAGTTGAAATATCGACTATTAAATTTTTGATTTAGAACTCATTTGTTTCGGTGCAAAATCAATCTACCTTGTAGAAAATACAAAAATTATGTTAAGTGACTTTTTTAGTTGAAGATTCTTCATTTTAGTTAAAAACTCATTTCTTTGGTTGAAAATTTAAATAATTTGTTGAAAAATCGTTGTTTTTTGGTCGACATTTTTTTCACTAAAAATTTAACTATTCTAGCTGAAGATGGTCTGTTTGGGTCAAAATTTAACTAGTTACGTTGAAAAGTCTTTTTTTGGTTAGCCCAACATTAATTTTTGAATTGAAAATTTCATAATTCGATTTTTGGTGGAAACTGTCTGTTGTGTAAAGTGATTTGATGAAAAAAATCAATCCTTTCTTCAACCGTTGATATTTATTGATCTTAAATCGTAGATTTCATTATTTATGTCTTACGGTCCAATCAAAGATTAAAATAAATTCGAGTCAAAAATTTTTTTTTCGAACTCAGAAATTTATTAAATTGAAAAAACTTCTTTTAATCCTTACGTTTCGGTACAAATGCGTACCCTTTTCAACGTTTTTTAACCTGAGTTGATGATGGTTCGAAATAGTCAAAACAGATTTAAATTTCAGTCCAAAAATTGAAGCCCATTGTTAAAAAATTAAAATTTAGTTATTTAGAAGTCTCAAAAATAATGACAATTCAATCAATTAGACTAAATTTTTTAAAAATTAGTGAGAAAAAACAAAATTATCGTAGGTTAGGACGGACGAACAGAAATTGACATTTGAAAAAGGTACGCATTTGTACCGAAACGTAAGGATTAAAAGTAGTTTCTTCAATTTAATAAATTTCTGAGTTCGAAAAAAATGTTTTTTGGCTCGAATTTAATTTAATTTATGATTGGACCGTAAGACATAAATAATGAAATATACGATTTGAAATCAACTATCTTTTTTAGTCGAAAATTGAACTATTTTGTTGAAAACTTATCTTTTTTAATGAAAAACTTAATTTCTGTAATTGATTGTAAAGTCAACAATTTTGCTGAAAGGTAATCCTATTCGTTTAGAAATTCGCGATAGTCCAGTTTAGGCGGGGTAATCACCATAATTTTATGTAATCTGGAATAATCCTATGCATTCCGGAGTAATCTTATTTTTCACACTTAAATGATAAAAGATCTCAGTTTCACCATATTTTAATACTTATAATTTTTTATCTATTCTTCAATGAATTATTTAATTTTGATAAATTTTCATTGATTTACAGAAATGAGTACCATGGATCCTGCTGGGGATGGTGGAGGGGGAGGGGATTCCGGCGTTGACAAAAATATAACTGTTGGTATGCCTTTAACTCATCACCAACACCCGCCACCTTCACCCTTGAGCGGATGTTATCTCCTTGTGGTGCTTCCAGAACCTCACACCGCGCAACACAAGGATCTCATCTTGAGTCGTCTTGCAAAAGGTAAGTCTCCTCAAAATTATTTAGAATAAAAAATGTATTTATTTCTGAAGTCAATTTTTTTGAACTTTAAGCCAAACAGAAATTTTATTTAAAAAATTGTTTTTTTAAATCTTTTTAATCAAAATTTATAATGCGTAAAAATTTAACTGAAAAAGTCTCATGAAATAAATTCATAAGATGTTCACCTTGAGTTCTGTAGGGATATAAGTAGCATACCTACATAGAAGTAGTATAATTCTAAATTGCATTATCATTTTCTGAAATTATTTAATAACTTTTCGTGAACCTGTTCCTTATGCCTTATTAAGTTTCTATTTTATTTGAGTCAACGGTAACTCAATGTCATATGCATATATGAATAAACGAAAAATATCCATTCAGGAAAATTAGAAATCTTTAAATTTAGTCGATATTTAGCATAATAATATTTTTTTAAATGCGATCAATTCTCTTAGGATTGTTGTAAAATATAATCTTTGAAAGCGAAGAAGTCGAATCCGTCAGTAATTTCGTTTAACAACTCATTCTTCTAAGTTTAGTTTTTTAAATTTTCTAAGTTGATTTGTATAAATTTCAAGTAAAGTCAATTTTAAAAAATGATAAAAAAAGTAATTTACAAATAAAAAGGTGAGATTGAAACACAAAATGGAAGAAAATCAGAAACAGTTTTATCTGTTATTTCGAAGCATCAATATAATATTTAATCATTTAAAAAAACATTTTTCTAACGCGAAATAACACGTATACTATAGAAAAAGAAACTTGACTTATGTACATTTTTCTATAACTTCTGTATTTCTTCCAAAAGTATTTATTTTTTGAAATTAAAGAAAATTATATTATTCTAACTACTTATTTTCAATTAATCTGGAGAAAATATCGTTAGAGAAAAACAGAATAATGCATGGAAGTACTTAGTTTGAGCGTTTTTCAAAACAATCATCTGCCATATTGAATCCATGATTTTGAATTTGTAACTTTCGACGTTAAATTCAAAATCAGCGACCTCAAAAATCTCCTTATACCAAGTGGCAGATAAACGCACATGAAAAATTAACCTTTTTGACCGTCATATTGGATCCACCATTTTAAATTTGTAACTTTTGACATAAAATTTAAAACCGGAGACCCCCAAAACCTCCTTAGAACAAGTTTCAGACAAATATGTAAATACTTGACAATTTTGGCTAACATATTGGATCCGCCATTTTGAATTTGTAACTTCTTAAATCAAATTCGAAATTAGCGACCTCAAAAACCCCCTAGTACCAAGTTTTATACAAGTACAACTAAAAACTCCATTTTGGCCACTTTGATTGGATTCTGGCCCACTGTGTTTCTGTCGTCTGTCCATCCGTCCGTCCGTCCGCCGTATTTTTCGACAGAAAATTAATCTTTTCATTGAAAATTTATTAGATTGGTTGTAAATTCATCTATTTCGTAAAAAGTGAATCTACTTTGTAGGAAATTTTAGTTGGCAATTCAAATACTTGGCTGAATGTTGAATAACTTTGTTAAAAATTTAGTTTTCTGCTTGAAGATTTTCAGTTTTAGTTGAAAATAGTTTGATTGAAATTTTGATGATTTTTTTTTAAATTTCGCTTTTAGGGTTAAAAAATAATGGTTTAAGCTATAAATCTAACTATTCCATTTTTTTCTAAAAAATTAGTCTTTCATAATTGAAAACTCATGTATTTGTTGATATATTTTTTTGCAAAGAATTATTCTTCTTGCTTGAAAATTCGACTTTTTGATCGAAAATTGAATTATATTGGTGAAAAATTGAAATATTTTGTTGAAAATTAGTTTCTTGTCTGTTTGATAATTAATTTTTTCACCGAAAATTTAGCAATGCCATTTTTGACTCTAAGTTTGACCTATTTTAGTTGAAAATACAACTATTTATTTGAAAATTTACGTATTTCTTAAGAGTTTATATGTTGTGGAAGAAATTTAATCTTCTTACTAGAAAATTAATTTTCTTGGTGTAAAATGGAATGTTTTGGTCAGAAATTTAAGAGTTTTTTTAAAATTCTTTCTTTTTATAAAAAATTAATTTTTTAATTAAAAATTTAACTATTCTATTTTTTGTAAAAACTGATCTTTTTTGAATAAAATTTGTATTTTTTCGGTTGAACAATTAACTTTTTTCAATTTAAAATTAAAACTTTTTTTCAATAAATCAACTATTATATTTTTCGCTGAGAATTCATCTCTTTTTTTAAATCAATCTACTTTATAGAAAATTTAACAGTTTTGTTAAAAAGACATTTTTGGGGTTGAAGATTTTTCATTTCATAGTAAAGTTTATCATCTTGGCTGAAGATTTAACTATTTTGTTGAAAAATCGTTTGCTGTTGTTGAAAATTTAACCAGTTTGTTAAAAATTAATTTCTTTAGGTTAAAAAGTGATTTTTTAAACTGAAAATATAACTATTAAATTCTTAGTTGGAAATTTAGGTATTTTGTTGAAAATTAAATTATTTGGTTAAAATTTAATCTGTTTTTTTGAAAATTCAACAATTTTGTTAGAAAGAAATCCTTTTTCTTTTTGATTGAAGATTCGCGTGTTTCTAGTTTAGGCGGAGTAATCCACCATAATTTTATGTAATCTTGAGTAATCCTATGGAATCTGGAGAAATCTTAGGGATCCCAGTGTAATTCTGTACATAGATGTAATGCAGGGCAATCCTTAATAATCTGGGGTAATCCACGTCCGCTGGACCGCATTTTTAGGACTTCTTTACCCCACGTCGGAAATATTATATATAATTTCTTACACTATGTATATTGTATAAACTATACATATGTATAACTTTTCTTCGTAGGATAAAGCATTGAATATTAATGTATAATAAAATCTTACTTATCGTCGCTCGTCGAGAGAGTACCAAACGTTGAAAATTTGTCTGCTCTGCAAAAATAAAAGACGTCTTCTTTATGTGACATTTTTAGTAGTAGTAATAAAGTTCCTCATGTAGGGACATGGCGAGAAAAAGTTTTTTAGTAAAATTCCAGACTACGTGTCTGCTCAGAGTGCTCAATCTTTTAACATCTTTTTAGCGTCAGAAAGCTGCATTACTTTTATTGTCTTCTTTTTCAATAAAACTTTTCTTTCTAGATATTAAGAAACGTAAATTTAAATGTGCCTTATAAGTGTTTTTTTCTTTAACTTCCTTTTTCTATTATTTAAAAAAATACTACATTAAATTTAATTTGAAAACCTTTATTCTCTTCAAATTTTCAGTAAAAATATTAAACTTTCTACATAAATTTCCCAATGAAAAAGTTTATTTTTGCAATAAAAAATCGAATAGTTAAATTTTCAGTTGAAAAAATTGGTTTTCAGTCAAAAAGTAACTAATTTTCAGCAAACCAGTGAAACCCTTAAGCAAAAAAAACAATAATTTTAATCAAACATTTGCATTTATAACATTAAAGAATGAAATTTCTATCACAATAGATGCATCTTTTAAACAAACACACAACTTTTTAACTGAAAAATATCCATTTTATAAAAAAATGGGATTATTCAATTTTCAGTTTAAGCATTTAATTTTAAACAACAGATAAAACTCATTTCTTTAAATAAGAAACCCCTCAAACCAAAACAGATTATTTTTAATCATCAAGTTGCATTTCAACTAAAATTATAAATCTTCTACAAGAAAAATTCAACCAAGCATTTGAATCTTTAATTAACAAAGATATATTTTAACCAAAAATTGACTTGTTAAATTTTCAACAAAATATATAAATTTTCAATAAAAGGAATGATTCTTTCACTAAAATGATGAATCCTCAACCAAAAAATAAATTTCTAACAAAGTGGTTAAACTTTCAAACAAGTACTAAAATTTTTCACTAGAAAAAAGTAATTTTTTTAATAAGACTGAAATACTACTTAAAATTCTAAACAGAGAAATTAATTTTGAATAACAAATTTAATAGCTCATACATCCACCAAAATTTTTAATAATTTTCATAGAAAACAATTAAATAACAAAAATTTTCAACATCATAGTTCGATCATTAACCAAAACATAATAATTTTCAGCAGGAAACAACGTTTCAACTAAATTCTTGAGTTGCATACAAATAATTTGAGTTTTTAATAAGAAAAGGAAGAGTTTTTATACAAATTATTGAATATTTATGAAAAATATGAAATTTTCAACCAGATAATAAAATTTTCACAAAAAAATATGAGTTATCAATCAAAAATATAATAGTGCAACACTCAAGGAAAATGAATTAGCAACTTTTTCTTCGAAAATAAAGCTATTTTAGAAATTTTCGAAAAATTGTAACCAAACTTATAAAGAAAAAAGAATTTGAAATCGATGAAAAGTCTAACCAAATGAACTTTCTTATATGTTATATGTTTAAACAGTGTAACGTAGAAATTATTATTCAGACAAAAATAAATTTTCGGATTGGAGTTCGGGTTTAAACATTTTTGCATCCATTTTTTATAGTTTCATATATTATATTCTATATTTTGAATCGTATATTCTGTATTCATATTAACTATACATTTAAGTAATTTTTCAAATTAATTAATTAATTTGACTTAATTTCCATTGTTGTAAAATAACTTATTCCGTATATGATGCAAAATCCAAACCCAATCAATTATTATTATTAAAATAGGTGATTCATATTTTTTGTGATGTTTTGTGCTATTCGAATCAATTTGGAAGCAGCTTTATTGTTACGCCAAAAGAGTATCGATTTTTCGGTTCCAGGGTCATGTGACTTCCGCATGCGTACATAAATCTAACGGCTCTTCCCTATGCGTGTTCTTGCTGTAAATTATTATTCTCGAGACGGTCAAACCTTTAACTTTGTATTTTTGTTGCTAGGCAAATTAATTCAATAGGCAGCAACACTTCTGAATGCACTAAAATTGCGACGCAGTAACTTTTCCTTAAAAAGTGCACAAAAGTCCCCTAATTATGAATATCAAGATTAATTTTTTGAAATTTAGTGCAACAGTTTTTTAAACAATTTTTAAAATAATGATATTATTTTTTAACATAAAAATATTCTAAAATTATTTTCGGAAAGTTCATCGAAAAAAACTGTTATATCTCAACAAACTTTTCATCAAACGACGCGTTTTCAAGTTAGAGCGTTATAAACAATTGAATTTGCACTAAAATTGACGTATTTGTGGCTGCATCTCCCGCCAAATATTGGAACAAACATTTTCGAAAAAAATGTAAAGAATTTTCCAGGGGACTTGCTCCAGGAGAAAAAAGAAAAATTTCCGATGAAGCTAAAAATGGTATCAGTATATAAGTGTTAAAAATGGTCCTTTTTTAACAGCTATGACTTTTGTAGAATATCTTTGAAATTTCCCTTCACTACGAACATTTTTGTTACTTTGCAAAAATCACTATAGTTTTTTTGTTAATAATAATTTTTATAAGCAAATACGGACATTTGATATAGCTTTTATTTTAATTCGAATCATTTGTTAACTATGGTCTTATAAACAATTAATTTCAAAATAATATTTGATCTGTTCCAGCTGCAATTTGACAGTTAAGCTTTTCGATTTTTTAGTTATTTATCTGGTAGCTTGCTCATAGTGTTTCTTTCTATCGCCAATTTGAAAATATCATTCTCTTTTTAATAAAAATTGTTATCAAAAAGATCCTAGATATACCGAATCTGATCCTTGTATTCGCGTTTCTTGAATCAGGCACACAGAAAAACTTTTATCTCTTTTAAATTTGCTCCTAATTTAGACAATTTTTTAATTACGAAGTTATATATTTTATTATTATTATTATATTAATATATATATATATATATATATATATATATTATTTCGAAGTTAATTTTTTATCAGGCCGTAATCAAAAATTATTTAAAAAATAGTGAATTGTTCTAAAATGAAAAAAATTATTATTCTCATTATAATGAATTTCGAAGAAAAAATGTATAAAGTAATTTTGAGATAAAAAATTAATATTTAACAACAGAATAATTTGTGAACAAAAAAAATTTAAAACAAAATATAGGAATTTTTAACTAACAGTTTAGTTGTTAACTTATAAAGATAGAATTTGTAACAAAAAAGGAAATACTAAATTCTCAGATAAAAAAATAATATTTAACAATGGAAAAAACGAATTTTCAACAAAAATGTTATATTTTAAATAAAATAAGTGAATCGTAAAATACGACTTTTTAACAAACTAGTTCAACTTTCTGCCAAGAAGTTGAATTTGCATATAAAAAGATAAATTTCTAAACAAATAGTTGACTTTTAAACAAAAATATGAGTTTTCTGGGAAGAAAATTAATGTTCTACAAAAAAACGCGGATTTTCAAATAAAAAATACAGGAGTTTAAACAAAATAGCTACATTTTTAGCACAACTAATTTTCTAAAAATGCTATCATTTTTAACTACAAAAAAATAAAGAATATCTTAGTTAATATTTTTCATATCTGACTAAATCAAATTCAAACAATTCAACTAAAACATTGGAACTTGTTTGAACAAAACATGTTCAACTTTCTACCAATTAGTTGAATTTTCAACCAGGAAGATGAATTTTCCAGCAATCGGTTACTGCTCTACAAAAAATAAGAATTTTTAACAAATAACATCAATTTTTAACAAAATTGTTGAATTTTAAAGTCAAAAGTACGAATTATCTAAAAAGCGGTTAAATTTCCAACCAGAAAATATTATTTTTTGAGAAAAAAGTCAATTTTCTATTAAAAAGTTATATTTTCATAAAAACACTTTCATTTTACGAAATAGTTTAATTTAAATAAAAAATATGAATTTTTGCAAAACAAATTAAATTTTTAACCGAATACTGTAATTTTCTACCAAACTGGTGCACACTCAATCAAACTAGATAATTTAGAACCAAATAGTTGCATTTTTAAACAAGAAGATTAATATTCGAACAAAGAAGATGGATATTCAAAAAATGCATGACTGGAAACTGGAAAAGATGATGTTTCAATCAACAGTATCATTCTGCAATTAAAAATGGAATGTTTATTAATTTAAAAAATAATACTTAACCATAAAAAACGAATTTTCTATCAAAATAGTTACATTCTGGAACAAAACGAAAAAAGTTTGAACTAAAATGATGAATCTTACAAAAAAGGAATTTTCAGCAAAACAGTTCAACCCAAAACACCATTTTTGAACCCAGTAGAATAATGTTCTAACAATAATTTTATAACATTTCTGCTGCTCAGTGCTTGCACAAATTTTGTAATGACTTTGTATCACCCTGTTCCTTACAGGGCTATTTAGACCTAGAGACCTTTCTTGAATAAATACAAATTAATTTGTTAACAGTGGAATAGTTATATTTTCAAACAAAGAGATTAATGTTATAAAAATGAATTTTTAAGAAATCATTTTAAGCTTCAAACAATTAGCTGAATTTCTTACCAAAAAAGATGACTTCTTAACGAAATAGTTGTATTTTCAACAAAATAATAAAATTTTCAATTAAATACTACATCTTTTGGGTTCTATTAATTTAGCTCGCCTCTAAGCGAAAAACGAGGAAAGGGGAAAAGAGTAAGTTTCTAAAAAACAGAAAAAAGAATTCTTTAAAATCTTTTATAAGGTACCTTACTTATTGTTACCTAAGTTCGTAATGTTACTTCCATTGAATCTCCCCTTCATCTCCCGTTACCAACCGTTTTTTTAGTGTCAGCCCCTCCCCCCTCAAATCATTAATGTAGTTTATGGAGGGTACCCTAATTTTAATGAAGACTAATTAGGCTCTTTTTACATAAGGCCGACCTATATATAAGGAGAGAAATTTTTTGACAACCTCGACAACAGAATTCACGGTTTCGTTTATGAAGCGCGTGTCGAGAGTCCTGCAAATACGTTTACCTGACGTCCAGGTTTTCCGCAATGCGCCAATGCCGTTTCGGAATCGCACCTGCAATTCACTTCCTGCTTTTGCAATAATTCACGTCAGTCTTGACGACCTTGAATTATGAAAATGATTCAGTGATAGGGATTTTTTAGATCAGGTGTTAAAAAAATGTCGATGTAAATATCTTATTTCTTTGAGATTGAGACTGGTATAAGTTACGAAGGACAGATTTTACTCGTGAGATTATTCTCTAACTGCCGGGTAGAAAAAGGAGCTTTTTGTCGTTCGATAATAGTGGCAGTTTGGGATAAGATGTTCGAGTCTTTGAATGGAACGAGGATGTTACGAGAGGAAAAAAAGTGCTAATGGATATCCGATTGGGCTTGATACTGATAAGGAGTTGAATGCCAGATTCGTGTTAAATCGAGTTGTCATTAATTGTTTCTTCTCTCGGAAGTTCTTCGTATTTTTATCGGAAATTGTACTGAGAGCTTTTTCATAGCGAAGTTTGTTTTTAATTTTGAAATGTGTTGAACTCTTATTAAGAATTTAGGATTCTAACAAACCTGATATATTTTGAATTTTTTTAACTCTTATATGTATATTGGATCCATAAAATTAGATACACATTAAAAATATTTCCTCTTTCACTATTGAAGAATTGGACCAATAATTTTATTTCTCATAATATTTTGAATTTAGCCATCGGCTTCTACAACTTTTGTGCTGAATTTTGGTCAAAAGTAACTCAAATTAAAATACTAAATTAACATTTCAAATTTTACTATATATAATTCAAACGAATTATTTTAGAAGATAACAATTTGAAATACATAATATAATTAAAAAAGCTGCCATAAAGGAAGAAGTGTTACATAAATGATTTGGAACACTAAAGTTGAAATACAACAGTCAATTTATAAGATATCTTAACCGAAATTGGTTGGCATATACAACCTACGAAAATACAAAATTTTTTTAATTTGTGAGATATTAATTGAAAACTAAAGAAATGCCCTATAATCGGATTTAAAAAAAACTCACAACGAAAAGTCATCTGAAGACCCTAATTTTATTCTAATGATTATGAAACTTTGAAAATTACATCTCAGTTTACGATTTTAGATATTAATTAAGACGAAATAAATTGGCAATTTCATCCGTTGAGAAAAGAATAGATAAAAAAACATGATTTTGAAATGAAGACCAAGGTACTATAAAGTATCAGTATACACGCTTTCACCAAATGAACTCAAACTTTTGTTCAGAAAGATTTCACTATCAAAATGTAATGAAAAAATAAATTAAACCAAATTACATTTTTTCGAAATGAGGAAAATAAGGGAAAGCTAAGCGTGAGGCCAGAATTTTTTTCCCATTTTCGTAATAGCCTTTTACATTGTTATAGCCTTGCATCACGAGGTCAGCGTCACGCTTACATTATAGCAACAAGAGCTTAATTGCAGCTCATTTTAACCAATGCTTTTTTTGTGTGCTAAATTAGCTCTGATTTAGAAATGAATTCTTCCGCTTTGAAAGAAATTAATCAACTTGAACATTAAAATTTCTAATCATGTGAGTTGGTGGAAAAGCCGCATTGGTATGTTTGTCATGTAATTATAAAATATATGTAATTTTGAAGTAATTAAATTGAGAATATTGTAGTAACATTTAAAATATATTAGAAAGAAAAAAATAACTTGGCGAGATTATTATTATAAAAAAGAGAAAATCTCTCCATGTCTTCATTTTTTCTCCTTTTAATATATTATCAAACATTATGTAATAATTGTCTTAACTTACAACTTTAAATTACATATTGTTTATAATTACTTTTCAAACATTAATTTTACATACTATATCCAACACAATATAATTAATATAATTTTTATTGATATGCGTTTGACTAAATCCGAAAATCTATGTTTTGCACGATCTGTAGAAAATATCGAAAAATAACATTGATGAACTGAAATTTCCTGAAATAAGCTATGGATAAAAATTAATGCTAAGAATTTTGTACCAATCGAATCCACAGTATAAGATTTTAACCTGGCTAATTACGAAGAATAATTTTTCTGCATAAAATGTTCAAAATATAGAAAAAAAATTAATGAGTTCAAATTTTCTGAAATTTTGTTTCAAGAATTTCATTCAACAGAATTTTTCAGAAAATTTTTTCTTTGTCTCCAGAAAGAAAATTTCCTAACCTTAGATCATAAAAAATTCATGATAAATTGACTAAATGAAGCTCGAATGCCATTTTTCAAGATATTATGATTTATTCATTATTTTTGTTCCTGTAACAAAAGTATCATCCTCTTGCCTGTGTTATTTTAAAACACGTGAATAGCTTTTATAGATAAACATAATTATTTGGTTTGATTAGGTGTAGTTTGTAGCATAAGGAGAATTTTCAATAATTTTATAAATTTACGTATATTGTCTGTAAAATTTAATAAAATTTTTCTCAAGTTGACATCTGCAAACTGCAAACATAAAAAAGTCTGTTCATTTTACAGAAAGTACATCTTTAAATTGTTTAGCTTACTGAAAATGCTACGCTCATGCTGAAAATTTGACGAGATTCACACGAAAAAGCTATATGCTTTCTCTAATTAAAATGAAAATTCTGTAACTTTAGCAAACTCATTTTTCTCCGTGTAAGTGGAAATTCCATTTCAGGGAGGAGACATTTCTCTGAGTGTACTTTGAAACGAGTATTTTATCTATATATACATAGGAAAACTGCATTTATGTGATTGTGTGTGTGCTTTCTTTTTAAATTCTACATTTTTAGCAAAAAATCATTTGGGGAGAAATTGGAAGGCATTATGAAATTGAGGGATGAGAAGACCCCTATGCTGGAAGCTCTTCTTTCAGTCCGATTGTCTTCGAGTATTGCTTAAAATGAAGAACTTGACCTGTAGAATTGAATGAAAAAGCAGCATTTGCTATCTTGCATTTTTTTATATCAGTGGTTCAAGAATTTGGTTGTAAATTGAACTGTTTGGATGAAAATCAAACTATTTGGTTAACAATTCATCTTATTGGTTTAAAATAAACTTTTTTATTGAAATTCTTTTATTTTCTAAACGAGTAATCTTTTTTGGTCACAAATGTAACTGTTTTTAGGAAAATAGATCTTTTTTGTTAGAATATTCGACCATTGGGTTGTAAATGCAACTGTTTGGCGGAATATTCTACTATTCAGTTTAAAATTCATCTTTCGTTTTGCCTGAATTTCTTCGATGAGGACTTAAATTGAAGATCTTGGCATGTAGAATTGAGATAAAAAATATAATTTGCTATGACACCATTTTCTTTTTTTATAACAATATTTAAAAAATAAGAGAAGTAAGGAAATTTTTGTTTCTGAGACGCCTACACTGGAAGCTTTTCTTTTAATCCGTTTTTTCGGGGATGGCTGGGATTGAACTAAAATTGAACTAAGATAAAAAAAATAAGAAATATAAGGAAAATCTGGCTGATTTCTTTCTGACCTTTTGAACGTGTTTGAGAAAAAGAAAACTTCCCTGAAATTTTTGTAAAATTGGTTTAGTTCAAAGGAATGATTTATTTGCATTGCCAATTATATTTGTTATCAAATAAATAAAACTGTTGCAAATTGTATTTTTTTAGTTATATAGTGCGTTTAGATCAACTGCATTCATTTCGTTTAAATATAAAAAGATATGCTGTATGAGAAAAATGTTTCTTTAAACCAAACAATTAAAAAGTATTTTTTTGGTAAGGGCTCAAGCAAATGTTTTTATAATTCAAAGAAATGTTTTGTTTGCCCTTATTTATTTGCTCAAAACACATTTTTGGGTAGTTTAATTAATAGCCTTTGTCTTAATTAAGTACATTTCTTGTTTAAGTTGAATATGGTTATTTAAAAATCAGTTATAGATTTTTTTCAAATCAAATAATTCTGTTTTTACACATAAACTCAAAATTCAGTATTTTTTATAAAAATGATTTTTAGAATCGTTAATTTGTTTTTTGTGGTTGATTACAATTATCGCTATATACGTAAAAGCAGGAACAATTATTCAATCCTTATGCCTAATTATTGTTAATTTGTTATTATTCTTTTCAATTCTGAATTAAAAAATCATAAATTAGAATAATTAGAAATTGCCAGAGTTAGACATTTGAATTGAATATATCAGTGTCCCTACCTTTAAGTATACAGCGAGAATTACAATCGATAACTAACATATTATCGTTTACATATAAAACCTTTATAAGGAAAGGAGGTTAGATAAAATACGTGTTTGAGGAAAAACCTTCAATTATGTCCAAGGGAAAGTCTCAAACCCCTTGAAAAGTGAGCCGTTTTCAAATTTTGCGCCATAAATGATTACCAATCAAAGTTTAGCAAATGACTTCCACGTCAGTCCTCTATTTT
>JAWWLR010000034.1:49044150-49055067 GCA_035041075.1 Acraspis erinacei
AATGCCCTATTGGGGCCCTAAAAACGGCCATTAACATTCATTGGGAATTAATCAGGATTCTTGTTAGGGACCTCAACAAATTTCCTTTGACAGCCCCTAACAATTTTGCGTAACCAAACTTGTACGGCCCCTAACAATTTGCCGCATGCATTTTGTCTTTAAAAAGTCTTATGTCTTAAAAATGATAAAGCTATTTTTAATCTTATAATATTTCTGAGAGCGCCCCCCCTTTTATTTAAGAACTCCGGGCCTACCCACTTATTTTTTGATAATCTCAAATCTGACTATAAGGTAATTATTTCTCTTCTAGGTTTAATATTCTTTCGAGTGAATATAAGAATTGAATGACACGTGACAAGGCCTGTAATAGAATCAAGATGACGGATCCACAGTGTATTGCATTTCATGATCAATTTCAAGATTGTAGTATAAATCTTTACTTCCTACGACTCTTTTTGATCATTCATGCTTGACTTTCACTCGATATTTTATAATTTTTTCATGATAATCGAGTAGAAGGTGATAATCATGATAATCGAGTAGAAGGATATATATATAACTTCAGTGAATAAATTAAATTTTATTACAAGGGTTTTTCATGGATTTTAACAATACCGAAGTACGTGATAGACTAACAAAATTTGAAAAGATTTTAAATATTTTAAGTTATTTTAGAAATTTTATAAATTATTTCCAGAGATTCAATCAAATTGAAGGGATTTCAAATAATTTTTTAGGATTTTTAAAGATTTTAAGGGATTTTTAGATAAAAAAATCGAGACAATGAAGTTTCAAAGGATTCCAAAATATTTAGGGGATTTTAAGGCATTTCAATAAATTTGACAAGATTTTAAGTTATACCCACTTATTATTAATACTAGGAGATTTTGCAAAGTCCTAGCGATTTCAAGGGAAATTCCTAAAAATTTTAAAAACTTGAAGGATTTAAACAAATTTAACAAGATTTAATGGATTTTTGTCATTTTCCAAGAATTTATAGGGATTTTAAACATTATAGCGTTTGGAAGTATTTTTTCATACAAAAATTAAATATCTAAGTTTAATTTAATTTATATGCAAGGAATTTTAAATGATTTTTACAATTTCCAATGATTTCAAGGGATCTCAATCATTTAAATTATTTTCTAAAGAACTGTCGGGAAGAAAATTTAATTTATTTGATTTTTAGGAGAATTAACCCTTTTTTATAAATAAATTTTATGTGTTAACAATCAATATTTTGTGTAGTTCTATACCAGATTATATATTTTCCTTGATGAATGTCAGTATCTTTTTTTTAGAAAAATTTGTTTCTAACAATTAATCAGTATGCAATTTTTTTCTATTCTATGAGTCCCTATGCATTGATTTGAGATGATGATAAGTTTAGCTAAGTATATATTAAAGCGTAACCAATTATTTAATCAAATATGTCAGTGTTTTCTTTTTTAAGTGAAAACTGTCCGAAATTGAAGAATCTAGATTAGATAGTAAATAAGCTTTTTTGAAAATTCATATTTTGTTGTTAAAAATCCAATTATTTCTTTAAAAATTTTTTTCTTTGTTAAAACATGCATCTGTTTTGGCAGAAATGTTATCTTTTTTGATAAAAATGCAATTGCTTTGTTGAAAAGTTACCCTTTTGGTCAAAAATCCAAGTTTTTTGTGGAATATTCATTTATCTGTACCGAAAATTCGTACTTTGATTTGAAAATTTATGTTTTTGGTTGAAAATCTAACTCCCTTCTCAAAAATTCGATAATTATTTGGTGAAAAATGCAACTGTTTTGTCTCAAATCTGTTTTTTCGATAAAAAATGCATCTTTCATGGTAGGAAAGTCATATTGTTTGGTTGAAATCAATAAATTTTAAATTTTAATTTTCTTATTCTAAAATCATTTTATTCCGTTCATAAAGGAGTTTATGTTAAAAATATTATAAAATTAAAATGCGGATTTTTGAATATTAATGTTCATGGAGAATGAAAAAAATCGGTCAGTTAAAAGTCAGAGAAGTTTTAAAATATAGTCTTGCGGCCTTTTTAAGAAGTCACTTACCTACAACTAATAATTATAGTTGGATTGAGAGAAAAAAATCTTTCTTCACAGATTAAAAAAAATGGATCTTAGATTCGTACAGAATATCTCTTGAATACGAGGCGATTAAAAATGCAAGTTCAATTTTGCATATGTGTTTACTTTATTTGTTTTCGTTTGAATAAAAAACATATGCCGATGAGTGTTCGGCAGATGTTGTATGCGAATGATGTCAAGAATTTATTTGAGCACAGGTTGGTAACGTTAAAAGGTAATACGAGGGGAAGATAAATTACTTCGCCTGAAACTGATTCCTTGTTAAATAATATTCAGTAAGTGCATTATGCCACAGCAATATTTCATGATATTAAATATGTACCTGAAAATGAAAATAAGTTATGTTACCTAATTATTAAATTATATTTTACTAACAAATAATTTTTATCTCTTCGGCTGAAGATTCATAATTTGATTTAAAAATTCATCTTTTTGGTTGGAAATTCATATTTATTTGGTTAAAAATGCATACCTTTTGCTGAAACTGCAATATTTTTACTTAAAATCTTAGAAACTTAGAGCGTCTGTAATATAATATAATATAATATTGTCCCCACACTTATTTTATTCAAAATGATTCGGTCCCCTATTTTATTAAAAAAGCACCTTATTCCCCTCTCTTTAAAGTATTTTGACCTGTGGTAATTGTTACCGGTACAGTTAAAAATTTTTTGTTTTTTTTCAGTTTAAGTAAGACTTTGAGTATGTATTTTACTATTTTAATCAATGAAAAAAGATTTTCATCAGTTAAAATTTCATCAGGATTTAAAACTAAAGTCCGCAATATTTTTTCTTCTTAGTTGAATTTTTCTTTTTAGATGAATTTTTCATTTAAATTTTGAAGACTGATGATCGATAGAGTACGTGACAGTAAAGATTTCTACCGAGCTTATCAAAACCGAACTGTTATGCAAGCTTGACCTAGAAATAATGCTTCGACAGTTGGGGATTAAAAGAATATCTAGCTATCATATATTTTAGTCAGAGTTTTTTAAATAACTATTGGGTATAATTATTTATTAATGAAATAGAATATTTTAAATATGTGTCATTATCTAGTCTGTCTATCAAAGGGGCGAAAATATTAGAACAATTTTTTAACCCTCTGCATCCTCGTATGTGTTTGATAAATTATGATTGATCGACTTTTAATATACGAGTTCTGCATACATTTTGGATACATTTACATACGTTAAATTTCAGGTTTTACATTCGTAAAATTTACGCATATTTTACTTTATATGGCAAGATACGATACAATCCGCGTTTTCTTGTTTTTTAAACACTTTTTTGCCAGGATGTTTTTTATATCATTTTTGCTTCGAAGATTTTTTTAAACCATTGTTGCTATCCCCTCCTCATGTGAACACAAGAGATTATAAGTGAATGCAAGTATTACGAAATTATTTGGTATTGTATTGCAAAATGTCAATGTAATTAATACAAACCTCACACGATGAACAATATTGCAAGTTTTTAAGCATTAGATATTGTCAATTACAATTAAAAAAATAAAAACAATAAAATTTTCAAACATTTCTGGCAGCAGGAATCGATCCCGGACTTTCCAGTTATAAACTCGAAGCGTTACAGCCTGATAAAACTAGGAGTTTTCATACTCGTGCATCGTGGTCCATATAGAGTGCGTTGATTAAAAAAATTAACGGTAGGTCTAGCCTAGTGTCATACAATGGCGACAAACTACAGGGAAAAGTCGGAAAAAACTTTAAATGGAGAAGGGGGTCAAAATGGTGGGAAAACTGATTTACGTAATTTGTGGATGGCCCCTAAGACCTCGTTCGAATCTCAGACTTGACTTGAGGTCAAATAAAACATTACTTAAAATAAGATAAATTCCTCTTAAATCCAGAAAAAATTATTTTTTCTCAAACATTTAATCCCGCCAAGTTCTTTAACGTCTAATGGCTTTTTAAATTGTTTTAAAAAAAAGTTTAAGGGTGTCTAATACTCTAATATGATAGAAAATAAGAACTTCACGCTATCAAAAGAAGATCAGCCTTCAACGAGCGGTTGACCAGTGACCAGCCAATGCCTATTGGTTGACCGATGATCAGCCCATACGTAGCGCCAATTCTAACAATTTCGGTTAAATAATTGGTTAACTGACGGCGGGTTAAAGTTGACGTCGTAGTTAACCTTAGATTATCCTGTTTCGCGTCCACCCCATTTTTGGAGGGCACGGTTAGCTAATCAGATAGTCGTTTCGAAATAACTGCTACTTTTCTTTAAATCATTCGCGTGATTGGCGAGTGAGTCGCGTCGGTCGAGTGAAAAGCAAAGCAATATGACCGTGCGCGCCAAATCCAGGTATGGTTCAGACAACGCTCGTGTCCATACTAACCTAAAAAAGAGTGAATTTTTATGTATGTTTTGTTCATGTTATATTTCTGCTTTATTCGAGTTGCATTCACGTGATCAGTGATCGGTCGTCAGACGATCAGGCAATTTTTAGGTTAAAGGCCGATTAAGTCGCCCTAACCTACCAACCTTGACCGATTAGATTTAACGGAGGTTAACACGAGTTAAACGGCCGTTAAAAAGATATAATAAATAGGTTGACCCTAGTGGCCGACCAGTGACCAGCCAATATCTAGCGGCTGATCAGACTGCCTGCTCGGGTGCTAGCCAGAAAAAACTTTGCACTTTTGGGCAGGCCCAGAGCAGAATATCTGCTCATCGTCAAGACTGGAAACCAGACGATCTCGTCTAGGCCGGGCTAGCGCTAGAAGATATCCTATATTATACACTTTAGCTCTGATTTTATAAATAGCAAAGTTGAATGCGGTATGTAAGGGGAACTATTTTGTGTGTTTTTTTATTCGCAAGCAGGCGAGTGCGTGTGTCACATCTTATTTGTTTGTCTTGCTTGTTAGCATAAAGCTCTTCGTATTCCGTGAGCAATACTCTAACGTGCAAGGCGGCAGATTCGAAATGACTCAGAGGAAACCTCTGATTATGTCAGGTCGTTGGGCTGTAGAAAAAATGTTCATGAACTCATTCGTGCATTTATTCTAAAGCACAATCAGTTTTTTTGGGTTTTGGGTCGTAAAATTAGAAAAAATGGTGGATTGTAAAATGTAGCAGTAAAAAATAATATTTAAAACAAGGCTTAAAATTATTTCGAAATAAAGTGAGGCAATTTTAAATAGATTTAAGATAAATTGATCTGAATGTAAGTGTTCATTAACTTTAGAACGGAGTCTTCAATTCTTATTTTCAGAACTGTATTGAATTTAAGAACCACTTTAAGAATTTGCTATTGTTCTCTAGAATCTATCTTAAAATTTATTAAATCTTTATAATGATTAGTGTACCTAAATAAAAATTTAATTTTTAAATAATGCCAGCGCTATCTTGTACATTTTTTCCTTTTGGTAAAAAGGTACTGCCACACCTTATATTTTTAATAAATTGTTTAAAGGTTCCGCTAGGTGGTTTTAGGTCTGCAAATAAGCTTTCTTAGTTTTCGATCTTTTTAAATACAGATATTAGGCTGAAAAATCCTTTCAACACTTGAAAGCTTCTTTTTGAGCAAAAACATTATCTACAACTCTACTGCTTCAATTTTCTAAAGCAAATATTGCTATCACTGAAATCGTTAGATTTTTTTGTAAAGAATGATTTTAAAAAACAACTTATTTTAACAACATTTCCCTTGTTTTTCAATTTAGAAACATTAGAGTTGTGGGCAATCTTTTCCTGCAAAAAATAAGCCTTGATTAATTAAAATTCAACTTTTTTGTAATTAGTGAGAAGTGATAGCAAGAAAAAATTCAATTAAAAAAATTATAGTCAAAATAATTATTTGTCGTATGTTTTAAATTTTTTATTATATAATAGTGTTTTATCTTTGATAATATATGACTGATTATAAATTTCTAATTCCGAAACTCAAAGAAAACTTTATTCAATAAAAATTCTATAGCCACCTTTTAAAAATAAAATGTCACTTTAGTGACCTTTGAATTCTGTTGATTCCGTTTGAATTATTTTTAATTCACGCATTTAGTTGAGTTACTTCAAATTAATCCGAAACTCTTATAAATTTGTGTTGAATTTGTATCATCTTTATCGAATTCTCTTTTTCACAATAAGAAAAGAAATTTAGAGAGTAGCGTTCGCAACATTAAAAATTCGAATTCTTATTGGGTACCTTAATAATTATTTATAAAATCAAAGGTAATAAACGCATTGTTAATCGCTGATAATTTTAAAGGCAAAAATTAAGCGTATTAAAAAAATATATACTTCAGGTTCAAACAGCTTATTTAAGAAAAGCTATTTTAATGTTTGTGTTTAGTTTTCTCTTACTAATAATAAGCTATGTTTATTTAGGAACTTCAGGTTTTTCTAATGTGAAATATTAAAAACACAAAAATCTTTTTAAAAATTATTTACGTTTATCAATTAATATATTTTTCTCGTTTTTATCCTTTACTTAAAAAATTTTTTAGTTTTGAAATTAAGTACTTATTACTCAGGCATCTCCTATGAGAAAAGGCCTTTTTATTGTTTTAACTAGGTATAGTGAATTTTGTTGCTAAAATTCTTTATTTAGTGGCCCTGATGCAAATTCCAAATCTGTTAGAAATTACTACCTGCCGTTCCTGAAATATTTTTGTCTTTGCGCAGATTGACCCTTCCCGGTGAATTTTAGATCACAATATTCAACAACATAATTAAACTAAGCAAAATTGTGAGAAACTTATAAAAATAAGACCCTCTTATTTTCAGTAGATTCTGAATAACTGAATTAAAGTTTTAACATTTTTTTTGTGAAATTAATAGGTTCCAAAGTAGGGATGCATACTTCTGAATTCCTTATTTTTTAGCCAGTGTTTAAAAATAAATCCAGCCACTTTAAAGAATTCTAACTTGGCACCTATAGAAAATAGAAGGTTATATGTTTTTTTAATTTTCGCAGAATTTGTTCTAGTTTAATTTTTCTTCTGAATATTTTGCTCTTAACTGCAATATAAGAGATAAATCTACGCAAACACCATTTTTAGAACTTTATCCAAAACATATTTCTGGAACGCGTTTTAATACGCAATTTCTAATTTCAACCACCAAATAAACCATCTTTACAAAAAAGCGTCCTGTATGCTGACGATTATATTTTTTGATAAAAATCTTATTTTTGGTTAAGAAGTGAACTATTTTGACAGAAAATAACTTTTTGTTGAAATTTCATATTTTGGTGTTGAAAATTCAGCTGAAATCTTTCCTGATTGAAAATTATGATTGAACTATGTATTTTATCGAAAATACATATTTTTTGGTTGAATAAAAGATTAATTAAAAATAATTAATTAATTTAAAATATAAATATTTTTGTTTGAAATACGTATTATTGCATTATTTGTTAAGAATTATTATTTTTTCGCACAAAACTGAAATACTTTGTTGCAGTTTCAACAATTACTTTAAACAATTCCTCTTTTTTGTTTAAAAATACAGCTCTTTGGTTGAAAATTACATTTTTGCTTGAAAATTTAACTATTTTACAGAAAATTCATCTTTTGTTTTGAAAGTTGAATAGTTTGGATGGACTGCTTTTTCGCTTTTGACTGGAAAAGCTTTATTTGTTGAAAATGCGTCCGATTCTGTGAAGAAATTTGATTGAATTTAATTAAAATTAATTAAACAAATTTTTTGGATCTTGCTTATGGACTGACATTGAATTTCTCCAGTTTTCAATTGCAATTTATAATCAGAATTTATCCATACATACTTCACGTATTCCTCATCCAAATATACATCATGTATGAAATGACATAGGGCGGCGTACTTGTATGAATCATGTTCGAGGACGTGAAAAGCATTGCAATATCTACATTTCATCATATACGATATTACTGTTAGATTCGGCACGGTAACTCGGGAAGTAAAATTCATTTCGTTTCGCATTTATCTGATTGAAATATTTTTCAATTCTCTTTTTATACTTTTATGTTTTTTGTTTTTCTGAGCATATAAATCCCTAATTAAAAGTGTGCCATAATTTTTTTTATTCTATAAAATTTATCTTGACCTAAAATTAAGAATAGCTTGCGGAATATCTTCGTTCAATTTTTAAAGTTTTTAAATTCTTTTATGCGTTGGGCGGGAAATCAGAATATGTTAAATAGAACATTATTTTAATTAATCTCTGAAAAAGCTCGTCTGGAAGTGATGAAAGGATTTCTGGACTCTACTTAATGAGTGCGAGATTTTACAAATACTTCATGCATTTTTATTCTTTTGTTTTGTGTCTCTGATTTAATTCTTCTTATGAAAATTTCGGAATTATTTTGTCTTGTGTATTCAGGGTAGCCGAAAAACTTCCAAATTCCAATTTTGTGTCGTTTCTAAAATAAAATATTGTATAAATAGAATAAAAATAATTAATTCATTTATAAACTTTTAATGTATTAATCTCAGGATTACTTTTAATATAAAATATTTTATAAATAGAATAAAACCATTGTATATACATTACATTAATTATATACAGTATATTAATTTTTAAACCATCAAATTATTGAAATCTATTCAAAATTCCTTAGAAACTTTTAAAATATCCTAAAACATTTCAAATCCTTATAAATCTTGTGGCTTTAGAAATCCCTTCAAATTATTTATATATGTAAAAAATGATTGAAATCTTTTCAATTATTCTCAAATATTTTAAAAGAATTCAAAAAATTCTGAAATAGATAGAAGACAGAATTCATGGTTTAATTTATTGAAAGGAAAGTAACTTAAGTTGACATTTACTTGGAGTGCTTTTTCCCGAAAGTCCCTAAATTAAAATTTTTTTTTTAAATCCCCGACTTTCCCTGAATAAAAAAAATTCTATAACTTTTTCCTGATTTCCAGGTTTTCTCTGACCTACGTCCACCTTGGTATTTTATATGCTTATAATACATATATTTTTGCTCGTATAAATGTTCTTCTGTTAAGTGAAAATATTTCAGAGTTTCGGAAACATTTTAGTGGTAGAAATTAGTCCTTAATTCTTGATTAGGATGCTGCTTGTAATTAATGAATTGCTACTAATTTTCCTCTCGAATAGGTATTTCATTTCACAAAAGACGATGGTGCAAGATTCGCTGATAACTTTAACGTGTCAGTCTCTGGCTATTATCTCTGTGTAGGGTACTGTTTGAAACTTGAGTATGCACCAAGCAATTTCGTACATCATTTTAATTGCAGTTATTTCATTTAATTGAGCATTCCCGCTATCAAAAGATATAGTCTTTGGCCAATTTATTAATAATCATAAATTAAAATGAAAATAGGCAAATTGGTCTCCACGGAATTCTATTTTTAATTTTATTTTTCAATTTGATTTTAATTTTAATTTTATTCGGCTTTCAGTCATTTTTAACTTTCATGAAAATTTTTCGACTCTGGTCAAATTTGAAGATGTTTACAATGAATAAATCGCCACATTGTTTAATTTCGAATGTGTATAGTTTTAAAGAATAAAATTTGGAAAATCTTTTCGAAATAGGTCTACTTTGAAGATCCGTCAAATTTTAATGTGTATAATTAAAATTAATTACGTTAATTTTTTTTAATATTTCAATTTTGAAGATTTAGAATTGAAAACTCTTCGATTTTAAAGATCAAGTTTTAAATAGTACAATTAAAAACTCTTGAATTTCATGGATGAGGAGGAATTACAAATTCTTGATTTTAGACATGTACAGTACGGACTCTTAAGATCAAGTTACTAACATGATAAGAATTTGGTATTCACATTGAGACTAAATAATTTCTCTTCAATTGAAACAACTTCAAATGGAAATTTGTTTAAAGATGTTAAACTGACGTATATGGGCGAGTAAGGTTTATGGCGCCGACTTGGGGCACAGTGATAGTTAAAAATAAGACACGTGTTTTTTTATTTCCATATTAGTTTTTTACATAAAATAGCTTTCTTTGTTTAGAAAAATACTGATTTGATGCACTTTCTCTTTTAAAATACACGTCCAAAGAGTAATTATAAAAAAACAGTTTTGACGGAAACCGATGAAAAAGTAAAAACTTATTTAGTTGACAACTTACCTGATCAAAAAATATTATAGTTTTCAGCCAAGCGGTTGCGTTTTTAGCACACAAAAAAAGGAATTTCTACGGAAACCGAGGATTTTTTAAACCAGAAAACGCATTTTCAACCAAGAAAGATGTTTTAGTCAATGAAAAAGCTCTCATAAAAATATGAAATTTCTATGACAAAATGGCGAATTTTCTACATAAAAATTGAATCATGAAACCGTAAATATGAATTTTCCACGATAAAGTTAATATTCAAGCAAATAGTTGGATTTTTAACCCAAAAAGAGAGTTTTTAATCAGTTAGTTGCATTTTCAACGAAAAAGTTTGAGTTTTTTGCTCGTTGCCAAAATTGTTTTGTTCATTCCCTAAGTTTATAAAGTATAAAAATATCTTTTTCGAGGTTAACATTTTGATTTAAATAATTAAGTACAATCTGCTAATTATTTTAAATATTTTTCAGAACGTCCAATTATTTTAAGTGATTCGATGTTTGACTTTGTTTTTAATTATTAGAAAAATTGCAGACACGACAAATTTTTCGCAATTACGAACAAGGTTTAGTTCGGCGTAATAAAAGTCGCGAATCTTCGTTTTCGAGCGGAAAACATCCCGAAATATTACAAAAAATTAGAAAAGCAGGACAGCGATAAACAAGCAGGACATTTCTTGATAAATCGGACGTCTGTTTCCCATAGTCCTGATTATGCTTTGATTAGGGAATTATGGTTCTTTGAAAAGAGTGGCGATTATCAGAAG
>JAWWLR010000034.1:49251263-49261285 GCA_035041075.1 Acraspis erinacei
TCTAAGATATGTAGGTGTTTAATTGTTATTTATACATAAAAATTCAACAATTTGACTTAAAAATTAAATATTTCTGAATAGAACAATTAAAATTGTAACGTTTTAAATTTAGCTTTAAATATTTAATTATAATTACTTATTTGAAATCAACAGTAAGATATTTGTAAATATTAAGTAATTGTCATTTTTATTGACTTTTTTTTTATTGAATGGTTTAAAAATGGAATATTTTAAACTGAAATAATATTTGAAATTTAATAAAACCTTTCAATTATGTAATATATTATTTTGAAGTTATCAATTATTATTTACTTTTTAAATCCTAAGGTACAGTTCAATTTTAAAAATCATTATTAATTTATATCCACAGTTCATCATCTCAATATATTTTTTTCATACAAAATCTTAAATTTCAAAAGCTTATTTTTAATTATTTAAGCCTCTAAGACTGTATTTAAAAATAACTTTAATTAAAATGTACAATTAAAAATTAAAATCTAAAATCAAACATTTTTTAAGCCGAAGATTTTCGAAATACACACGCTAAAACTGAATGCTATCATAATTGAAAAAGATAAAAATTTAACTAATTATTTAAACAATGGAGAAGATCGCGGGTAGATTTTTTTTTCTAGAAATTTTTTTAATTCCCGGTAAAAAAATAAATTCACTGTCATTTCCCGGTTTTATGAAATTCCCAGTAATAATATTTAAATAATAATTCTTACGTATGGTGTGAAGACTTTGAGCCAGCGAGGAGGGCGATTGTCTGACCTCGTATATTGGAAACAAAAGGCCATTCCTTCCTCGTCAGTCTCCCAGCGAGTAATATTGTTCCATTGAAATTCAACCACTTGGGACTCTAAAGTACCATCCTCTTTTGCTGCATGTAATTTGAAAGCTGCAGTTCCAACCGCTGCTATCACATGACCCTCTTTCCTCGAGTCACAAGGACAATGGGGAAAGACGATGTCACCGTAGCCGCTTAATTCACGCGCCAATTTGAGGTACTGAAAATTATACACATTTTCTCAATTTATGCCATTTTCTAATCATATCTTCTCAGATATTGATATTTTCTGGATTTCAGGCTAAACTTTAAAATTTCCTCACTTTTTCCGGACTAATTTTTCAGTTTCACTGATAATTATCATTTTTTTCAGGAATGAAAACACACCTACACCTAAGAAATCTATAATTTTTATGAAAAAATGTTTTTTTTTAAATTGATCTTAAGCACCTCTAGTGAGAACAGCAGACTTCATAGACCAAAACGCTGTTAAAACGGGGGAAATAAGTCGAATTATATTGGCTTTTCAACGAAATAGTTCAACTTTCTTCTAAAAAAAAAGATTCATTTTTCACCAAAGAAGATGAATTTTTAACGCAAGAGATGAGTGTCCAACCAATTGGCCGAATTTCCAAACAAGAAAGATTAAACTTGAACTAAAAACAGTTGTATTTTTAAACCCAAAGTTAAATCTTCAAGCTAAAAAGAATAATTTTTGGAAGACAGTTAAATATTCAACCAAGAAGGATCAATTTTCAACCAAGAACTTTTCTACCAAAAATTCATGAATTTTTAATCAACCCGGACGGATTTTCCACCCAAAAATACAAATTTTGAACAAACCAGTTAAATTTGAAAAAAAGACTTTAATTTCCAATAAAATAGTGAAATTTTTAACCCAATAGTTGTATCTCCAAACCAAAAGAACGAACTTTTTAGAAGACAGTTGAATTTTCAACCCAGAAACTTTCTACCAAAAATATGAATTTTTAATCCAAAAGTAGGAATTTTCTATCCAAAACGATGACTTTTGAATAAAATAGTGGAATTTCTAACAAAATATTTAAATTTTCAACAAAATAGTTGAATTTTTGATAAAAAATTTATAGTTTCAACAAAATATTGGATTTTTTAACCCAATAGTTGCATCTTCAAATCAAAAAGACGAACTTTTTAGAAGACAGTTTAATTTTTAAACAATAGCTTTTCTACAAAAAACAATTTTTAACCCAAAAGAACAGATTTTCTATAAAAAAATGAATACAAAAAAAAACAGGTGAATTTTCGGCAAAAAAAGAGGAATTTTTAACAAAATAGTTGAATTTTCAACAAAGTAGTGGAATTTTTATCCAAATATTTGCATCTTCAAACCAAAAAGACGACATTTTTAGAAGGCAGTTGAATTATCAACTAAGAAAGCGGAACTTTTCTGATCAAAGAACTTTTCTGACAAAAACGATTAATTTTAACTCAAAACGGACGGGTTTTTTTAACAAAACAGATGAATTTTTAACAAAAAATTTAAACTTTCAACTAATTGGTGTAATTTTTATCCAAATAGTTAATTCTTGCAGCCAAAAAGACGAAATTTTTAGAAGACAGTTCAATTTTCAACCCAGAACTATTCTGCCAAGAAAGCTGAATTTCTAATCCAAAAGGAGAAATTTTCTATCCAAAAAGATAACTGTTTAATAAAATAGTGGAATTTCTAACAAAATATTAAAATTTTCAACAAAATAGTGGAATTTTTAACAAAATAGTTGAAGCTGCAAGCCGATAAACGAAACTTTTTAAAACACAGTTAAATATAGTTGAATTTTAGGTAAAAAAATTACTTTTTAAGAAAATAGTCGAATTTTTTATAAAAAATTTAGATTTTCAACAAAATAGTGGATTTTTCAACCCAATAGTTGCATATTCAAACCAAAAAGATGCACTTTTTAGAAAACAGTGTAATGTTTAAACAAGAACTTTTCTACAACAAAAAAATGAATTTTGAACCCAAAATAACAGATTTTCTATAAAAAAAAAATCAGTTGAATTTACGGTAAAAGGAGGAATTTTTAACAAAATAGTTGAATTTTCCACAAAGCAGTGGAATTTTTATCCAAATATTTGCATCTTCAAACCAAAAAGACGACATTTTTAGAAGACAGTTGAATTATCAACTAAGAAAGCGGAACTTTTCTGAACAAAGAACTTTTCTGACAAAAACGATTAATTTTAATTCAAAACGGATGGGTTTTTTAACAAACCATATGAATTTTTAACAAAAAATTTAAACTTTGAACTAATTAGTGGAATTTTCATCAAAATAGTTAACTCTTGCAGCCAAAAAGACGAACTTTTTAGAAGACAGTTGAATTTTCAACCAAGAACTATTCTGACAAGAAAGGTGACCTTTTAATCCAAAAGGAGGAATTTTCTATCCATAAAGATGACTTTTTAATAAAATAGTGGAATTTCTGACAAAATATTAAATTTTCAACAAAATAGTGTCATTTTTAACAAAATAGTTGAAGCTGCAAGCCGAAAAACGAAACTTAAAAAAAACAGTTAAATATAGTTGAATTTTAGAATTTTAGGTAAATAAAATTACTTTTTAAGAAAATAGTTGAATTTTTGGTAAAAAATTTAGATGTTCAACAAAATATTGGATTTTTTAACCCATTAGTTGCATTTTCAAACCAGAAAAACGAACTTTTTGAAGACAGTTGAATTTTTAACCCAGAAACTTTCTACCAAAAAATATGAATTTTTAATCCAAAAGGAATAATTTTCTATCCAAAAAGATGACTTTTGAATAAAATAGTGGAATTTCTAACAAAATAATTAAATTTTCAACAAAATAGTTAAGGCTGCAAGCCGAAAAACGAAACTTAAAAAAAAACAGTTATATATAGTTGAATTTTAGGTAAAAAATTACTTTTGAAGAAAATAGTTGAATTTTTAGTAAAAAATTTAGATCTTCGGTAAAATAGTGGATTTTTTCCACCCAATAGTTGCATCTTCAAACCAAAAAGACGACATTTTTAGAAGACAGTTGAATTATCAACTAAGAAAGCGGAACTTTTCTGACAAAAACGATTAATTTTAATTCAAAACGGATGGGTTTTTTTGAACAAAACATATGAATTTTTAACAAAACATTTAAACTTTCATCTAATTAGTGGAATTTTCATCAAAATAGTTAACTCTTGCAGCCAAAAAGACGAACTTTTTAGAAGACAGTTGAATTTTCAACCAAGAACTGGTCTGACAAGAAAGGTGACCTTTTAATCCAAAAGGAGGAATTTTCTATCCAAAAAGATGACTTTTTAATAAAATAGTGGAATTTCTAAAAAAATATTTAAATTTTCAACAAAATAGTGGACTGTTTTACAATATAGTTGAAGCTGCAAGCCAAAAAGCGAAACTTTTTAAAACACAGTTAAATATAGTTGAATTTTAGGTAAAAAAATTACTTTTTAAGAAAATAGTTGAATTTTTGATAAAAAATTTAGATTTTCAACAGAATAGTGGAATTTTTAACCCAATAGTTGCATCTTCAAACCAAAAAAGACTAACTTTTTAGAAGACAGTGTAATTCTTAAAGAAGAACATTTTTGCAACAAAAAATGAATTTTTAACCGAAAAGAACAGATTTTCTATACAAAAAATGAATAAAAAACAGTTGAATTTTCGGCAAAAAAAGAGGAATTCTTAACAAAATAGTTGAATTTTCAACAAAGTAGTGGAATTTTTCACCAAAAAATTAAAATTTTAAACCCATAAAGATGAATTTTTCAACTAGATCATGGTAACTCAGAATTCAGTAAAATTGGCAAAAATTGGATTTTTGTCCTAATTACATAGAACTTGGTACAAGGGAGTTATTGGGGTCGCTAATTTTAAATTTGATATAAATAGTTGTAAATTCAAAATTACGGATCCAATATGGCGGCCAACAATGTTCAATTTTCACAAATTTGTCTGAAACGTGGTATAAGGATGTTTTTGGGGTCACTGTTTTCAATTTTGTGTTAAAAGTTACAAATTAAAAATAGCATATATAATAAGACGGCCCAAATTCTTAAATTTTTACATATTTGACTGTAAGTTAGTGCAAGGTGTTTTTGGCGTAGCTAACTTCGATTTTAACGTCATAACTTACAGATTAAAAAAAAAGGATCTGATATGATAAACAATTGTTTCAAAAAAGCTAAAACTGATACTGCGATGTACTTTTCTGCCTTTTTTCGATATTTCCTCCACATTAAAATAATAGAATTTTTCAAAAATTTCGAAAAATGGGTATTGGGGTTAGAAATTCAATAAGGTATAAGAAACAGATTCCTGACACAAATTTGTGATATTTCTTCCTGAGACTTTTTCCGTTTAGTTATTTAGTTATTACTATAAATAATTTTTCGAATATTTTATTTTTATATTTACGTCTATGAGTTTTAAGTTTCAATGACTTTTCCGTCATTTTTTCCAATGACTTCCTATATTTTGTTGCTCTTTTTGCAGGAGCATATGAATACACGCAAAATGACCGGGAACGTACCATCGTTAGAATGTAATTTATGACCATTCTTTAAGAGATAAATTATACAAGACAAAAATATAATTACGAATAGTTTAACTCATTTTTACCTTTTTTGCTTGATTGGTTCATATTGAAGACGTATTAGAAAAAAGTCCTATAGTTTGAACCATTACCAGATAATATATTTACTTCTCATTAAATATAGCCTCCACAAATTACGTTCAATGTTTAATGTTTGCACATTTGGCAATGAACAATAAGAAGTGAAAATAGGATATTATTCAAAAAATATAAGAATAAAGATTTTCGACAAAATAGTTAATTTTTTAAACAAAGATATCAATCTTTAACTGAAATAATGAATCGACAAACAAAAACATGCATTTAAAAAAAAAAAGATCAACTTTTAATCAAGCATGCATTTTCAACCTAAAAGATGAATTTTTCAGTCGAAAAAAATAATTTTGAACAAAAAAAACGTATTTTCAACAAAAAAGTTGAATTTTTAAATCAAAAAGATGATTTTTGTAAAAGAATATTGAATTCTCGACCCAGAAATATGAACTTAAAGATAAAAGTTAATTTTTAACCAAATAGTTGAATTTCCGACCAAAAAACGATAAATTTTCAACCGAAAATGGAATAGTTCAATTTGCTGTTCATAAATTGATTTTCCAAAATACAAAATTTTCAACCATAGACCAATATGTGTTAATTAAATCCAAATATTTTCTTTTTTTTTGAATCATTAGAAAAAAATACATATTATACTGAGATATCGTAATCTTCAGTTTTGATTTTCTCGAAACAGAATAATTTTTGTTATTAAAAAGGAAATTAATTATACCCATGATAATTTAATTGCAAAATACACGGTTAATTTTCTCATAATTGTTTAACTTTTTTACATCGCAATTTTTTTACCTACATTCAAAAAGTTACAATCTGAAGAGTATGTTTTTCTTCTTTTTTTTTTAAACTGAAGATTGAATTTTATTATCGTCATCAGCAGCCTGTCTGATGCTGACTGCTACAGTCATTTTTTTAATAATAAGTTGAGAATGAAATTTGCATCATGAACAACGAAAAAATTTACATTCCCCAAACTATGATGATTCTATTTCTAATTATTGGTAGAAAAAAGGCAGCTGTCATTATTTATTGCTTTAATAATCAATTATTTTAAAAGAAACTGAGATGCTTTTCGCAAATTCAAATTTTTGCGTCATTTGGAATTTGGATTTGAGTTTGTATTCCTGCATTTTTTGAATTTATTTAAGGAATAAAGGAATATTACTAGTTTCCTTTACTATGCGATGTTAATGAACCTTATTTTGGCAATGAAAATATGAGTACACAATAATAGTTATGAAATAAAATTCTTACAAATAAATTTACGCAGACAATTTATATTCATATATTATAAGAATGAGTAATGACGGAAAACCTGTTGCTCTTCTGTCCAAAAAAAAATTAGTAAACAAAATTATGAAAATATTTTGAATAAGTAAATTTTAAATTGTGATAAATATATATTTTAAAGTTACTTATTATTTAAAAAAATGAAACAAGTAAAGAAAATGATTTTACTCAAAAAAATAGTTGAAACGTTTTTATTAAATTATTTGCAATTATGGTAATATAAAACATAATAATTCAGAAAATAAAAACTGAAGAAAATTAATAGAAGAAGACAAAACTCAAAAAGCCGACCTCCGAAACATCGCCAATTTTTAATTAATTAATTTTTTTAATTTTTCGACTAGACAGATTCGGAAATAATTGTTTTTAAGCACTTGACGATAGATTTTAATTGTAAAAATAACAAAAAATGGATAGCTCTGGGCAAAAATGTATTTTCAGAAAACTATTTATCAAATTATTATGTTTTGTTTAAATCTTATAATTAAAGAATTCATAAATTGTGAGTTTTTAAGGTTTAAGCTCAAATTCTCACCTCGTGTTTTCTGGATGCATCCTGCAGAGCCTTGAGCTGATAAAGCCTCTCGCCTGCGGAAATGTGTCCTCTATTAACTTCATCGACAGTTTGCCAAAAAATCCACGTTAATGCCTGCTCACTCAGAGGTCTCGAAATATTAAAGAGCCATCTTCTTATACACAGACATGTGGCACTCGCTGTCGAATAGTTTTGAATATATAAGGTGTGTGGGTGTTCATGGGGTTGCAATTTTCTTTCTGAAAAGGAATGATTAAACCTTTATTTTTAAATTTATAAAAGAAGTGTCTAGCTTTTCTTCAAAAAAATATTCTAAGACCCTCAAATCTGATTTTATCGGAAACCCCGTTTTTGGGTAATAATTCATTTTATCACGGTGAAAAATCGCGGAACTACAATTGAAAATCTTTTAAAGTTTCTGATAATATAATCAAAGTGAGTTTAATTCCGTATGTAATGAGCCTTTTTTATTAGAATTCGCTAAGATTTGACAGAGTTATCGAATTTCAAGAAGCAGTACTCAGTTTTGATAGTAAAAAATATATTTTCCCTGATTTCTATCTGACGAATGTTTCATTTTTTGCGACCATTAATTTTCAAAGACTAGAATCTTAATTTTGTAACATTTTAAACATAGAATCCTTTATATAAGGAGTAAAACAATTTCAAATTAGAAGTTTAAAATTAAAATGTTATTCATTTCGATAAATAATGGATTTTTATACAATAAAATACGAATTTCCAATCCAAAAGGACGAATTTTCGACTTTGACTTTCTAACAAAATAGTTTAATTTTTAACAAAATAATTAAATTTTCAAACGATGAGATGAATTTTTAATCATGATGTTTAAAAGCCAACATACAAAGGTGAATTTTCAACCAAATAATCTAACTTTCAAACAAAAAAGATTAAACTAGCCAAAAACAGTTGCATTTTCAATCAAATAATTGCACTTTTAAAAGAAAGTTTAATTTTTAATGAAAAAACATTAATTTTCAATCGAAACGGTCCAATTTTCTGTCAAAAATGGACGAATGTTCAACCAAGTTGAGTTTTTGACCAAAAAGGTTGACTTTTTAATAAAATACTTCAATTTTTATTAGAAAGATGTATTCCAAATGAAAAATATAATAGATAATATTTCATACTAAAGAAGAAAGTGTTCAACACAATAGTTGAAATTTAACCAAATAGTTGAATTTTCAACCTTGAAATAATTCAATTTTAAACTAGAAAGATTTGAAAACTTTTTACTTCTTGGAATCTTGTAAAATACCCTCAAATCTTTCAAATCCTTTGCAATTTTTTAAATCTTTAAAGTCTTCGGAAATCATATGAAACCAAATTCTGAAAATGTCAACCAAATTCTTGAATTTTCAAGCAGAAAATTGGAATTCTAAAAAAAACAGTCAAATTTTCTGACCGAAAAAAAATTTCTAGCAAAAAATTCATTTTCTACCAAATAGTTTAACTTTTTGGCGAAAATAATAGAATTTTTCACCGAAACAGACAAATTTTCAACAAAATCGTTGAATTTTTAGAACAAGACGAATTTTTTTACAAAAAACTTGAAGTTTTAAACCGTAAAAATCAATAATCAATCAAAAAAGTTCATTTTCAACCAAGTAGTTGGACTTTCTACCTGAGTAATAGAATTTTAAACAAAAAAATTAAATTTTTTTTATCCAGGAAGCCAAATTTTCTTAAAAATAATTCAATTTCTATACCGAGAATATGAATTTTAAACAAAAAAGTTCATTTTCACAAAATATTTGAATTTTAAACTAAAAAAGATCAATTTGCAACAAAAGAGATGGACCTGTAACTAACAAAATTAATTTTTAACAAAGTAGTTTAAATTTCATCCAAGTATGTAATTTTATTTTCACTCAAGTTGAATAATTTTCTACCAAACAAGACGATTTTGCAACAAAATATGTACGTGAACTTGTACCCTAACAGTGAAATTTTCGATTAAAAACGATCAATTTTTAACCAAAAATGGAATAGTTTAATTTAAACTTTTAAAAAATAAGACATCAAAGATATTTGAAAATATCTTTACAGCTAAAGTGAAAAAATAGGTATATTAGCGAACAGTTTGAGAAAATAGCAGCTTTAGTAAAATGATATGATAACAAAAAAATGTATTTTTTAGAACACCATAACGTACCTGTAGAAAAACGATTTGCGTATTTTTTGTCGATCATTATAAACGATTAAAGCAGTTTTTAAATTACGGTTCATTGTGTATATCGTAGCTACGAATGATGTAAGTTTAAAAATATTTTTATTGTAAAAAAATATATAATTGTTGGGAAAATTTAACTGTAATCGTAATCGGGAATTGGCAAGTTTTGCCAATTTTGTGGACAATAATAACTTTCGTCTTATAAAAGAAGTACTAAGTTATTCTAACGTACCGAAATTGTACTCGACGATTTCGAAAAGGTAAAAGTACTTTGCAGTCTCGGCGTCCAAGCCCACTCTGCAACAAACTGCATCGTAGACGTCCTTTACCGGAGCAGCTTTAGCAACAGTAACAGTAACAACCTCGCGATCAGGAAGTAGAATTTTTAAATCTACGGCAGGTCCTTGATCACCATCCTCTTCCAGTCTATCTGTGAGAAATTCTTGCATTGCATCGCTTTCTGCAATTACCCGAACTGCGCACACTTTTTCTAAATATTGCTCCAGGCCCCGTCTTCTTGCGTCTAATTGCTGTTCACTGAGTCTATACA
>JAWWLR010000034.1:49278423-49290462 GCA_035041075.1 Acraspis erinacei
TCTTGGAATCTTCAAAAATACACTAAAGTACTTAAAATCCTTTGAAACTTTTAAAAGCTCTTGAAAAATCTTTGAAATTGTTCAAATCCTACAAAATTCTCTTAAAGCATTGAATTCTATAACAAATTTCTTGAACTATTTTAAATTACCCTAAAATCTCTCAAATCTTTTGAAAGCCCTTCAAATTATTAAAAATATATTAAAAGTTTCTTTAAATATTTAAAATCCTTTGAAATGATTTGAAAACATTTGAAATTTTTTAAAGTTCTGGAAGATTCCTTGGAATTTAAAAAAGTACACTGAAAATAGTCAACGATTTCAAATATCTTCAAATTATTGATATCTATTAAAACTGTATTGGAATCTTTTAAAATACCATAGAATTTATGAAATCCTTTGAAACGTTTGAGGCATTAACTAGTATTACGAAATTTTCCGTAACGTTAGCCCAGAACTACCTGGAAAACTGGTTGGTCTTACGAAAAATCCGCTAACGGTAGACAGTTCGAGATTTTTTAAGTTCTTGAAAATTCCTAGGAATTTTTAAAATACCATAAAATAATTAAAATCCTTTAAAATCCTGACTATGGCTATGTCTACCGAAATTTCTGTACAAAATAGCCGGATTTTTTCGGCGGGAATGGGGGGAGCTGGAAAAGGGACTATTTATACCGAAATTTTGTTACGTTTAGTCGATTTTTTTTTTTGGTACGTGTAGACAATCCCATTTTATAAATACCTTACAATTTTTATATTTCTTTAAGATCCCTTGAAATTACTGAAATATATTTAAAAATTCCTTAGAATCTTTTAAAATTTCCTAAAATATTTAAAATTATTTCAAACACCTTGGGGACCGTACTTAAATTACGTTACAACTCGGGTGGGGTAGACACTCTGTGCAAATTTCTTACAGATCCATTGTTAAAGAAGGGAGGTGTCTGGAGACGGCCGATAATGCGTTATCTAATTTAATTACGGCCCCTTGACAGTTTTTAAAGCTCTTGAAAATTCGTTAGAATTTATAAAAATACAATAAAATTGAGAAAATCCTTTAAAATACCTTCCAATTCTTGAAATTTATAAAAAATTCCTTGAAATCTTTTAAAGTGCATGAAAATAAGTTGAAATTTTTAAAAATACCTTAAAATACAACAAATCCTATAAAATTCCTCCAAATTATTTAAATGCATTAAAAATTTTTTAGAATCTTTTAAAATACCCTAAAAGATTTAAAAATAATGTTAAAAATTCAGAAAAAACCTGAATTTAATAGTGCTTTATTGAATTCTTGAAAAAATGACTTTTCCGGATGAATCTTGATAAAGTGACTAAAAGTGATTCACATAAGAAAAAAGGACTAAAACGAACTATGCGGAACCTCAGATTATTTTTGACAATTACTCAAAGTTCTTCGTACACAAAATCCCTAACTTTCGAAATTTTATTCCTCAAAAAAATTCTTTTCCCCTGACTTTCCCCGATCATCTAAATTACCTGACATTTCCATGATTTCCCTGTTTATTCTACCATTTTATCACTAATTAAAAAAAAATATTTAATAGTTCTCTTTTAGCACATTCATCTTGATGTGGTGAAGCAAATTAATTGAAGCACTAATAGAATTGTAATTGAAACTCGCGCGAACGTCCTGCATCGATTTTAAGCGAAGATTCATTACTGTTAAGTCGATAACTGTAAGGCGATCTCACCAGAGAGATGGCGTCGATGATTAATTTAGATGGTAGTTAATTGAAGGGGCGTTTAACTACGACGTTACAGCTCATTGCTAAAACGAATATTATTTATAGTTTACATTCAACTCTAAATCTCTCATCTCTGAAAAAAATATTCATCGAAATGCTATTATAATATTTTAAAAATAAAACCACATAAAAGGTATTTAAATATATTCCGAGATATATTCATTAAAACTGCATATCATACATAGTTTTACAAAAAACGAATTAAAACAACTAATTATAAAAATAGTCTCTAATGTTTATCTTTTTGTATTTAAGAATAGTTGAAACTTGATTTTCAAGAGTGAATATGCATCTTTCTTCTGTACCTTTTCCTCTCGTTATAAAACGAGAATGACTTTGCTATACTGCAAGGAATACCAATTATCGTGAAGATGTTTCCCTGAAAGATCACTGAGAGAAATTTTATGTTTTTTTCCTTGAGATTTTTCTCCCACAGATTGATGTTCTTACAAATTCTTTGTCGATAAATATTAAAAATAAATATATTATTGTCTTCGTTTTAAAGAAACAAGGGAAATAATTTTTTGAAGGAAAATTACAATGCTCATTTTGCAGCAGTGTGAGCAGATAACTCCTAATGAAAAGATACAATCTTTTCTATTTAACAAAACAGCTAAATTAGTAATGTTTCCTTGTTTGAAGGGAAATTTAAATGGAAATGAGTAAACAAAATTAGATCACCTTACACGAGCTTTTATTGATCATACTGCTGTGAAGTTCTGATTGCAGTTAAAAGTTCAAGGTCAATTGGCAACGTTTACCAGATCGTTGACTTACAGAACAAATGCTAACTGACGAAATAAATTCCCTGATTTGCCTTTAGAGTGAATTCTCCGTGGTATGATTCATTTAATCTGTAGACGAGGAATTTATAGTGCTGTTCAAGAATGTTATAAGCTAATTGTTATGACAATATTGACCGAAAGGGGACATAAATTAAAACAGAAATAAAGACAATGATGATTGCTGCGATGGAAGTAATAGGTAAGTAAATATTGGTCAATAATACAAGTTTGCAATAACTATTCTCTGATTTCTCCAGGACAAATTTTTCCTTTTCCCGGTCCATTAAGAATCTTTTATAAACGGAATAGAAACCAGTTTTCAATTTAAATTTAGAATTTTCAAACTTATTTCTTACAAAGCAGTTCAGTTTTTGACCAAAACACATGCAAATTTAACAAAGTTTTTACTTTTAACAAAACTGTTGAACTTAAAAGCAAGAGGCGAATTTTTAATAAAATAGTTGAAATTTTAACCAAATAGTTCAATTTTCAAGCCAAAAACATGAATTTTGTAGAAAACAGTTGAATCTTCAATCCCAGAAGTTGAATTTAGGACAGAAAGATGAATTTTCAACCAAAAATATAATCGTTGTTATATTAACCACAAAAAGGGCAATTTTTTAACACATTAGTTACATTTGCAAGCAAATAGTTGAATTTTCAACTATACCTAATTAAATTTTCAACAAAATAGTGGAATTTTTAAACAAATATTTTAATTTGCTACCTATAAAGATGGAATTTTCTACATATGAAGATTAAATTCTCTACCACAAATGTAACAGTAGTTGATATTTCAACGAAAAAAAAGATGAAATTTCTAACAAAAGAGATGAGTTTCAAAACCATGAAAACAAGAAAAATTTCTAACCAGAACATGATATTTCAGCAAAATACTCCAAGTTTCCACCAAAGAGGTGAATTTTCCAACTAATAAATTAAGTTTTTTCAGTCAAGAAAGAAAAATTTATTCAAGTTGTTGGACTTAAAAGGCAAAAGACGAATTTTCAATAAAAAATTTAATTTTCTATCAGAAAATTAACTTTTAACCACACAGTTGCATTTTTAACCAGAAAATACAAATTTTCAACTAAAAATTAAGAAATTAAATGTTAAATGTCCATGTTTTGACACCACCTGACTCCGAAAAACAGGTTTTTACGAATGTGCCCGTCTGTCTGTATGTGTGTTTGTCTTTGAGCACGATGACTTGTGAAAAAATTATTCTATGAGATTTGCCTTTGGTACACTCTTTTAGTGTCCTAAGCTAAAGGACAAGTTCGTTAACCAACTATTTTTGATGAAAATTAAAAAAATGGGCACATTTTGAATATTTTTGAGATAACTTTTTTTTTTAATTCCCAAATTATCTGTACGGTTAAGATATGAAAAACAGTCAAGAGAAAAAAATGTTGCTTTTTGAATACCATACACGATTATTATAATAACTTTTTGAATTTTCTTGAAAAATAAAACATTCTAATTTTTACAGCATACAAAATAATAAAAAATATAAAAATTACATGTTTCGGCCAAACTATTTAGCATACGGTAAAAGGTGAGTAGACAAAAATTGTGTCTCGTGCGTGAGGTTTCAAAAATTTGATTTTTGTATGTTTTTAATGCTATTTTTTAAGATTAAAACCAAAAACAGAAATATCACAAAAATTCTCTGTATACTTTTTCGTAGTACTTGAAAAGAAAAATATCGATTTTCGATAGTCCTACAAAATTATCATAACAACTTTTTGAATTTTTTCGAAAAATTAGAAATTCAAATTTTGACTGCACAAAAAATAATTAAAAATCAAACATTGCATTTTGCGGTCAAATATGCAAGATATGAAAAAAAGACTCTCCACCCTAGACGCTTTGAGACACTCTTTTAGCCAATTATTGGGAGATTAAGCAATAGGGCACCACAACTGCGATATAGAACACGAAGCGGTAGAAAATTAAATTAACAAAGTCTGGGTCCCTGAGGTTAGGGACATAATTTAGAAGTTAAAAAACGGCAAGGCTGCTCAGTAGACCGAGGATAAACTCGATTGCGAAGCACGAATTACGTGATGAGAATGTGTTCGTTAAAGCCGAAGGAGCTTTAACAAAAGAGAATTCACAATCACCAAATTACTTTGTCTTTAGTTTTGAAAAGTCTGTGTACAAACACCGAGCGCATAGCTCGTCAACAAATTATATAAATTTGCAATCAACAGGAGGACTTTTGAAACAAATTGCTGAATATTTAACCACATAATACAAATCTCAAACTAAAAATATAATCCATAGGAGGAAGCAACTCTAAGGAAAAGAAATATAAATACAAGGAAAAAAGTCACTAGCAAAAATATTCTACCACGGTGGCCGCAAAACTTCAATTTCAAAATTCCTTAACTTTTCCCTCACCATTATTATTCAAAGACCAGAATCGTAACTTTTTTAAATTTTAAATATAGAATCTCTTAAAAACCGAAAAAAAATATTCTGTATAAAATTTCAAATTTATTATCCTTGACAATAATTATTATTGAAAAATTCCCTGATTTTTCCAGCAAAAATTCAAAATCCTTGACTCTTTCCTGACCACTACGGCCACACTGCAAGTAAAAAAATAAAAAAGAATGCATTCTCATCCGTTATCTTTCACTAAACTAAAACTAATCAGTCTCTAATATCGAAAAAAAATTGTTTTTGAACCATGTTATCTGACCTGACAAGTCCAAAATAGAATTTTTTTCTTCTATTTTTACTTTCTCGAACCATGTTTCAAATCAAGCAAATACAAAGCAGGAAAAACACTTCGGTTTGCAGCCTGACAATTGCGAAATGTGCAATAGGTGAATGTAAAACGAGTGAGCGATTAATACTGAGAGCTTTCACGCTAATCAGTAGATAAAGTTACTGCGCTAGATTGAACTAAAAATATAAATAGAAGTAAAAGTACAAATAGAAAAATAAAAGTACAAAGAAAAATGCAAATACAAATAGAAATACAAAAATAACATATAAAAAAATGTAAAAAGAGGATTCATGTTTTACGCACGGGAACTAGAAAACGAGATCGATATATGCATATGACTGGTTTTTATAATACACGAAAGAAAATAATTTTTTATAGCGATATGTTATGCAAATTCATATTATGAAAGGATTGGTAAAAAAAAGTGTTATAACATGACTATAGTCATTATTCGACTGTAACAAATGCGCGCTTGTTGAAATATCACATCACACAAATGAGAGACGTTTATTGTGTCTCATTTATTTCGATAATGATAGATTTTATCCGTATGTGATTTAAATAATTTTGGAAATGTATAGAAGCTAAAAGATTTTTTTAAATAATAGTAAGGTAATTTTTTAAACATTATATTTATTTAGTATTCCAGTTTTCATGAATATGCAATAAAACACAAATGTCAAAGTTTATTTGGAGATTTCATTATGTAGAAATTGCATAATTTGTACTTCGTTCTACTCAGTAGTTTTTTCATAATGATGAATAATCCTCTTTAAATTTAATTTGATTATAATCCTTGTGTTTTATTAATCATTTTTATTATTTCTTTTTGAATGCGTGGTTTAAGTTGCTTTTAAATCCATATTTTGCCTTTCTACATAATGATATTTTGAGGATGTAAATTGTAATAATATTCTTACAATCTTGACTGATATCTCTTATCAAGTGCAGACAAAACACACCCAACATATGTCTGGGATTTCAAATTTCAAACAGAAGTTTAAATTCGACGCGAGACCGAAAATTCTTAATACAAAAACACTCATTGAGATGGCATATATCAAATAAGACATATTTAGGATTTATTTTCTTTTACATTTTTTAATCTGGACCACAAGGATTTTAATATTATGTAAAAAAACAGTTGTATTTAGAATACTAGATCATTCTTATGAATAAACATTACAGAAGAAGAAAATTGATAAAACACTACCGTATTTTAAGAAGATTTGTTTTGAAAATCTCAACCACTTTTAAAATATTGAGAAAATTTCAAAGGGTAGAAGATGAGTACATTGGATCTAAAGGAAGTTCCACTTTCTCCACAACTTTTTTACAAGAATTGCAACAATAGCCAGATCCTAACTCTAATCTCCCAAATTCAATGTTTTTTTAGACCACTAGACAAATATTACGAAAGAAAAATTATAGGAGAACTATATCCACGAAGAAAACTGAAGGAAAAAACTATTTGCAAAGATGATGATGAATAAACAGTTGTGATTGAAAATAATCTTGTCTAAAGTTTCTTGCAAAATAAGAAAAATTAAGGTTTTGGGGATTATTGAAATCGAATATAATAGCGGCAATAATTACTTTTAATTATCATGACTATGCTTGAAATGGAACTGTTCTGATTACTTTTTGGTTTTGGATATATTGACAATATTTAGAAGACATCAAACTTCTCAGTGTTTTCGTACATGGTCGAAAAAAATACTTTATTCAAAATTATTATTATTATGAGTACATAAGCCTCCAAAATTAACTACTGTTCATTAGTATTGAATGTTTTTAGACATCTAGATAAATATTATGAAAAAGAAATATGGGAGATCTATACTCAAGGAGAAAATTTACAGAACAATTTGCAAAGATGACGGATAATCAATTGTGCTTCATGACCATCTTTTTGTATCTTTGAATAATTTGAGAAAAATTAACAATGTTTTCAAGACTGTTGGGAATTAAATTTCGGAAGTTTCTTGAATATAACTATTTTGGGTTTGGAAATATTTACAATATTTTAAGAACTAGAGAATAGTATTTTGCCGAAACTATATTCAACATCTAAATAAAAGACATCAAATTTCTCACTGTTTCCTTATAGCAACATTATCCGGATACTGATTTGTGGGTAACCGTATATTAATAATAAATTCTAAAATCATCAATACTGTTCAATAGTATTCAATATTTTCGAATGTCTAGATATCATGAAAAAAAATGTGGGAACTATATTTAAGGAGAAAAATTATAAAATAATTTGTAAATATGATGATGAATAATCGATTGTACTTCAAGATAATATTTTTTTATCTTTCAATAATTTGACACAAGTTAACGATGTTTTGCAGACTTTTGCGAATTACCTTTCAGAAGTATCTTGAACATATAATACCAAAGGAAACTTTTTTCATCACCATTTTTTGGTATAGAACTGAAAAGATATCAAATTTCTCAGATTTTTCTTATAGGATAGAAAAATGTTATTCCTAAAGGTACTGCAACATTATTCGAATATTGTTTGGTGGTTAGTGATACCTTAACAATAGTCTTCCAAGCTCTAAAATCATCACTACTGTTCATTAGCAATTAATTTCTTTTTAACAGCTGGATAAATATTATGAAAAAAAAGATAGAATTAGTCATAAAGAAGATTGACTAAACAATTCGCAAAGATGATAAATAATCAATTGTGCTTTAAGATAAAACTTTTGTATCTTTTAATAATTTAAGAAAATTTAGGGATATTTTTAAAACTTCCGGAAATTACCTTCGGAAGTTTCTTGAACACCAAAACAAAATAAAACGTTTTTTATCAGTATTTTTCTCAAAGGATATAAAAAATGTTATTCCTAAAGGCATTGCAACATTATCCGGATATTGATTAGTGATCAATCGTATATCGTATATTATATTCAGCGAGGGAATTTACGAAACAATTTTTAAATGTGATGATAAACAATCAATAATTTACTTTGGGAATTCTCTTCAGGAAGTTTCTTGAACACCAAAACAAAATAAAACGCTTTTTTATGTTTTGGATTTTTGAAATATTGACAATACAAAAACAAAAAAGATTAAACTTTTTAGGGCTTTTCTTATAGGGTAGAAAAAAAGTTATTTATGAAGGAATTACAACATTATCCGGACATTGCTTAGTGGTCAATCATAGCTTAATAAGTCTTCCAAATTATAAAATCAACACTAATTTTCATTAGTAATCAATTTTTTGGACAGCTAGATATTTTTTAAATTATTCCAAAACTATATTCAGGGTAAAAATGAACGAAAAAATTTGCAAAGATGATGAATAATCAATTGTACTTTATGCTATGTTTGTATCTTTCAATAATTTGAGAAAAATTAACTTTTTGGGAATTAGATTTTGGAATTTTCTTGAACTCCAAAGCAAAAGAAATCGTTTTTTATCAGTATTTTTGGAATTGCAACATTATCCGGATATTAATTAGTGGCCAACTATATTATTAATAATTCATTCTAACATCATCGTTACTGTTCATAAGTATTAAATCTTTTTGCACTGCTAGATATCATGGAAAAAATAATGACAGAACTATCCTCAGGGAGAAAATTTTGAAGCCAATTTGTAAATATGATCATTAATCAATTGAGCTTAAGGATAATATTTCTGTAGCTTTTAATAATTTTAGAAAAAAGAACGAGGTTTTAAGACTTTTAGGAATTACTTTTCGGAAGTTTCTAGAACACAAAACGTTTTTCACAAGTATTTTTGGAATAGAGCTGTTTTGATTATGTTTTGGTTTCGGAAATATTGATAATATTTGAAAGACTAGGCAATAGTCTTTTGCATATATATTCAACACCTAAACAAAAGACATCAAACCTTTCAATGCTTTCTTATATAGGGTAGAGAAAAAATTTTATTCCGGAAGGAATTGCAACATCATCCGGATATTGATTGGCAATCATCCACATCTTAATAATAGCCTTCTAAATTAAAATTTTCACCACTGTTCATTAGCATCACTGTTCCATATGTATACAATTGGCAACCATACTAACAATAATAACGATCATAACCAATCGGAACGGATCATAATATACGTAATCCACAAGATCTATTCATAATAAACTCACGAAATTAGTAAAATATGATCCAAATAACACACTCGAGTTTCCGCAAATTCAAACGCTCACATTCCCGCAAAATAATCAATCCGTAACAAGTACCCTTTTAACAATTGCCAAAGAGAGCTAAGCTACCTAACATCCTACACACTTTCTTTGCCACTCGTTCGCTGATCATGATTCGTGATGAAGATTCAGCCTGTGTCTTGAGAATCTGTCTGATCACCGTAATTGGGATCTTGCTGAGCGATTAACGAATTTCACGAACGAGAACTCGAGGACATTGAAGTGGTGGATTACTATATGTATATAGTGTATACAGTATAGGTCTATAGGAGTGGAATGTCAGGCATTCGTGGGAGACTTGAGCTGAACACTGGAGAATCCGGGAAGAATGAAAGCTAGACTTTGAGAATACTCACACTTCGAGAATGCGGTCGCCCTTGCGAACACCGGCCTTTTCCGCAGCACCTTGGGGTAAAACGGCACTGACATGCTGAAGAGGAGCATAGAGTTCCCCGTTGATGCTCCTGAGCTGTCCACCCTCGCTGACCTGGCCGCGTACGTTGAACCCGAACCCGGTCTCAGTCTTGTAAATGGTGACGCACCTTGGGCCCTGTCCGGTTGGGTCCGATGTGTTCATTGCATGTTGGGGCACTCGGCCGTTGTTGACCATCGTCACGGCCGTGTTCATTCCGTCGAGTTTCGTCACTGGCGTTCTGGGCTGCACTTCCGACTCGCAGTCTGCCATCTTAGGCTACGACTCCCCATTGATGTTTCTCGACTGACGGCCCACCGCGATACTGCGCCTGTGCTGTGAGCAGCTCGTAGCGAGAAATTCCAGGCATGAGCCAGGCGACAAGGTATTGGAGAACGCCAGGTCAAATTGTTGAGTGGTCTCTGGGTGAAGGGTAAAGAGAAGAGGGAATGGCTTCAGGTGTGGAGTAAGAGATCGTTGAACCAGAGACTGATGACTGATGATGCTCGTATTGATGATGATGAATTGATGATGATGGTGATGATCTCGTGAAAATGAATACACTGATGAAGATGATTAATAAATTGATGATGATGAGTAAAGTTTATGAAGATAGTGAGGAATTGATAATAATCTGATAATAATGCTGATATGAGAAGTTATATAATGAAATAGTTGCACAATCGTGATTAATCTATTACATATCCTTCTAGAATGTAACGTGTTTACCTAAATTAAGGAAGTAGAAAAGCGGGGTTACCAAAAGTCCTGATTTTTCAGAACATGTCCTGATTCTTTATCGATGTCTTGATTTTGGGAATTTTTATTATATGTCCTGATTTTTCGTGCTCGGCAACGAAAATTTCGAATTTTTATTGCGCGGACCTAAATTTTGTTGACAATTTTCTGAGGAGCGAAATTTTACTAATATTAAACAAAAAAGAAAATATCAAATCAACTAAAAATCTTGAACTTCGGACAAGCATTTTAACTAATTAACATAATGTACAGACTGTACGCCATTATTTAGATAATAAGGTTGATTTCGAAAAATATATTATTTTTATATAGGGAATGAACATACAATTTAAATAAACATTAAATTCAGCTCTTCAATTCTTGGTTGATATTATTTGGTTCAAAATTAAATTTTTTATTGTATTAATTATCTTTCTCTTGAAAGATTAATCTCTTTGGATGATAATACATTTCTTGTATTGAAAATTTAACTATTTTGTTGTTTTAAATTAATGTTTTACACTGTAATTGATCTTTTTTTATTTAAAATAATGCATTTAACAGAAAGTTGAATGTTCACAAATAGATCATTATTGTTAAATATTTATCTCTTTGATAAGAAACTTAACTATTGTGTTGGAATTTTTTGTTGAAAATTCCTTTATTTTTGGTTGAAATTTTTTTTTAAATATTTTTTTTTCTGCATACATTCTTGGGTTGAAATTTGATCATTTTAAGCTGAAAGTTCAAATATTTAGTTGCACTTGTTTAAAACGTTGAACATTCATTTCGTTGAAAATTCGTCTTTTATGGTTAAAACTTAATTTTCTTGTTCAGCAATATATATTTGATTGAAAATTCGTATTTTTTCGGTAGAAAATTAATCTTCTTGATTGAAAATAAGTTTTTGTTTGTTAAAGATTCCTGGTTTTTATTGAAAAGTCGTTTCTTTGTTCAAAATTTTTACCATTTTGCTGAAATTTCATCTATTTTATTGAAAAAACGTAAAAATCAATATGAGTCAATTATGTATTTGAAAAATGTTTTTGGAAAATATTTTTAAAAAATGTAAAGAAAATGTAAGTAAAAATAATTAACAAAGTCCAAAAAATATTTATTGTTCGATGTTTTAATAAACGCTGACTTAATACAAAAATTAATTTTCAGATGATGATTTTCTCTCCAAAATTAGACTGAGATTTCTGTGACACCTTTTTGGGTAAATTTAAATCAGTGAATCAGCGCAATTTTTTATTGATTTGATTCAAATGTAGAGTCTATATTATTATTTGTTACCGAAAACTCTTATCTATTTTTTAATTATTGCTAAAATTAGAACCTAATTTTTGGACAAATTTTATAAATCTATAAATATTTAAAAGTAAAGTCAATAATTGAGTTCCTAGACAATTATTT
>JAWWLR010000034.1:49312538-49324482 GCA_035041075.1 Acraspis erinacei
CCATGTTGTTCAGGGGCTGCAGCGCCCCTTTTGGCACAGTAGATGATTCAGTTCCCAATATGACAAACGTAAATAAAAAATGAAGTATTAATGGAAAAATAAGTTTAAGTAATTTAAAGTGTGCGTAAGATAAATTAATTATTTTAATGATTCAGATTTATGCAAATTTTCGTATAAATTGAATACCATTGCAACAAAAACGAGACCATCGAATTTAAAGTGATTGCGGCTTTTAAATTTTTTCTATACTTAACTATAATACTGCTAATTATTTTTTGAACTAATTTATCAGATAAATATATCAAATTACGTTGTTTTTATTTATTTATAAGTTTTATTTTTGACATATAATGTCACATTGATTACGCGTATCAAGGAATATGGAGAAAATCTCAAATTCTACAATGTAGAATTGACTCAAATTAGTCTTGAAACTTTTATTTCACATGTGCAAAAGTTATTTTATTGTCAAATGATGAATGGGAATTGTATTTTAGCAGAAAGTTAAACATCATTGTTTTCAATATATTTTTATAGGCTTATTAAAATCGTTCTTTTGAGTTTTTCAAATTAAAACTTACCGCTTAAGGTTCATTTTAGTCAAACTTATCATAGTTGTAGCCCTTTTTTCAACTATTGAAACTTTTGGTCTCAAAATTTGATACTATGGAGATTTTTTCATTTTCGCGAATGAATAACTCGTAAACAGGAAAATCAAAAAATCAGTATTTATAGCATATGTAAATTATGTCTTCATTTTATATCCCTGAAAATTTTGCGTTCGACCCGAGCACTATTCTATTTAAATATCAATTTTCAAAACAGCCCAAAATATTCCTATTTTGAGTCTTAATTAACCAAAGTAATTACTAAGTTGAAATTGTTCAAATTTTTTTCAATTTAATGTTTAGGAGAATTAAATGGGGACCTGATTTACATTAAATGTGAAACCTAGTATTTTAAGTTTTCTCTCTGAGTTATTTATCTGCGAAAATGAACAAAACATCCAATGTCGAATTTGAAAACGAAAATTTTCATACTTCAGTATAAAACGTTTAAAAGAGGCTAAAGCAATAAAAAATTCTGACCACAAATGAGGCTTATGAATGAGACTTTTTATTTTAAAAAAACTAAACATAAGTTTTTGACTAAGGCTATGGAAATGCTAGAAAATTTTTCTTTTTTAGTTGCTGTTAAAACATAAGTTTTATCTATTATATCTCAATAAAGTTACATTTGCAGTATAACAACTGTCGAATACTTCTTATTGGATTTAATACAATTTGATATTGTAGAATTTAACTTTTTCTCTATTCTATAATCTACATAAAAAATTTTAACAGAAACATCTTTATGTACCATTGCATTTTATAAACCAAATTATTAAATAAAATTTCTGTAATTTATTACATTTTTGTGTCAAATCCCTTCAAAAAATATTGAGTAATATTACAGTTAAGTATCAAATTTTTTTTTAATTAGGACGCAACCAAACCGCGAAAAAAATGGAATGACAGTTGTTCATCCAATTTTAAACATTGTAATGGAATCTACGTTTTTGATAATACAAGTGTTTTTATTTAGATTACAGGCCTCTTTTTGTGTGGATATTACCCAATTTTTATGTTTTCTAGAAATATATACTATTTTAATTTATAAAGATATAATCGTTTATGATATTACATGTTAATGATGAACGAACAGGATTTAATACCGAAATTGATAACAATTAAAAATTAGGTAACGCAGAAATAAAAATAGATTTTTTAATCTTTTAAAGATATACGGGTCTAACAATGTTGAATCTTACATCTTGTTAGTTTTTTTAAAAAAATAAGTGACATTCCTTACGCCTTTTTCGAAAATTTCAAATCAATTATCAGGAAGTAATTATGGAAAAATGGTTATAGAAATAAATAATTTTGAAATAATTATTCCAAAAAGTATAAGATACTCATATCTTTTAGGTTTCATTATACCCTCAATCTAAACGAAGCTTATTTCAAATATAAGCATTTTTATGCACTTTTGTCTGAGTAGTTCAAAATAAATTTATCCTGAAGGGTAACATTAAGACTGTATTTTTCATTATTTGTAAAAAATACGACTACCATGAAGTATTTCTTTAATCAATAATTTCACAATCTCAAATTCATAATTTTGTCATTTGTTTTTTACTTTTCATATTTATTACATAATAAGCATCTATCATTGCTTTTTTAAAAGGAATTTCTGAGTGAATTTAAAATCCGTAATTTTTCCAGTAATGAAAATGGGATAAAAGTGTAACTTTTCAATTCCGCATCACACTCATTTTTTAACTATTATTTATTTACGAATCCTATTTTTTATTTCTTATTACTACCACACTTGAAATTTCTTACACATTTATTTCTGGAGTCGATTAACATCAATTTATAATCCTTAAATTTTTGTTATTATTGAATTTTCTTTTTCTATTGTTATATTTCTAAAATTGGATTTTATATTACAGGTACATTTTTTTCATCAAGGATCTTAAACTCTTATTCCTAACTTTTTTTGGGATACGTAGACTAGTATACGCATTATTTTTTCATATTTTTGAATGTCGTAATAGATTTTGCATATTTGAAATATTTTTTATGTATCTGCGAATATATTACAAAAAATTGCAGCCCCTATGCTGACCATGAAATATTCTTTTATTAATTATTTCATCAAACTTTAGACAGAGCTCCTGTGCAAAATTCGGTTCGGTCGGATGGGGCTGTATTGCCCAAAAATAATGATTTGTCTGAGATAAAAGGCTATATGAGACTATCGGATAGAAAGTTTATGAAAACTAAACCAAAGCCAACCAAAAAATGTATTGGAAAAAGATTTTTGAGAAATTATTGATGTGACAAACCGTGACACGTCAAAAATTCATAACCCTTTGAAGCGAAGTGCATTTTTAGGGAAGACAATGACACCTGCAAAAAAATCGTAATAAATATCTTGAATATTCTATACAGTCTATTTATTTTAATAAATTTAGTATCTTAATTATCCTCGCACAGTAATAACATCCTTTAATTTATAGTACATTTGCGTCTGAGTTATCATTAACAATACATTTTCTTGTGTTTACGACAACTGTAGTGCCCCCGCCGGACATTTACTGGTACTGCGTACCTAAGTCACTAAGAAACTTTATACAGTCCAAGTCCGATAACTTCCCGTCCGATAAGTATACACTCCCCTTAAAACGTCATCACACGTACGACACGCACACTAATTGTGGTTCTCCCACTACATGTGCTATTTTGCTCATGATTTGCGCCCACGATTTACGATTTGCGCCCCAAAGTTGGAAAGTTATCAGACTTGTACTGTATCCCGAAAATGCATTGAGGCTTGGGGGGGGGGCTGCTCGTACTCTCCCACTAATTCACCCCAAGCGACGGTTCTCCGCAACGAGGGAAACGAGCCTTTACTCGGTCAGCAACTTCAGACAGTGCTCGTCCCGCTCTCTGCTTATAAGCATCAAAAGTAATCTTTTCAAGCACCAATGCCATTACTATGTTTTTATGTTTTTACTTTATGTTCGAAGAAAAAAACTTCACATATGTTCTTGTGGACTTGGCCAAGTTTAGATGCGTTTTTCTCAAAAACCGGGTTAACGAAGGTCGAACTTCAATACCAGCCATAAGAACCCTTTTCCTGCGGAGCCCATAAATAGTAAAAATACAAAATCAATGCAAACACAGTAACTTCAATTTTAACTGAAGAAGAAACAACATAAGTAACCAACATAATTTCTTATTGTAGATTAGACAGATCAACGTTAATTGTTCGGCTTGCTGGCCTTAAAAATGGACTTTCTTACACTTCCAATTTTTTTACAGAATTTTCTTACAACTTCCATTTAAAAACTAACATCCATCCACACCTTATCTCTAAGACCGCTCGCTCTTATAGCAATCTCTTTTTTGATTCGTCTCGCCTCGCACGCATGTGCCTACTTTTTTGCTTTGCCGCGCATTGCGAAACTCTGCCTCCGCGGCTAATACTTAATACTTATCTACTGTTTACAATATTTACAATTTTCTTACACTTAATTCCTTACTACTTTACTTACTTACTTTCCTGTCGCAACTGAAAGTTCTTTATTATGTTGAAAGACAGAATACAGCATGCTGCATCATCAGTTATAGGTTCATGGATGAAAATTTCTAGCTAAGATGGAAAAATACTTTTTTTGTTTATTTATATAATATAAAAGTATTCCAAGTACAAATGCAAGCAGCAATAACTCTTTAGTTACAATTTATTAGAAAATTTTAATTAATCTAGACATTAGAAAAATGTACTAAAACGAACGACACTGCGCTTGCATGGAAACAAAATATGTATTTCCCATAAGGCAGAATCCTCAATATTAGCTGAATCGAGTTGAAACGCAACATTTCTCTTTACAATTAGACATAGAATACGAATGAAATATTACTTTTCAAAAATCACATCCAAAAGTCCTTTTTATAGTGTCCCAAAAAAAACCAAAAGTGATAAAATGGGTTTCACGATTTTTTAGCGCTAACTATGATTTTTGTGTATTTTTAAAAATGCAAAACCACTTCTAAAACATAAAATACTACTTTATACTGATAATTAGATGTTCACATAAATTTTTTAAACAACTTATTATGATTTTTATCGATTTTCTTTTTTTCCAAAAAAATTCACTTTTTGCTCAAATTGCAATTAGAACCAGGTTATACCTAAATAATGTCAACAAAAATCATTTTTTAAAAATGTATTATTTTTTTAAGTAATATTCTCTTTGAATAAAGCTAGAAATTGCAATTTTTTCTTAAATTTGCAACTTTTTGTCCACTTTTCACATGGTATAAGTTATTTTTTATTTTAATTTAGTTGAATGAATTGTTTTATTAAATTGTTATTGTTTATAGATATCTTCTTCTATATTAATGCCAGATAGTTACAGTTTTTTCGGAATTTTTGCACTTTTTGTCCATTTTTCAATTAGTAAGGTAATAATTAATGCAAGTTAACAAACATGCTTATTTAAAACATTTAGTATTGCTTATAACTGTCTTCTCTTAGAGTCATACTAGAAAGTTGCTTTTTTCTGAAATCCTTATATTTGCTTTGGCTTTTTGAACATTAACAAATAATAACTGAATCTCAACAAGAATTACTTTTCAAAAAGCAACGTTTAAATAAAATTAATTTAAACAAAAAGCTATGTTACGCACGAAACAAAATCAAAAAATAGAATAATTAAGAGTAGGTGGAAGTACCAGGTCTTGAAATGACCTGTAGAAGTTTTGTTTTGAATTAAAATAAAAAGTTTATGGCAAAGTGTAAACAAATTTTAAAATTGCAAAAAATTCAATATCAGCCGCCACCTCCTCTTTTTCTGGAAAAAAGCGTATCGCTGATGACAATATACATGTATAAAGATTAAAAAGACCTCAAACAAATAATTAATTGATTATAACATCTCACGGGATAAGGTTGACTTACTGCAGTCAGAACATTTTTTCCGGTACTCTGTCTCTAGTAAGCAGAAAATTAATGTCAACAGCTGCAAATAGCAGAGTTAGCGTTTTTTGACGAATTCATAAAGAATATCGACGATTTTATCTGAAAAAAATCAAAAGATTTTTTCAATGGCTTTCAAATCAAGACATCCTTTCTCAGCAAAGACGCGAATATTTGGAAAATCAATGTAGAATATCAGCATGGTGTGACTGCAGTTAAAATTGAAAGTGGTCAACGGTGTAACAAAACAAAGTGTATAATTGATATCTGAGTTTAATTCTCTTTTTACTAGAGACGAAAGTCAACAACAATATTTAGTATAAGTGGCAGCAGAGTACAGAAAGCAATTTCCCAAATTCATTACTTCGAATCTTCATATATGTATATTGTCATCAACGAGACGTGTTTTCTCCAGAGAAGAAGCAGAGGGGGCTGATATTAGAATAATTGCCTTTCCAAATTTTGTTTACACTTTACAATAAACTGGTTGTAGTTCAAAACAAAAAGTTTACAGGTCATTTAAAGACCTAGTCCTCCCACATATTGCTAATCATTCCATTTTTTGTTTTTTCTCTTGTCTAAGACAGCTTTTTTGTTTAAAATAATTTTGTTTAAGCACTGAAAAAAGAGTGCAAATAATTTACCTAAAACAGCAAAATCCTATTTAAGAAATGATTTTTGTTGAGATGCACTCATTATTTTTTCATAACCAAAAACTCAGAGCAAAACTATAAATTGTAGAAAATGCAACTTTCTAGCATTACCCTAAGAGAAGATATTTGTAAACAATATATAAATGTTTTTGTCAGGCATGCTTGTTAACTTGCATTGAATATTACCTCACTGCGTGAAAAGTGGACGATCAGATAACAATTTTAGAAAAAACCACCACTATCTTGCATTAATATAGATGAAGATAGTTATAAACAAAAATAATTAGTTTCAATAATTATTTTTGCTATCGACTTTTCACCTAATTCACAGTTCCTTTTAGCTACGTAGCTTTTTAAGACCAAGAATATCCATATTTTCGTAAAATATCAAATAAGTATACGTGGACAGATAAGACAGGGGGTCGGCAAAAGTCATCAATTGTCCACAAGAGTGTAAGGAGGGGTGGGCCGAGGATCAGAGAGTGGTGAAGAATTTGATGTTTTATTAGTTTGATATATTTCTTGACTTGAATTAAGAGCGCCTATTTTGTCGGATCTCGTGTCGGGCACGACGAAAAAATTGGGCTTCTGAAATGTCAAGATCAAGAGCATCCAAGTTGCCGTAAGGTATTCTGTGAATCTCGTCTGGTGTCAAGCGCGTATTACCCATGCCATTTTGGTTCACTATAACCTGTACTTTATTTTGATCATATATTGGAAGAAGAAAACCATGAAGTTCTATTCCAATAATAAAATCACTAAATGAGACCTTTTGATTATCAAATAGAAGCGGAGTTATTGACTTAATTGAATGAAATATTGTTCCGTAATAATAAATGCCATGACTAACAGGTATTAGACGTTTGTGACGCAGGATCACTGGAGCAAGTGAATCCGGCACTGCAAGAAGAATTAGAAATGATTAAATTTTAATCTTTGAAATACGAAACTATTGTCCCGCTCTAGTTTCATTTTTTGTATTAATAATTATATACCTACAGGCGGCGGAAATGTTTGCTGATAATTACACTCGCAGTATTAAAAGCGATGTAGCTTTTAGTATAATGTCAAATTGTAAGTTGCCTTTGTTTAAAAATTAGGAATTGAACTATCGGCAAAAATAGGTTCATTGCAAAGAATTCATTTATTTTTCAAATTTCTCTTAAGGCTGTTGGTTAATCTGACTTTTAATTTTTTTGCTATGTACAGCACTTGTACTATTTTTTATTCCCAGCCTGACTATTAAAATCAAATAAAGGAAACTGGCATAATATTCGGTGTTGTATGTATGCCTGCTGCAAACCCCTCTCATGTTCGGGGAATGAATATTTTTGGTGAAAATGTTTATTTTCTGAAACGGAGAAATTCTCAGAGAAGCATTCTTGAGACACCTCTAAAAACGTATCTTTTGCGCAGAACTGTGACCAAATTTACCAAATTTGATATTCTGAAATTGCAAAACTGATAAATTTATCACGAATGCAAGAAAGTAAATAAATTTCAAAATTCTTTACATTACCAACTTTTAAATCCTAATATTCCAGAATTTTGTTCTTTGCACATTTATTTTGAAACCCTAGATTTACCAACTCGTGAAAAAAAAGATTTTGAAATTAAAAAATTTGACCAATTTGAAATTTGCCAAATTTTAAATTTCAAAATTAACCTTTTAGTTAATTAAGAAATCAATTTGTAAAGAATTCAATTTAGAGATATTTGTATTTCAAATGTGTACTGTGTACATTTGAAATTTATTTTGTTATCCTCTTGATAAATTTAAGAGTCATAAATAAATATGCAAAGAATCCAGTTTTGAAAATTTAGGCAATCAAATTTCATACAGTGGATAATTGTCAAATTTGTTTTTGAAGCATTTGGTTACATTTGGAATTTAGAAATAGATTAGTAAATAACCTAGTTTTGTTAGTTTAAAATTTTAAGTTTGGTAAAGTGGGTAATTTAAAAATTGATCTTCTTGACCCCTGAATAAATTTTGAAGTAATGAGTAAATTTGCAAAAATCCAGTTTTGGAACGGAGTTCAAGTTTTTTATATTGGGTTATTTGGAAATTTATTTTTCGGTTATATAATAAATTTGAAATTTATAAATAAATTCTTAAAGAACCATGCTTTCTGATTTTCGCATTTCAAATCTAGTAAAAGGGGTAAATTAGGACATTTATTTTTCGGTCCGTTGATACATTTAAAACCTATAAATAAATTTTCTAAGAACGCTCTTTTGTAATTTCAGAATTAAAAATTTGATAAATTTGGTAATTTCCAAATAAGTTTGATTTATTTAATTCTGAAATTCGAAGTATCTCCTGGTTGGAATTTTAGAATTTCAAATTGGGTGAAGTTAGAATTTAGTTTTTTATCAACTGAAAAAATCTATTATTTTTAAATAAATTTTCAGTGGACTGAAGTTTCAAATATCAGGATTTAAGATTTCTTATAACGGGCAATTTTTTTGGCTACGTGATAAATTTAAAATTCATAAACAAAGTTGCAAATTGTCCGATTTTAGGATCTCAGAATATCAAATTTGATAAAGTGGGTAATTTTAAAGTTTATTTATTTGGCATGTTGATAAATTTAGAAGTTTTGTGATTTTAGAATTTGAAATTTAGTAAATTTGGATATTTCCATATTTATTTTTGTATTCAATTGATTAATCTATAGTTTCGAAAGAAATTTGCATAGAATCCAATTTTGGAATTCTAGCATTTCAAATTTGGTAATGTGGGTCAGAATTTATATTTGGTAAATTTCGTGATTTCCAACAAAAAGTCTTATTTCTTCATTTCCGAATTTAAAGTGGCGTATCGTCCGGAAATTATGATGAATAGTCAAATATTTTTCACAATTTTGGCTAGTCATCCTAAAATTTCAGGTTTTCGGGACGACTACATGCAGCTTTATATAAATCACTAAATGCAGTGATTTGTAAATTAGTTGTTGGCATCTTTGAGAATGTATATAAAATAATTTTAGAAATCAGAAGTTGATTAGAAGTTTCATATCTTATCTCTCTTCATTTTCGTGTCGAGTACTTCTCAATTTTGAACTTCTGATTGATTATGATTATGCTTTTTACTGGAATGTAATCTTTCGTGAAATTTTCGTTTATATACCTAAAATTAGAAGTCTTAGAGTGTGAATTGATACCTGCAAATACTTCATCACTGTCAGAGTTGTGCGTAAAAAATAAGTTTGGAGATGTATGGCAAAAACGCTTCAGCTTTCTACCCTCTCCTTCTACCCTCTCTGATTGTTTCGGAGTATTTCTTCGTTTTACAAAATTAATATTTTCATCCAAAATATGTATTTAATAGCATTAAAGGGAATACTGCGCGTCAGAGCAACCCCAAAAGCACGTGTAACCCCGAATATTAAGTTATTTTTCTTTATTTAATTTTAACAATTATGCCGCGACAGTGTATGGGACAAACGCAGTACATAGCAAAAAATAATAATTCAAAGTCGGATCGACCAACGGTTTTCCAAGAATTTTGTCAATTGGAAATTGAGCAAAAAAGTTCATTAAAATCAACCATCGCTTTCATTCTATGATTGTTAGAAGCGATTCGAAAACTCAAGATCATTGCAATTTTTCAAATATTATTACTTTAATTTTTTATTTCATTCAAATTCAAGCAATTAAATGCTATTTTCTGCGCCAATGTAGATCATTAGTAATTTATTATTGAATGTCAATTTATGTAAATAATGAAACTAGCCTATACATAAATGCAATTTAAGCGATAGATATGTTTTTATATTTACCAATACAATTAGAGAACACTGTAAATAAGGTGAATAATAATATTACAATAAGTATCTGCATTTTATCGAAGAACAGAAAAATGATTTATCCCAAATTGAGTCAACGATTTGACTAATGAATTCCGCACAAGATGTTGCAGTATATATGTGCTCGAAGGTAATATAATGTCACACGCGTCACTCTTTGTTTGGTGAAGCTTTCTTTTATCAGCTATCTATATTTCATAAATCTGTTTTTCTCTGCTTTTAAAGCATAAAAAAATGTTTAGAAGCCTCGGTATTCAACAAACAAATTATATATTTTTGCAAAATAAATTGATTTTAAAACTTGGGGTAAAGATGGGTATTTCACATACCGTAAGAAAACGTATTTGAAAAAGGATATTAATTTATGTGTATTGTTGTATGGTAACGAAGGTGAATTAACGTGAAAGGGCGCATTTTTCCGTTTTGAAACAGCACCCAATAATATTGTTATTCCTTGCCGAATTTTTTTGTCTTTATTTTAAAATAATTTATTCACATTTAGTAACGATATCATATTTCCAGTGAACAAGCGCCCACATTTAGTAAGCGACACCTGTATTTTTTTAATTTAAAAAAATTTATAAAGTTACTGTTATGAAATAATATGTAATTTAGTTACCGCATACAATAAAGAAATTTTTTTTATATATAACTAAACTATCGAGTTTTTATAAGAAACGAGGAAGCCTTCTTCGATAAGGAATACCTTCGGTATTCTGTAGTTATGTTCATTTATGTATTTCACGGCTTTGCGAAATTATTCAGGAGTGTCAGCAATTGATTTTTGAGGATCATAAACTCAAAACTGGTTAAATAGCTAATGAGGATTCAAGATTTATAGAAAGTGATTTCCCAGGAACGAAAAAAATCAGTAATAATCGAAAGAGCATGGCCATCAAAAATTGCAGTGCGTATAATTTACAGAAAACTTCCTTCTGTTAGATGTCGTTTACTGATAGATACGTATATCCTTTACTGGGTTTGAAGGTACGATAAGAATATTAAAATTATATTAAATGTACTTGAGTTTCAGAAAAATATTCATTTCATTATATTGCTAAATATAATGAACTAGCCTCTGAAAGTACTACGAGATAAGAAGCACCTTGTCTGCGAACCTTGCCTATACGAAATTTCGAACGCAAACCAAAAAGATTATTGCAAACAGAAATATTCCTAATTCAAATTACTTTAAAATTTATAAATTGTTTGTAAATTTTAAATTAATGATGATTTTTCACTCCTAAATATCATTCCGATTATAAATCACAACGATTTTAGTACAAGATATTTTTTTCTTAATCAAACTGATATATACCAGTCTATGTAGTTCTTTAAATACATTCCTTATAGCAATTACATATAGTTAATGTCGCTGATAAACTACATAAAGTAAATCCGGTTCTACAAGAAAAACTAGGCATGACTGCATTTCTATATTTTAAATATGAATCTTATTTCCCATAGCAGATTTACGCATTTTTATTATTTACTGTATATATTCTGCAGTTAGGTAAGTCTAGTGACCTGGTCTGATACATACATATAACTTGGGAAAGAAAATTTCCAAGAAAAAGGAGAAAAATTTATTTGTTAGTTAAAATTATTTATGAAAAAGCTAAATTTTAAGTATCAAAAATTTTCTAAAAGATAGTAACTTTGAGAACATACTAGTTATAGGGCAGCTGCCCTATTTGACGTTCATTGTACCCATGTGGATGTACCCGTGCAGAAATTTTGAAAGGGCTCCAATAGGTCCCTGGCTAGTTTTCCCTATCTCTAGTCTGGCTCTAGTGGGAAGAACTAGTTGGGCCCCCGTCTAGAACGTAACGCTGAGATTATAGGGGCCCTACTAGATTTTCTAGTGAGGCTATAGTGGGGGTCGCCCGCCTGCAACCCTATTATTGGGATCAATACTATTCTGCATTCACATTCAATTTAAGAGAATTT
>JAWWLR010000034.1:49507334-49521558 GCA_035041075.1 Acraspis erinacei
AATACAAGCATACATTGTTCGAAATAAAGATTGACCGATAGTTACTAATCAATTCTTTATCTCCAACTTTAAATACCGGGCATACTCTTGCCTCCTTCCAAATTTTCGGAAAAGTTCCTTTGTCTAGTGATAATTTAGAAATGAAGCAAAGAGGGTTAGCAAGAGTGTCAGCGCATATTTTTTATACCAACTAGGAAGAAGATCATTGCCAGAGGTAAGCTTATCCCGGAATTTTTTTAGTGCAAGTTTTATGACTACCACATTCAATTTTAAATTTGTATCCCATACATCCACCAGATGAGAAAGTCAATTCATTCGCAGATCTATTACATGGGGCCTAAACCCTATTAAAATATTCAGCAAAAGCGTTAGAAATTTCTTTAGGATCTTCCAATTTCCGATAATTTTTGTTTATAATTTTAGACAGCCTATATTTATATCTTAGCTTACTAACAAATTCTCAAAAATTTTTTGGATCTTTACGTATTGCTTCTTCACAATTGACTCTGGGATATTGAGCGACCTTTCAGAGTATGCAGCCTTATCCTTGCATGCGGGGTTCTAAAAAGATGGACGAGGCCCTTTTGCTAGCTTCTCGTGGTAATAATAATGATAAAATGAACAATCGTTGTAGTAAGTGTGGATCAAAACAATCGAACAGGCAAACGGAAAACAATATGGGTAGAAGGGTGTACTAGACACTGTAGAACGAAAACCGTCCAAGTGGGATAGAACTCTATCGGTTCGAAAACAAAACTAAAGCAGCTAAATTCTTCGCTGTTCCGCCTGATTCGGACAGTGCACCTGCGACGCCCGAGCATCGAGAAAAATTGATTCTCCGCATGTGGGAGTAGAGAAATCCAACACAGAGAGAGCGTGCGGTTCGATGCTGATATGCCTGCCATTCAGAAGTGTGGTTCTAGCTAGTAGAATGAATCATGTCACGTTTCTTCCGAACTGCTGGCATACCTGCATCGACAAGCACGTACCCTGTGTCTTCGACTGCTCCACTCCGCCATACGGAGAATCATGTTGCAATAACTCGCACGTCGCGCGTTCGCTAACCGAATCAAGCGGGTTCCCGAAGAATTGAACCCCATCTGTCCAGATTTTGTTCCCTGTAGGGCTCTCGACAATGGATCTAACAACAGTGCCAATTACCATAGAGTTGGAGGAGCCAATCAAGACGACGCCAATGCGATGGAATGGCGGAATTTCGAGAGATTAAGTGGACAAAAGATGAATGCAACAACTCATCACAAATATAGGCTGGACAATAGAGTACCGACCAAACTAGAGGAGGTCAAAGCATTTTGTAGAGAAGTCTAAGAAGTTCTGAGTTCACTAAAAAAAGACTCAAAGAACCTAAATATCTTTAAGGAGCTGTGCAAGGCCCTCATAACAACTCCTGTGTAAGAATATACATCCATTACTAACGAGAATGTGACAAAAGTATTAAAAGGGACAAGGAAATATTCCGCTTTGGGACCAGATGGTATGAAGACCTTCTAGTGGAAGTAGTTTCGCCTAACACATCAGCATTCGGACCGCCTTGTCACCTTATATCTAAAGTCTGAAGAGCCTATTTCGGAGTGTTTTGTGGTAGGAATACAGAACCCGTGCCAAACATGGAATATTTAGTTGAACGAAGAATTAGAGGTCAATCACTTCTCAGAATACACTGTATAAGGTGTTCACAGCTATCCTAAATGATAGAATTGTTCGGACAATCCGATCTGCGTGGCAAGAAATGTACGAAAAACAAGGAAAAAAGAAAGTCGTAACATTATGTCGGGAGAAACTTCTCATTGACAGTTGTGTCTGCAAAGATGCAGCAGAGACATTCATGCCGCTATAGCAAGTTGGATTTACTATCTCCGCTGGAAAATATTGTGGGACAACTAACAACGTGACGTTTCAGAGAGGTGCCTTTAAGGGCGACATCATAAGCCGACTCCTCTTTTGCCTCATACTAGTACCACTATCCCTCGCACTTCGTCATTCCGAAGGGTAATTTTTCGGGCAACCTGGAAATCAAAAGTCACTCATGTATTTTACATGGATGATCTTAAGATCTATGCTAGACAATAAACGATGGAGTTGAATCAGAAAAATACGCCAAGGTTTATTTGGTTCGAGAAAAACATAATGGCATCCCTGAAGTCCTTAAGTTCGTCGACGGAAACTCTGTACGAAATCTTCGAGCTGGAGAGACCTATACATACCTAGGCGTGTCGCAGAGCCAAAATCAGGATTTGGCATCTATAAAGGATACTTTACGAAGCAGATACAAACGGCACACCTGGCAGGTTTGGTCTTGCGAACAGTTGGCGAGGAAAAAAAGTATCTGCAAGAAAGATGCTTGCCATCCCGGTAGTACTCTATTAATTAGAGTGGTTCTACGGACAAAGGTCGAGCTCAGATCTCTTGTTAATCGGGATACGAAAGGTTTTGCTCATTAACATAGAACTGTCGCACAAGGAACAAATGCAGTTTCCAGAGGGGTATCTTTCAGGGCGATACCATGAACCTTCTGTATTTTTTAATTACACTTCTGCAACTATCTCTCTTCTTACAGATTTCTTCTGGATACCTCCATGCTGATACTAATCATTTTGAGCAGAAGGTCACTCATGTATCTTATACGGATCGCCTAATGATCTATGCGTCTAGTAAAAGCGAACTTCAGAGTGCTTTAAATATCGACAACAAGTACACAGTAATTATTGGTATGGACTTTGGATTAGATAAGTGTTTTACAATTCATATAAAGAAAGGAAAGGTTTCCCATTCACCCTGAGCTTGTAGATATAAGTGTTATTATCCATTTTGTGATTGGAGAGACCTCTACTTACATTAGCGTGCTTTAATGACTCATTCAGGACGTAACATCATTGAAGGAGTCACTCCAAAGCAGATAAAAGCATCTTTTTGAAAGATTTGGTCTTTAAATCTGTTGGCGTTGAAAAAGATATCTGCGACTAACATTATTGCTCCCTCGGTTCTACTCTACTCGCTTTGAACGGTCTAATGGACGAAGAGCGCGTTTCCGGCCTTTAATATCCGAGCACATAAGGTCATGGATATGCATAAGAGCTTGTATATCAATTCGTCTGTTCCACGATTAAACATGTCATACTGTAAAGGCGGACGCGGAATGCTGGATCTCCAATGTCCTTTGCCTGAATTTCAAGATCAAAAGAGAGGAAAAAATACAGTTAATTAAGAAGAAAATGCATGGAAACTTTCACAAAAATATAAAATACCCGTCCATGTCGAAAGAGCAAACTCTTCTTCTCTCAGATTTCTAGGGCTTAATTCAGGTACAGAGGGTTTCCTTTTCGCTTTGAAGGACTGTGTCAATGCGAACATAGTATACCGTGAACACATTTTATGTCAAGAAGTTCCAGAGTGCCTCACGCTCCGAGGGAGTTAGAGTTGATTTTTCAAAACGAGAAGTGCCAAATTTTCTGGAACTACAGTATTCGGACAGCCGTCTCCGTTGCACATACTAGGTCTGACAATGGTCCTCAGGAATTCGAAAATCAAACTAAATTTGTGATCGATTCTCTGCTCCGTCGGACTATAATATCACTGCCAAGGAGAAGGATAAGGAGTCCTTGTCCCAAACATGAGGGTATTGCCGGCCTTTTTTGTGATACTGAAATATTCAGACTTTTATTTTTAAAAAATAATTACATACAAAATATTACTAGTTTCAAAAATAGTTATAACTCGAAATAAATAGTAAATGGTCTGTAAACAGTTCAGAGCATCACATCTTTATGTATTCTGGCCGGCTAAATACGAATCTGACATTCGTTTACCCTTTATACACGACAAAGCTATTTTTCTAGGAAATTTTCCACGTCTAGGCGAAAACCCTGATGGGCTGAGAGGAAGCCATTGTTAGATTAATACTCAGAGCACTAAAGCACGTAAATGCATCATGCTCTCACCTGTTTACAGAAGATTTCAATAACGAGGGTAATTTCATATCAGAGAAATATGAATTTTCAGGGAAATATCCGCGTCTAGGGAGAAATTCTTATGAGTTTAGCTATAATTAATGCCAAATTTGTATTCAAACCCCAAAAATATACAGATTTGATGCTCGATTTCAATAACAAGGGTTATTTCATACTCGGCAAAGGTTATTTTCTATGGAATTTTCCGCGTTTACGGATGAACCCTGATATGCTGGGTATAAAGTAGGATCGAATTCGTATTCTGAGCTCAAAAATACATAAAAATATCCGGTCTGATCTTTATCCAGATGATTTTAATATCAAGGCCAATTTATACCCAGAAAAGCTGATATACTAGGAAATTTTTCTCACCTAGGGGAAAATCCTGACGTGCTGTCGAAAAACTGATATCAGATTCAAGTTCAGTGCCCTGAAATACATACAGCTATTATACTCTGATCTCTCGCAAAAGATACTTTTTTTGTGTGCCTGTGTAATTAGTATATATGACCTAAAAAGAAGAGAACAGAGCCGAAAAATATACTAATACGCGTTCCAATTAAAAACCATTTAATATCAACAAAAATGATTGCTTTTTTTAAAGATGAAAAGAAGCAAATATCATAAAGTGTATGCATTCTGTATTTAGATGCATTACTTGTAAAGAAAATCATTATTTTATTTTTCAGCTACTTAACCAAATTGCTTTTCCCCATCGAAGCTAATCGCCGGAAGTGAATACGCAAGAAAAATTAAATCCTGTTTCTTGTTGCAGGTTTGAGTTTACAGTTTGACTGTTTACCTAATGGCCAACCTGTTCTCGTTTCTTCTACTTTCAAGTCTTCTCCTCCAGCCGGGCCTTCATATCGTGAGAGGTCTAGGTCTCCTCCTGCGAGTGTTTCTTCTGTCTGCATAATTGGACTTGAAATGGAAGAACTTAGACCTTTTCGGCTTATTCCCAACAAGAATCCGAACCGACAATTCGAAATTAGAGGATACACTTTTCCTCGTGATAGACCGATTCACATGCGAGGAAGATATAATGTACGTGAGCCCATGCCAACTGAAAGACAAACTGTATTATCAACGTCCAATGGTGATGTTGTTGCAATATTTGTGCATAATAATAGAATTCTTCGTGGAATATTCACAATAGGAAAGAGGGGCCAAAAGCGGGCAAAAATAAACATTTACAGCCGTGAGGTTAAAGAGATGACCCCCGAAGAATGCGAGGAAACTCCCTTAGGCAAAGAAAACGCAATCATAAAGCATTTCGAAATAATAATGTTAGACGACTTTCTTTCAGAACATTAATTAAATTTTTTGTTTAATTTTCAACTAAAATATAATATTCACATTTTATAAGCGTCTGAATATTTTTCTTGACCAGCGGCGTTTGCCCCCGGACATATTTCTAACAAGTTTCCTTTTTCATTTTTAAAATAAGATCAGGGATACCGAAAAACTTCATTATCAAATTTAGGTTTTCCGTGATTAAAAATATTCAAAAACCACCATTTTGATTTTGTAACATTGAAACAAAATTTTGTATAAGCCAATTAAACCAATTGCAAATTAAAATTCTAATTTGTTTATTTACCAACAAGATTACTATTTAATAAAATAGTGTAGACTTTAAAGGAGAAAAGACATTGTACTGAGATCACGATTTGCCGGAACCCTACAAACGGTTGAATTCAGCGAGAAGGGATTCGAAGAAGGCAGAAGAGAGGCGCTTGCAAAGTCAGCGTAATTCAGAAAAAATCCTGATTCACCTCGAAGGCCATTGCCATGAAGGAAGAAGTGTCCTGACAACAGCTATCTTGTCCACGGTTTTGTTTTTTATCAATTTAAAAACCATTATTTTAAAGCCTTAGACTATCAATCGCACACATCTTCAGGATTTGATTTTACCAAATTCGTGGTTAAGAAGATTTCTGTTTTCCACAATGCCTTTACAGCGAAGCGGTTATTAGAATTTAAACAAAACATTGTTTAAATTTCCGTGAATATAATGTGAGAATAGTGCCTTGAATTTTTTTATATGTCTGTGGAATTAAAGGTTTAATTTAAAATCAATAATTTCTAAAATATTATCAAAATATATATTAAATTTCCAAATCCGAGAATTTTGTTTGATATTATACTTATAACTGGAGTAATTTATGTATGTCGTAGTAAATTAGGAAAATTAGCATTTTAGCTGAAAATCTAGAAAATTAGCCGAAACCTGGAGTTTAGGAAAATCTTTTCTCTACATTTCTGGTTTATTCAGAATAAAAAGAAATCTCGCATGTGAGCATAGAATAGAATTTTTTTTTTAATTTACTTAGGGTTCAAAATTAAAATACAATAGACAATTATAATTTATAAGATTTATTATAAATCGATTTAAAATTATTAGAAAAATAATAAAATTGTTCAAATAAATGATTTTGAGTTAAACTTTTTAATTAACTTTATAAGCAACAATCTTTTTTTCTTGATAATATACTTTGTTTCAAGACATTAATTTTTATAGGTGCTTTACTTAAAATGAGTTTAAAGTTGCTTGTCTAATATTTATCACAACTCTAATCTATTACATACTGGACGAATGTAAGTATCACGTACAAAAATAAGTTAAATGAAATATTATTGGCGACATATAAGTTTCTGTCTAAACTTCTTTTAATGGAGAATAACATGTTGCCAGTTTTTATTTAGCCTGCACTTTCTGGAAATTAAATAAAAATATATGAATTGTTTGTTGACACATGAAGAACTATGGTGGCTAATTTTAATTTCATGAAGAAAATAAATTTTTATTTTCATTTGGATAAAATGTATCAAACATTTAATAATATTTTGGTGGTATATTGTGTAACTGTTTCAAATCACTTAGTGACATATCTATTAAATTATACTCGTTTTATTTGAATTTTAAACTGCAAATAAAATAGAAAACAAAAAGGAGCATAATTTTATGCGCAAAATTGAGATTTTTGTAAGCCCTAAAAACGTTGTAAGAATTTAGATAAGTGATCTAAAAGTGTTCTAAATTTCTGAATAAGTCGTGAATTTAGATTGCCGTCCAATTTGAGTTACTATTGGGACACAATTGGAACTTATTCAAGCTGATGCTTATTCAAGGCCGTTAATTTTTACGAAAAATGCTGAATAATTACAATTTTCTATCGCGAATTAGAAAAATCTACAAATGGAAAATTCCTAATATCGATAACAGAACATTGCGGAATAGTAGAGCATGGGGTTTATTGATACGAATGATTTATTTAAAGTCTATAAATCCATTGTAACTTAAGGATTGTATTAATACATATATGTTTTCACTTTGCTCAAAAAATCGGAAGGTAGTGTTTTAAAATCCGAGGCAAGCTACGTCACGTTTATAATTTCGAAATATGACCTCCTTCTTGGTTCAATATAGGTAGGAATGTTCCAACATCGCATTATTTAATTGCACTTACGGCGAGTCATTATTTAGAGCCTTATAAATATTATACTCGTATTTTCATAAATTCCCACTCCCCCACAAGCCGCAATATTCAAGTTATCAAGAAACGCGCTGTCGCAATTATAACCGATTTAAAAAAATATTTCACTTGCTGATTATTGTGCTAAAACTTATTGATATTGCATTTACCTTGAAAAATACAAATGAAGCTCAGTGGATTAATGATAATAAAATAAATAAAGATAAAAAGCTTACACGAATCTCGCTCCGCTTATAACAAAGAACTTTACTTTTTCAATTTTATTTAATAAAAATACAATGCTTAAAGGCCGTGAATCAACACTAGCTTATCGTACGAAAAAATGTTAGGATCGCTATAATTTTACCAAGAGGACCGGTTTAAGATAATTTTCAAAGAAAATAGTTTGAAATAAAAAGCCTGAATTCAGATGAAAGAAAGTGTGAACATTCTGTAACATATATTAGATGCAGAAATGTCATATCTTTTACCGAAGTTTAATTAATAATTTTTTTCATAGTTCCGCCATTGTTATAAACAAACTAATTGTTGGGTTGAAAAATGAACGGTACTGTTGCATTCCTCTCGAAAATGCCTCAATTCTTTTTGTTTAACCATTTGTTGAACAATTAGGGCATTTGTTTTTCGGTTATGAAAGAGGCCGTCGAGGCTTATTGATCAATCATGTTCTGAAAGCATCTGGTCAATGAACCGTGTACACAATTAAGGCACTTGTACTGAAGTTTGTGCATTATGCATAAGCTACATCCAGGTTGCTTTAATTACCCCCCCCCACAAACTTCTTCCTTATATTCAGCCACGTCATGCAAAAATTATATTTTTGTAGTTGTGCAGCCTAGCAGTAAGGACATAGATCCTCTGTCGCAAGAACTCAATCGATTCAACCATCGTTACCTATTATTTCGCTTGTATTGCGGTAGCTCCAAGTTCTGATGTTATTCGGTGAAGCTGCTCTATGCAGGGAAGATTGCTGTATACAATAGTTTGAATTCTCTCGATTAGCTCTTTTCTTTTTAACTGCTGTATCTTAGGGTGCTTTTTATACTACTCTTTTAAGAAGACTGTTTATCTTTCGATCATGGATGCTGTATTTTTTGGTTTCATTATTACATGGGCCATGCAATTATCGTGAATAAAACAGAAAATATCATGATATTTTCATCGATTTATATCATCGATTTGTTTGAGTGAAAGTTTGAATGACTTCCTAACAGTAGTGATAAATAAATAAATAAATAAATACCACAATATATACTTCCCCAATACCTTCTTTTTTAAGTTTGGGATGTAACTCGGATTCGCTTATTATTAAATAATTGAAATAAAATATACCTATTGTTCAAGTCTTAAACATTTCAAGCATTATGCTAGCTTTATTTTGTCATTAATTTTCAACGTCTCATTTCTTATTAAATAATAATAATAAAGGACATAGTATAAAGATTTCTTAACTCTGTGACAAAATTACGATCTACAGTCGTGATATTCTGTAGCTATTTTTGAACAGTCCCATGGAGGCTCCTGGACATTCCGCGATTTCTTCTGCGGATAATCCTTCAACGGCGCCGCTATTCATGTTTATTTTCACTCGCTCTAAAATCCCCAAAATAGAGGGGAATATTGGACGAATACTCGTGCTTTTGCTAGATGATTTTTCTAAGATTGCACATATGTCGCCATTGGAGGTTGATAATACAATTTTTTCTCCAGTTGGTAAGGCTTTCATGACACTATTTTTTGTTGGTTGGAAAAGTTTTCCTAAGTGTAGGAGACTCAGACCTCTCATGTAGAGTTGATTGGGAAGGTGGTGGGGACCTGGCAGAATAATGAGGTGTAGAAAGAGAATGCGCCTTGTCTGAAAAGTGTCTGGCGGGAGAAGAGGATCCTGAAACAAGAAATACTGGATTAGATTTCTGTTTTAAGTACCTACACAATCGTACGTTGGTAGACGTCGAATCCTTAATGATGTTTTAAGCTATTGTCTTGTAAAAAGAATGTGTTATTCTTTAGTAAAGTTCGATAATTTTAACAAAATTGTCAACAAGAGACAGTTATACAAAATTTGTTTAAACTGGCACCGAATATTAAACAATCATTTACCAACAAAATTGTCTTTTTCATCGACAATTATTTAAGTCTTTCAAAAATAAATTTTATCATGAACCTAAATAACTTAAAGTACCCTCCCATCAATGAAGCAACTTTGGGAATGGGTTTCGCGTAGGGTAAGTTTCACCACCACATTAAAAATCTTTCATTTTCAATTTGAAAGTTGAGGAAAGAAGTAGCAGAGAACATGGATTAATTATTGTGTAAATATAACATATAAATCATGAAAAAACTTCTTGGTTTGTTACAACTCGTATAGAGGAAATAATGAATAATTTGAGAAATATTGATAGGCCTGTAGTGTTCCCTGACAAACCAATTTGTACTGAATATGTATTTCTCTAGAATTTATGGGCACTTTTTAAATATAATTATATCTTATGAAATAGTTTCCATTAGAATTCAACATTCTGTGAACTTTTAAAAGATTAGTTTTATACGGCAATGTAATAAAATTCAAATGCCACAAACAACAGAAATTACATCTTTAGTCGTTCAACTTGCATTGTAACATTTTTAAAATATAAAGCATACGTTTAAACTCTGAATGTGAAAAGTTATTTTTAAATTTAAATTTTAAAAAATCTGTGCATAAACGAAGGGTAAACATAAAGATCGCGCGAAAACGCCAGATCGGACTGGCGCGCGCGTTGCTTTAAATTTATTAATGATGTCAAGAATTGTGGTGTACACACGTATAACTGCATAACTCTTTGCGATTTGTCCCTTAGACGATGTTGGGCATTCCGCGATTTCTGCTATGGTCAAGCATTTAACCACACCGCTCTTCATATTTATTTTCACCCTTCTTGCTGGCGTAAATCCGGGTGTAAAAATTGGCCGAAGAAACGTTTGCCTGTTTGATAATTTGCCTAATATTGCATAGACGTCGCCATTTGACGTTGATAATACAATTTGTTCTCTGGTTGGGATCGGTATCAGGACACGATGCTCTGCTCTCAATCGAATTGGTTTATTAGGAGGAAAAATGTATTTTTGGATTTCGAATATTCGGTTCGGCTGGTTGTGGGGAATAAGGCGGATCAATGGAAGATCTTCAAATCTAAATCCAAGTACGGTGGAAAAATTTTGCCTATGAGTAGGAGACCTCGACCTAACACGTTCAGTTGCTTCGGCAGGTGGTTGAGAACTGACCGAATGTTGACCTTCATCGGGCAAACGCATGAACTGTGAACTTAATTCTGGAACAGAAAATACATGTTTACATTTTTTTTAAGTACCTACACAATTGTATGTTGGTACATAAATAGTTGTAAATGAGGTTGCAATTACAAGGCTCAATTCCATAAATGACTTTCATTTTTTACGGTTCGAAACCTTTAAGGCATGGGAACTTAAAAAAACGAATTTTTTAAGAGTATATATTCCTATAGAAAAGTAAATGCTGCATCTTTTTTTTTACAAGAAAGTTATAAAATATAAATTTGTGTTTCAGCTACAAAACTGTAAAAAAAGATAGCAGAATACGTTTTGTACTCCAATTGCAGCATGAAAGCTGTTCATAAAATTATAAATACATCATAGCATGATTAGTGCGTAGTGAGCAAAAATTCACCAAAATACATTTTCAGTTTTATCTGCCAAAAAAATTGAACCTATTGATTTATAAATTTTTTAAATGTGTATTTATATTCAAATTTTTTTAACATAATTGAAACCGACAAGACAATTTTAATGATTTATAGTTAAACACTAATTGATGTCATATTTTTGAAAAAATCATAAATTAAAAAAAAATCATTAGAAATGACGAAACACTAGTCTTGTTCAGGAACTCTTAGATAATAACATTAACCAGATTTTTTATAATTCAAAATAATTATAATAAATTAAGACATAATTGATTGTGTTTCTAAATCTTTAATACACTGGCATGATTCAAAAGTAATATAAAAAATATCATGTATTTTATTATTTACAAAAAATGTTTTTCCAGCAGGAATGTTTTATAATAACAGCAGGGCGTTATACCTGGAAGCCTTGAAATTATTAAACAGATGCATCAAAATAAGTTCAGAATTAAACTGCCCAGCCACTTTGTCAACAACAATGCTTTTTGCTACAAATTTCATCCGAACCCCCATGAGTTGATATATAAATGCAAGATTCATGTTACATCTCAGGAAATAATTTTTAACGTTTGTTTAAACAAAAATATTTATGTTATTCATTCTAAAAATTTTAGTACACCATAGGTAATTCTGTAAATCTCATCAAACAATGTCCGTATAGTTGGTAGACTGTCGGCTAATAATGACTTACATAGTTATTATTGCGATAAATTTGGTTACACAGAGATTTTCCTGCTTAAAAATTAAAATAAATACGTTGCCATTTGATCAGATCTTATGTGAACTTACGGCAGAGGATACAAATTGGCAGTTTTCAGTTTTAATAGTCTTTCTCCTATTTGATCAGAGTTATTTTATTTCGACAAATCGGCACACAAATTTCATTTTTTGAACGCGAACTGAGTCGGGTGTACAGTCAAGAAAAATCGAGGGGTATTTTTCCACGCCTAATGAGCTCACTTATTAGAGTTTTAAATTTTTCAAACATTGGAATTGCTTTGCAAGCTTCTCATTGTGAAAATAAAAAAATGGATCTGATAATCGACGGAGAGCCAACTTTTGTCCCAGCAATATTGGTACAATGCAACACATACGGCTAATTAACGTTTAAAGATTTAGTGACAAATATTATTTAAAATAATAATTGTTAAGATTATATAAAGGTCAATGTTTGATGCCAATTAATACGCTTTGCGTTAGTTTCTGTGGTCATTTTGACAGTATAATGGCAGATTTTTCCTCCGGGACGCCAATCTTCGAAAGTCGTACGTTCTGCGTTCAAATATTTGTGTCCGCTGCAAATATATCATTACATTAACGAAATGCGCACGGAAAATCGCCCAGATCCACAGTGGACGGAAAAAAATAATCATTTCACAAAAATAAATTTGTGCTTGAAACGAGTATATTGCTCTCAGAAATGCGTAATAAGAAGAACAGTTAATGAAAATAAACTACCATCAAGTTTACAATAAAGAAAACGAAAATAAATTAACAACTATTCCACTTCCATCGGTACAATATTCTCGCCTGCATTTTTGATTAGCTTGGGTTCTTTTGGGGTCCTCAATAGTTTCAAAACATCATCATCTTTTATAATGATCACAAGTGAAATGCGAAAAATTCTGTTTGTTTCTTGTATTTCCAATTAATTCCTTGTCGCTTCCATGAAATTGAAGAGAAGTTTTTATATGCGCCATTAGATATTCACATTGATTTTTAAATTCAGGTATTTTTGAAATACATAATATCTTAACAAATTCTTCCCTTTTAAATGTTTTGTTTGAACTTTATTTTTTAACTTTTATTTTCTATTTTTTATGCCTAAACAACAATATTTGAAATATTTCTTCAGTTGAAATAGCTGTACAATATACAATTGTATTCTTTTACAAAAGTAAACTCTAAAATGCTTTACAGTTATTTTCATGTTATTTTCAGGTTATTGGTGAAACAATTACAAACACGAAAACTTTAAAATAATTTTTAATAATTTTTCATAATTTTTTTCTCAGAAGACCGCACGTCTCCGCAGCTAAATCAAAGTTCCCTGTCTTCGTGGTGAACTCTTGATTATGTTTGTAGTTCATGATAGGGACTAATTACGCTCATTTTCCAAACCTTTAATAATATACTTTAATCTGCTTCTACGATATTTTATCAAACCTAAGTCTGTAAAGTGTACGACGTTTTTTAAAGAGAGCCTTATTTGTCAACCGTCTGATGCATTTTAAAAGTCCCTACTTTGTTGGTGCCTTTCGTCGCTATAAACCATTTTAAAAATTAAATTATTGTTGAATTCTTCTTTCTTGGGATGCCTAGAAAGTACTATAATAGGTAATTAAATTTTTTTAAAGTTTCAAAAGAAGACTTTTGGCATATGATTACTTTTTTCCGACCACTGTGAGCCCGTCCGGTTTGGCATAAAACATCGTGTTTGACTTGACAGAAAACCTGTGATAGCCTGGTCCGCTTTTAACCATCGGACTCGGCAGACCTCAAGGGGCCATTGCTGTCTCGTGGCACAATTCGCTCCCCGTGTAAGGTAAGGTCTTATCTTTTTTTTATTTCGATAATGAAGACTTTTTAAAGGCAATTAAAAGGTTGGCATCATTTGACCCTCAATAAGCGAGCTAAATACACGTGCTAAAATTAAACAATATACAAGGGCTGTTTGATATGTCAGTGAATTTTTGAATAAGAGATTTTTTTTCGCCAAATAAGCATTTTATTTCGTCAACTCCATCTATGAATAGATTACTGTTAAATCTTGAGCAAGCTGGGTCATTTAGTTTGTGCTTGACAGCCATTGAAAGCACATAACCTCATGAATTTTAACGAAAATGGGAAAAAGTGAATTTCGTGTCCTGATTAAGCATTATTTTTTACGTAAGAAGACCATTACTAAAACGAAGGAAAGACTAGATAAACAATACGGGAACTCTGTGCAATCAATTTCTATGGTTAAGAAGTGGTTTACCGAGTTCCGTTGTGGTCGTACCAGCACAAGTGACGCCGAACGTTCAGGTCGCCCAAAAGAGGTCATCACGCCAGAAAT
>JAWWLR010000034.1:49567144-49579691 GCA_035041075.1 Acraspis erinacei
AAGGAGGAAGAGGACTGGAAAAGGAAAGATTGTATATAGGAGAGTAAGTAGATGTAAGGAAATGTACATATTGTAAATAGTATATAATGATTAGGGATTAGCTGCGGAGGCAGAGGCTGGCAATGCGAAGCAAAGCGAGAAAGTTGCGTCAGGCGTGTGAGGCGAGACAATAGCGGCATGCGTGCGAGGCGATGCGAAGCGAGGGAGGCGAGGTCAGCTTAGAGATAAGGTGTGGATGGATGTTAGTTTTTAAAAAATGTAGTTGTAAGGAAATAATGTAAAAATGGAAGTGTAAGCAAATCAATTTTTTAAGGCCAACAGGCTGAAAAATAAACGTTTATCTTTCTATCTGTGCGTTCTATCGTCTGTAAGTCGTGTTTTTTCCAGGGAGGGGAAGTGAAGGTTAGTAAAGGAATGGGGTGAAGGGCAGTAGTGGACGGGGGGAGGGAATAGCGGGTAAGAGGTAGAAGTAGGGAGAGTTATGATGGGACCAGCATGGTTGTTTGAGTGAGCAGTGGGTAGAGAATGAGATAGGAGTAGTGGAGAAGGAGCCATGTATGTGTGAATAAGAAAGGTGGGCTGGAATATGAGGGAAAGTAAGAGAACTGAAGGGTTACGTGGGAAAGTATATGACGGGCGGGGAAATAGGGGCTGATTGGAGTTAAAGTAGAGGAAAGGCAGGAAAGTATGGAATTACAGGAGGTACAAGTGGGGGAAGTAGAGGTAGGTATGTTGGATATGGAAAAGCGAGGAGTAGAGGAGAAAGAAGAGAAGGGAGTAATGGTGCGGTAGCGGTTACAGGAAAAAAAATAATGAATAGTGAATTGAATCACGGTAAGTGAAGGTTTACGAGGTGTCGATATCCATCCGAAGATCCGAAAATGTAATAAAGTCAGTGTTTTCCCTCAATTCAGATAAAGTTCGATAAATTCGGTTTTAGGGCTGGTATAGTATGTTCAGGTATTTCGCACAACAGGGTACTGATAATACTTGTCACGTACGTTTACGATAGGATGCCTCTTGTTGGACGATGCCGATCGGCTAAGGAGTTCAATCCCATATTTTCTCAGATAATCCCCTTTTCTGTCCTCTTGCGGCTCGTTTAACACCTCTACTCCCAGACGCGAACTTTACAAAATTAGCTTTGTCAGCCCTTAAACTAGCTAGCTTATAGCAGGGCACATTTCAGATTATTCTAGTTTAAAATCGAACCCTAAGGAGTGGTATGTGCATTGGGAAATGCGAGAATGTTCCGATCGATGCCAAGATAAAGAGCGAGAAGCATAGAGGATTTGGATTGTACTTCCGAGAAGGTCACCCAAGAATATTGGCTTGATATGCTTAGCTTAGGAGTTCCTCGAGGACCTAATTACTGCTGCAATCTGTTGTACACATATACTCTCTCTGCAATCCCGCGCAATTTCTTGTTATCCCTCATTATGAACAAATATTTCAGTAAATTCAGCATAGATCTATAATGATTTTCTAAGAATCAATTTCTTATAATTTTTTCACGATTCTAGAAAAACTATTGTCTACAATTGTTATAAGAAAATAATGTTAAGATAATGAAAGAAGTGATATAAAAAATAGAGAGACTGCAAACGAATTTCAGAATTTTATAAAAGTTTAAAGATTTAAAATACTACAATGGATTTGAACAAATTCCAAGGAATTTCCAAACATTTCATGTAATTCTAATTTATTTCAAAGATTTTTAAGAAATATAAAAATATTTCCACAGATTTCACGGAATTTCGTAAGATTTCGAAAGATTTAAAGGTTTTTTTTATAGAACTTCGGAAAATGAATGAAAATTCAAGGGAATTTCTAATAAATACAAAAAATCAAGGGATTTCAAGGGATTTAAATTTTTTAAGAGTAAGAATAAGATTAATATAATTTATATTCAAGGTAATTCAAACTCTTTTTACTTATTTTGTTGGATTTTTACGTTTTGAAAGGCTATATTGTAAAGGTATTTCAAGGAATTTCAAGCAGTATTTTAAGATTTCAGGGACTTCAGAGAACTTTGAAGAATTTTCAAAAATGGAAATAAAATTTCCAGGAATTCCTAATGATCCCTAAGATTTCGGAATATTTGAACGGTTATTTTCTAGAGAACTTAAATTAATAATTTTAACCTCATTCAGTTTCAAGGGCTGTACAATTATATCTCCCCATTTTAAAGCATTATTACAATTTTGAAAAGAAATATTTCATGGAATTTTAAGGTATCACAAAAAGATCTAAAGAATTGTATCGACTATTTTAAGGATGTCAATGAAAATTCTCATAGTTTTAGTTAGAAGGCATGGTATTATTTAAATCGTTTTTGCATTATAATAGCGGAAGTTAAACGAATAAAATGCTAAATTGTTAGGATATTTTTATCATTTTACCTTAATTTCTACCCTTGAGTCCAGTTTGATGCGAAAATTTTAATAAATTTCAAATAGTCATTGTACTTACTACATAATAAGAAAATGAAAATAATATTTCTAGGAGTATTACGAAATTTATTTAAATATGATAAATGATTATTTAGAAAAAAATTTGTAAGTATTCAAATACGTTTAAAATTTTGCGGCTTTTTAAAAAAAAAAAGCTGGGCAGTACCTGGGAACAAATTTTAGGAAAATCCTAACAATTCAGTAAGTTACTGTGGAGACATACGATTAAAATGAGACCACGAACTTTATACAAATTTTCGATAAATTTTAGTTTGACGCTTTTTAGTAATACCTTATTATAAAATGGAAATTTTGTTTTGAACTTCAGCTAATTATTCAAAGAATTCAATCACTTTTCGCGCTTTTATAGGGAAACAAATTTCTATTAATATTATGATAATTGAGGCAATTGAGCAGCAATTCTAATTTTGAAAATAAATTTTTAAACAGTTTTTCTACGAATTTTTCTCAAGTTGACCTGGAAAACATGGAAATGGCCTAGGAATTTGACGTCAAATTACTAAGATAATACTAACTCGACATATTTTGCATTTTAAATAGATACATTTTCTAAAAAAAGATTCATTTTTAACCAAGAAAGATGCAATTTCAATCAAAAAGTGGATTTTTTAACAAACAAACAAAATTTTAAGCGAAACAGTTGCTTTAAAAAAAACGAGTTTTTAACATAAAGATTGCAATTTTAACCCAATAGTTCAATTTTCAATCTATTCTGAAGCGAGAAATATTATTTTTCAATAAAAACTTTAATTTTTAACAAACCGTTATATTCTCAAACAAGTACTAGAATTTTCTACCCTGGTATTACAATTTTAAGAGAAAAAGACGAACATTCTATGTAATGATTAAAATTTTAACCTTAAAATATAATTTTTCAATAGAAGAAAGTTAATTTTCAACCAAATAGTAGAATCTAAAAAAAAGGTTAAATACTAACAAAAATCATATCAGTTTTCAGCCAAGCAGTTGACTATTCGACAACAAACAAGTTTTCTTTCAATCCAATGGCTGAATTATCAACCAAAATAAAGAAAGCTTCTCAATGAAAAACGTCATACCAGTTGAAATTTTAACCGAAACAGTTTTTAATTGCAATTCAAAACACTTGAATTCAACAAAAAAGACGAATTATTAAGAAAATAGTTCAATTCTTAACCTCAACGGAATAATTTTTAATAAAATAGTTGAATTTTGAAATGAAAGAGATTAAGTTTACTGAAAAAATAGTATTTTTCAACAAAATAGTTCAATTTTCAACAAAATAACTAAATTTTCAAACAAAAGAGATCAATTTTGAATTAAAAATATAAAAGAAGACATTTTACTAAAAAAATAATTAAATTGCTATTAAACAAAATTATTTTATTCATGAAAATATGGATTTTTGATCCAGAAGAGATAAATTCTGTGTCAAAAAACGTATTATTAGACTTTGCAATTCAAAAGAAATAAATTTCAACTAATAAAGATGAATTTTCCGCCAAGAAATAAATTTCAAACTCATGAGGATGAATTTTCAACAGCACTGTTACATGTTTGACCAAATACGATTAATTGAAAAAATTAAATTGTTGAATTTTCAAGCAAAAGGTACGAATTTTGTATAAAGTAATTGAATTTTCAATAAAAAAATATTTATCTTCAACAAAAAAGTTAATTTTCAAACCAATAGTTGGATATTATTCCATTATAGTTGAATTTTCTACCCAAAAGACGAATTCTCCTCAAAATGGATTAATTTTTAAACCAAAAAGGCAAAATTTTTACAGAATATTTCAATTATTAACAAAGAAGGAGGATTTTCTTACTGGGTTATACTAATTCATTTAGAATTTAAAATAGAAACGAGAAAAAGTGGAAGGTTCTGAGAAACAAGGAAAAAAGATAATTTTATTAAAAGGGTAAAGAAGGTAAAGAGAGTAAAGTGTATGAAGTATGAAGAGCGTTAAAAAAAATTAATTTTGTTAATACTCACTAAAAACAAAGATGCTACAATTCTCATCAGGTATAAATTCGGTTATATATTTTGAATTATTTTTTTCTATACTATTAAGGTTATGAAGGTATTAGGAGGCTGTATACATTTTAGATCAACTAAGAGCTCCCGCTTTGCTTATTAAAGCAATACGCTTGTTCCGCAAAACCCATCCGACACATACCGCTGATCATTCTCTCTAGCAATCACCCCATGCGAAAAGATTCACAAAGTCATCATATATCATCGACTACCGAAAAATACTGAAGCTAAATCACAACCTTATTTTAAGATCCATACTCTTTAGTCTAATCAGATCCACTAACTAAAGCACTCCAATTTAAAAAATAAAAATTACTTTTTTTAATAAACATATTTTTATTTTCTTGCTTCCCTCATGAAGTAAGTTCCTATTTCAGTGGTGAATTTTTTTCATGAGACATAAGACTTAAAGAGCAGAACAACTATGAAAAACTTAAACAGTATTTGATCCTAATTGTTATTTAAGGAGATATTTTTTTATTAACTAAAACGGAATAAATGACTTTAGTCACCGTTGTAGGAAAAATCTTTGCCAAAATGAGTTAGATAACTGTAATGGAGACAGTGTGAAGTAATATAAGAGGAAAGTAAATTTGTCAATTAGGAGACATTTTTTTGAATGCAATATGCTAAGGATTATTGCACATCAGTTCGTTCTGAGCTCATCTCGATGATACGTGTACCAGAAAATAATTCTCTACGATGGATTTGCATTTATTTAAGTAAGTATACATTCTTTAATAAAAAGGTTTTTAATATTCAATAATTTTAATTTATGTGCAATAATTTATTAACTATATAATTAATCATGGTGTTATTTGGCGATAAATTTCCTAATAAAGATTTTTTTCTTGTTTATCATTATAGTTTCAGTGATATAATCTCTTTTTGAGGTGACTTTATAAACAATATTAAGAAAAACCTGTACTTTTTAAATGTAAAACCCTTAATAAGTTAATGCAAGATTAAAAATATGCTTTAAAATGATACAATTTTATTGCATAGCATTGTGATTCCGCAACATGAAAATTATTTGTAATCAATTAGGTTAATTAATGAGCGGAAAATAATGAATATTGCCCTTATTTTTTAAATTAGAAATGATTTTTATCAATTTTATATATTTTATATATTTACATATTATATAATTTACTTTTAAAGTAAAAATATTATGAAAATATCAATTATTAAGATAAATAATACCCTTATCTTTGAAAATACCCTAAATATTTCACAGCTTTTCAATTTATTTAAATTTATTGAAAATTCTTCAGAATCTTCTAAAATACTTTACAAATATGTCAAATCCATTGAAATCTTTCACAAAATTTTGAAGCTCTTGATAATAATCCTTGCAATTGCTGGAAGTATTTTAATTCATATAAAATCTCCTGAAATCAAATCGCATGAAATCCTTTATGAAAACTATCTAAATCTTCCAAAATTGAAGAAAATTCTTTACAACCCCAGGGAATTTTTGAAATTCCTTAAAATACATGAAAGTCTATTCAAATTTTTAAAATCCTGCGCAAAACTTTAATTTTTGAGAAATTCTATTTAATATAATGATATTTTCTAAAATCCTGAGAAAATTTAAATACCTGGTGTTATTTAAAACCACTTTACATTATTGAAATCTTTGGAAATTTGATAAAATTCTTTAAAGATCCTATGGAATGTTTCCAAATATCCTAAAACCTTATAGGTTCTATAAAATCGTTGCTTATTTTGAAAAATTTAAGGAAATTCTTTAAAACGGAATGCAATTTTTTTAAATACCTTAAAAACATTGAAGCTCTTGAAAGCACATTAGAATTTTTTAAGATACACTAATATATTTCAACTAATTTAAAATCTTTTTAAATTCCTGAAAATTATGTGCAGCTCTTAAAAAATCCGTTGGAACCTTAAAAAATACCCTAAGATGGTTTAGAATTCCTTCAAATTATCTAAATGCATGGAAAATTCCTTGGAACTCTAAAAAATACCCGAATAATGTTTGGAGTGCCTTTGATTTATTTAATATTTATTTTTTAAACATAATTAATTTTCGGCTAGAATAAACAACTTTTTAACTTACGGCAGTGCTACATACCAAATTAAAATAAAAGTTTTCTTCAAAGAAACAGTCACTTTTTTTAACTCTATAAGTCCATATTGATTGATCAAGAAAGGTCGCAGAGATTTTTTCAATAAATTAATCCACGGTTTTTGAAGAGGCGAACAATTATATCAAATACAGTATTGTTATATTACCAATATAAAAATAAATAATCATATAAATATGGTAAATAATAAAAAGAATATATATTGAATATAAAACAAATTTTTATTATATTAACAAAATAAATCACTTTTTGAAATTTCATAAATCGATACTGAAAGGTCATAAAAGTTTCAGCAATAGGTCGATTGATGCGCCTCGAAGACGCAAAAACATATACAAGATGTCGTATTGTTGTTTTATGAATATGAAAAAAGTTTTTCTTAAATAAAGAATGTAAAATTTTTGGTTTGAAATCTATCAACTAAACAAAACCACTTTTAAAAGTCGATCCAGCTCAAAATCATGTCAGAACCAACTGATTTTGAAGCTGTCAGATAAATTTAATCAAAATTAAAGCTTATAAAATCTAGAATTGGGTAAATCTTATTGTGGGTACAAACATAGTCTGAAAGTACGATCTTATTTTCTTCAATGCAGCACTGAGAGATTTTTCTGTAATTCATTCAGTCAGAAAGAGGTCTTGAAACGACGTTTCCTTTGAGTTATGTCAAATCCTCAGGCAGTTGCGCTGAAATGGCGATATCCACGCAGGCTCGAAAGATACAAATCTTCAATTTGTTTGATCGTATTTCAAGTAGGTAATTCCCTGGTACTCTAGTATAACGATCCTTGTTAGAAATTTTGTATAGAAAGTTCTTTTTAAAGTTAACTAATCGTTTCCATTTCTTTCCGAAGCTTTCCGAAATCTGCATCTGATTCTTTTTGGAAGTCTCAGATAAAACATTTTTTCAAATATATTCAAAAATAATTTACAATAATCTTGAGCAAAATTATAAAGTTTTCAAACAAAATGTAGATTTTTTAAGTTTTCGACCCAAAATTTGAAAAGCTTTTCAAAGAGGATACCAAACTTTTCTTGAGATCCCTAAGGAAATTTCAAACGACTTTTTGTTTTGAAAATATTACTGGAAAAATTTCCAATTATGTTGTATTAAAAAAAAGAACTTTAATGGAAAATTAAAAAATTAGAAAACTTTAAAATGATTTCAAATTTCCAGCGATTTCAAAGTTTAGAAAAAACTCGAGCAAGCTTACGATATTTTATGAATTTTGAAAGGATGCAAAAATCATTTTAAACTTAAAAAGATTTGTTGTAGATTTTGACTTAAAAATTTTGGACACTTTTAGAAAATTTTTAGTGTACGCAGGAGAATAAAACGTACCACTTTTTAAGTGTGACAAATATTAACGGCACAAGGCAAAACGCATACGTAATGTCTACACATATATAATGACTACAAAATAGAAAGAAGTTGCAGTTTATAAAATTAGTTTTTGACTCTTTTAAAAGAAAAGAAAAGAATAACATTATTGATAAAAGAGAAAAATTTAATTGTAAATGATTTTTTGATATTGGTAAATACTTCTTTTCTCAACATTTCGCTACCACAGTAAATTCTTTTTATTTTGGTCACTCTAACTCTTTTTTGTCTTTTTCTACTTTTTTTAATAACACATTTATATAGATGTTTCCTTTTAGAAAACTGATATCCTTTTAAGCGATATGCTTATTGACTTATCACAAAATTGTTCGCTTTTTTATTTTTTCATTATTCAAAGAACGCGTCTTTCCTTAGTTCATTTTTATGGTTTTATTTATAAATCATGTTATTAAAAATATGTATTATAACATCCAATTGTATTTCTTAACAAAAATGATTCTTATCTTTTTTTTTAATTAGAGTACTCTTTCCAAAATTATTATTATTTTTTTGCGGAATATTTTTGAAAATGTTACTCCGGCAATAATTGTGTAAAATTCAAAATGGAGTTGTTATCCTTATTTTATTTTAATTTTTCCAATAAGAAATATTTTATTAAAATATGATTATATTCATAAAAGTCGGAAATAAACGTTTGGCTATTTGCATTTGCAATAATGTATCACAGAAAGTGTACATTTTTCCAAAAACGGCTGAGCCGATGATAAAAAATGTTTGAAAAACGAAAATTTCTCGAGCTAAAAATTTGCTACATAATAAAATAAAAAGGAGCATTTCCATTTCATAAAAAAACTCTGATGGGTTTTTAAGATTAGAAACGGTTCAGTGCGTTCTGCGGTGTCCCAATGAGGTCACATTTTTTTTTTAATTTACAAAAAGTTTACTATGGGTAAGAGATGTAGAATAATTCTTTTTTATTTACTGATTTTGATGTTTTTGATAGTTACTGTTTATCAGAATTAAAAAATTTTAGTAGCATACATGAAATTAAATCTAAAAAAATGTCTATTTACAATTCACAGCAGAAGTATTTACGGATATAGACCTTACGGCTAAATGCAAAAAACGTAAATTATGTAACGTTGAAGAAACAGTTTTTCCGTGATCTAAAGAAATTTTTCCTTATACTTTTCTAATACAAAATCAAGAAATACCATACATAAATTTACACAAAAACTAAATGCATCGTAAAAACTTTCATTTTTGCTCATTAAAAAAAAATTAATAAATAATTTAATAAATAAGTTATCTTAAGCGAAAGTTTAATTTTTTAGGCGCACTTTCTTTATTTGCATTTAATGTGAAAAACTGTAGATAATACTAATTAAAATAATTTTGGGAGGCCTTTGCAAATTTTTTTTAACCTAAAAATTAAGATTTTTGACGCGCGCGTGTATATTTTTTTTGTTGAAGGGAAAATATAATTTTTAATTCGAAGTACAATTTCCAAATAACGACCTACTCTTAATATTTAAATTCAAGCTTAAAAAGATATTATTATTATTTTTTCAATATATTTATCAATCTATTCTTGGATAATTTTATTCGATAATGTTTCAAAATTAAAAATTCCCTAATAATGAAATTACCGAATCAGAACATTAAAAAATTGATAAATAATAAAAAAATATTTTTTCGGTATTATTATCTACTGGCCGGAATTTTATTATTTGAGAATTTTCCTACTAGGGAATTTTAAATTGACGTTAATTTTATCATTTGTAGAATCTTTTATATTGCATATTTCCTAAAATTTTTCTATAAGATTTAATTTGATTTCGAACAATTTTAAAATTTACACTTTCTTTTTAGTTTTTTTAAACTTTTCAAATTTTAAATAATATTTGAAATTTTTTTCTAAGCTTCTAAATACTTTTGATAATGATTCGCAGTTTTTAAATTTTTGTAAATAATCGCTCAAAGTTAAAATAAAGCCTTAAAATATTAAGGATTCTCTTTCAAGAATTTTGGAAATCTTTTAAAATGTTATTTTTAAATACATTTTACAAAATAAAAATCATTTGAAATATTCCTAGGAATCCTAAAAAAATCTTCTCATCCTCTTGAAACCTTTTAAAATTCTGAAAAACCTTCTAATTTTGTTGTTTAAAATCTTAAAAAATCAATTCAAAATAAAAAAAATCCTTAGAATCTTTCAGATTCTTTTTTTGACAATTTGGAATATCTTGTGACATTTTTTAAATATTTAAAAATATTATTTTCAATTTAATGTAATAAATCCTTAAAAATGTTTCGACGAATTTAAAACAATTTCTTTAAAGTATGTTTTAAAATAATTCAGATTATCCCAATTAAAAAGATTCAGTAAAATTAAAAAATTTGCTATAAAATTTTTCGGATACATGAATTTCTTTGGTAACACGAATGAGTTCAAATTTTCTAATTGGGCAAAATCGAATTTTTTTCATATAACTTCTTCATTCTGTTTCGCAATTTTTCGAATATTTTTTGAATGTTTTGAAATATTTGTTACTTTGCTCTTAAAAGTCATTTTTCGAAATAAAAATTATCATATTTTCCTAGGAATCTCGAGTACATGTTTATATTTTATTAAAACGTTTAAATTTGTTTTAAAAAATTATAAAACATAATTGTATTTACTCCTCCCTACAGTTTTATATTATTGCAGTCTTTAAAAATTATTAAATTTAAAAAAATGCTACAAAAGTTACTCAAAAACTCACCCTCTCCCATCGTAACAAGACCACAACAGATCCTCTTCAACCCGCCATCTAATTTAAAAACAGAAAATGGTAAATTAAAATTATAGCTTACAGGATCTCGTTTTCGAATTGAGAAAAGTTTTATGGATAATTTTTTCCTACATTCAATCTGTATGTTTGAATCAAATAACGTAATAGTATTTGCGAGTGAGTATGTGCCTGTGATAGAGAGAATGCAATTTCTCTCTGGTCTTCTCGACCAGTTACAATCAACCCTCTTTCAATCCTCCATTTCTATCTTCTGTTCATCGCTGTGTGTGTGGATTACCCATCGAAAAATAGTTGAAAGAATGAGAATTGAAATATCGTTTTACCTCTTGGTCTGTCGGATTTCTCTCCTTTGTTCTTGTCATTTCACGCTGACAGGAGCATTCCACGTGGTTACGACTTCTATAATCCCAGACAATTAAGTTGGACACACAGAGTCAATTACTTATCTGGAAATTGCTGAACTTCATCACAAATTTGCCATTATTTTTTTTATTTTAAAGGAAACGTATTTGGTTGGCCCATAGAAGGTGCTAATTAACAACTCTACAGGCCAATTACATTTCAAAATAGGGAAAATTTAAAGAAAATTCTCAGTCGTGTGATCGGAATGATTTGGTATTTGGATATATCATTCAATGGTCGAAATAAAGGAAGGCATATTCCTCAGTTTATTTAAATTTTATTTTTTGGATGTTTATAGTCATTCGAAGGTTACTTGTGAAATCTCTGAAATGAACGGAATTTATATTACAAAAAGCAATATTTTTCGAATGAGCGTAGATATTCGGGATCTTTTTTATTCGATGTGAGAATTGTTGCAGTTTCAATTAATCCCGAAAAAATTTAAATATGAAAAAGATCAAATGCGTACTGTTTTTTGTCAAACTTATCAAACTGAATAATCTAAAAAATCTCACTATTTACCGGTTTGTATGAATAGATTGTTCATGGCAAACCACTGCCTCACATTGAACCCATTTGTTTTTACAAAATCGAATATTTGCATTTTCCTCGAAACCAACGAAAGTAAAAAAATGTCCAAATAAAAGTTGAAACAACCAGAAAAGTTCTACAAAAAATGCCTTTTACTCTTTTGTAATAGTTTGCATTGTTAACGACAAATAAACTTAAAAAAATATTGAAAACAATAAAAAGGTGGGAGTTTCCTGAAAAATTTCATTCTATATTTGAAAAATCCTATAAAAAAGTAAAACAATATTTGTTGGAAACCCCCAGTTTCTTTCTTCTTATATTTTTTCACAGTTTCTGATTAGATGAGGCAGGTATACTTTAGTTTCATAGAAGCTTAATCGATGCAAAATATCACAACAGAGCAAGAGATCTATTTATTAACTTTTATCTTAACTTTTTCAGTATCTTTTGTTGTTTCCAAAAAATGTAAAAATTCTAATTTTAAAAATAATTTTTTTTCAACGTGAAGCATCCGTTTACTTAAAACAAAACTCATTCCGTGTAAATCACCAGCTATTTCTAAAAAGATTTAAAGCTCGGTTTTTTAAATTAACTTGATAGGGAACAGCCGATATTCTTTGATTGCTCAAATTTTCCATTTCTTGGGATCAATAGAAAAAAAAAGAATTTCCACTTTTGATAAAAGAAGAAAATTTATAATCCCTATGCTCATTTGGAAATACTGCATTTTGGAAGAACTTTCTGTGAAATGTTGAGAATTCGCAGTTAGTATAATGATGATTGTTCCAAATTCAAATAAATTTTTTTTACAAAATATTAAATCTGTGTTCTTTCACTCTCAGCATAGAATGATCTATCAAAATACCAAAAAATTCCAA
>JAWWLR010000034.1:49668659-49678941 GCA_035041075.1 Acraspis erinacei
GGAACATATGACTCGAGCAGTAATATTGCTTTAGCAATTATAGTATGGGTAAAATACGCAAACCGTATAGCTGTAGCTGAGCGAACAATACATTATGGTTGGAATAACCAGAATTATGCGTGTATCATCGAATTATTTCTTTCAGTGTATCTGCAAAGATTAATTTATCAGTCGAAAAATTATATTCATCTTTTAACAGGATTGCTGCAATATGGTAATTTCAAAATTCCCTGACTTTCATTGACTTTACTCTGACCAAATTTTCATTTTCGCTGTCCATAATACTTTCAGGTATATAAACAACTAGGTATTGCACTTTTGATAAAATAAAGGAATTTAATTTCAAATAATCGATTTTCCAATGAAAAAGATTAATTTTGAAATAAAGAGATTAATTTTCTACCAAGAAAGATGAATTCTTAACCAAATACATGAAGTTTTAAATAAAAAGGATCAATTTTAAGTTACGAAAATTAGGTTTAAACCAAAAAAAGGTCATTTTTTAACAAAATACTTGAATTTCCAACCAAACAGATAAATTTTCAAAAAATATTTACCAAGAAGAGTAATTTTTTACCTAAAAAGACGAATTTTTTACAAAAGAATCTAGAAAATACTTAAATTTTCAATAACAGAAACAGACTTTAAATCCACCAGATAAATTTTCAGTTAAAATGTTGGATCTTTAACCAAAAAAATAAATTCTTAACCAATTAATCGAATTTTCGAATATAAAGTTGAAATTTCAATCAAGAAGATTACTTTTTTACCAAAGATGACAAATTTTGGACTAAAAATATCAATTTTCAAACAAAAAAAAATTAATAGATATATTTTTAGTGAAAAAGATCATTTAATAGCAAAAAATTGCAACAAAAGGGAATGGATTTTTAACCTACACGGTAATTTTTGATTAGATTTTCCGAATAAGATAAGCGAAAGCTTAGATAGAGCAGCTTGGGAGGTGCTTATAAGAAATAAAGATATAGAGGGCACATGGACTTTGTTCCGAGATATCATTGTTAGATGTGTGATCGAAGTGTGTGGTACTGCGGTAGTAGGAAGAATGCCTGATGATGAATTGTGTCGGTAATGCTCTTTTGCGCAGGTAGAGGAGAACTTTAAACATCGAAGGTCTTACCGATGAGGAAAGAAATAGACTTAAAAATTATTACCGACACAAAAAGAAGATACTCATACGACAAGTCAAAGAAAGTAAAGATAAAATCAGAACAGAAGAAGAGAAGAAAATACAAAAAGGTTCAACTTTATCGAAAATTGGCAGATTCTTCCAGGTTTTTAATGATATTTGCAGACCAGTTTTCAATCCCGTGATTTTCCCTGACTTTTCCGAATCCCCTAACATACAGGAACCATGTTTAATTCATAATTTAAGTGTGAATTTAAGAAGAAGAACTGATTGTCCCTAAAACGCAAAGAAGCAACTTTAATAGTAAATTTTTTCTTATGCACAGCTTAAGTTACTCTCTGGAAAATTTGTTCACATAACCTCCGTAAAGTAGTCTAAAATGTTATTTTCACATTCTGGGAATAAATTGGTGCATTGGTTGGGTTCTCTTCGTCCAATCATTTCGGCTGCGTGGTATTCTTGATCAGCAGAATCCTTATAATTTTCAGACGTAGTAGAGGGTCTGCAAGAAATAATAATTTAATAAAAAAATTAAATAAAAGATAATTCGCAAAGGTAAAAAGCGCCAAAAATCGGGTCTCGGGGAGAAAAGGTTTGCTATTACTAATACTATTTTACTATTAATTTACTGTTTTTAATTTACAAATCCAGTTATCAGTAATATTATTTTCATTCTTAAAATCATATAAACATTATGGTTTTCAGAGATCCGACTTTTAATCTGAAAAACTAATTTATATCACAAAAATCCAAAATCCTAGTTTATTCGTAAATATTCAAAATCTTAGTTATATGAGATAGTTACAAAATCTTAGCCAAAACTAGCTATTAAATATCAATTCTTATGAAAATATAATTTAAATTTAGCCTAAAGAAAATTATTTGACGGTTTAATAGTAAAACTTTATTTTTTACAATCATGTGAAGATTACTTGCGAATTGCAAAAAAATGACAGATTTTTAGAATGCTCTATTTTTCGAATTATCGTTCTGTACAAGATGCCGCTTATTTTTTTGCAAACGCATGGTGGTATTAAACCATTATCAATAAATTTAACTAGATGATAAACCAATGCTTTATATAAAAAATTTGTTTGTTCAAAAGTCGAATTTTCGCATTTTGCCGAAAACAGCGAAAGGCAAATGCATACAAAAAAATGTTTAAATAAAAATTTGCTCTTCTTTTCTAAGAAATATCACTTGCTATTTTTATATATAGCATCATTTATGAGAGAAAATAAAAATATATATTTTGGCCCTAAAAATTTTTAGCATTTATTAAACTTAAAAGTTATAGAGATGCTTTCGATATATACGAAAAAAACTGGAAACATATATGGGGAAAAAAATGTCGGAATTTCCAGAAAATCTTTATTTTTTACATCGATTTTCAACAACACGAAAAGAAGATTTTCAGGGAAACTCCACCTTTTTCAATTCTTTTTAAAAAATGGCTGTTAATATAAAAAGGCATTCCATCATTTTTATGTAAGATTAAACTTTTTTAAGGTAGGTAAAATTGATGAAATAATATATTTCATGATTTTTTCTTGTAAGCGATGCAAGAGATTACAAAAATGTAGGAAGTACACTCTTACGTAATAATTTTTTTGTACTTTTTTTTCTTTTTGATGAAAGTGGGAAAATTTTATTTAAGAAAAATAATTTCCTTTAATGTCAATAATTTGCTTAACAAGAACTAAACTCAAGAGATATATAGAAAATATTAACAGAAATATCTAAAAATAATAAACAGTCACCATTTTGCCACTTTTCGAAATTTTAAAATATTTTTTGGGAATTCGAACGTAACTTTCAGATTATCGTAAAAAATAAAAAAATAAAATTTTTTTCTTAAAACTATGAAACACGTGTTTCTTTAATCTCACTATAATCTAACATAGGTTTATAAAGGCGCACTAAAAAGTTTATTTTATACAAGAAAAAAAGTTCTTACATTATTTTTACGATTTAAGTGTTCGTTCGCAGCATCCACGATACAATTCGTGGTCCTAAAGTTATACTACGCCATAAATTATTTTTAATGTATTTTAAGTCACGTTGAGTTAGTATACCATATCCACAAAATATTTGTAATTAATGTATTTTTCAAAAAAATTTTAAGTAAAAAGCTAAACAAAATTATATTTCCTTGAATTAAATGAGTTATTGGCAAGCTAATGACTGTCGAGTAATATTCCGATGGTTACTTTCAAGGTTTTGAACTATCGTGGACTTTCTGAAATTTGGACACATTATTAGTTTTAGGCTCATTAAGTATTAAAATCTTTTTCTAAATAAAAACTTTCCCTAAATTTATTCGTTGAGTGGTTGCAATAATTATTTAAAATTTTAACGGTAAGTGCAAGTCAAATTTATATCAAGCCATATGCTTTTTGCATTTTTTTAAGTAAAAAAATGCCAACTTTCCAGAAAAAATTGTATATGAAGGACCTAACTTTAATTTCAGATATAAAAATTTTTTAAATATGTTTAACCTTAAAAGCAGCCATTAGAATATTACTCGCAAGTGAATAATTTGGTAATGAATCATATATTACAAGGAATGAAATACATAGAATAATCTATACTACCATTCTATTGGCCTTTTTGAAATTTTAAATTTCTACGAATAAATCATTTCATAGATGGAATTAATCTTCATAATATTGACCTTTGTCTTAATATATTTGTGTTTTGTTTTTCATTTATAACAGTGCAAACTCCTAACAATCCAAAAAAGGATATAGCGTAATATAATTCAAACTTTTAATTAACGCCACTACTTTTGTTAATAATTGGAAAAGATCAGAAAATAAATTAAATTTTTTTTTAAATTATTCAGAACAGCTTAATTCTTTGTGAGCCTAAAAATAATAGTGGTTCAAAATTTCCAAAAAGTGGACGTAGAGTAGTATAACTGTAGGGAGACAAAATGAAGCAAAGTTAATTCCACAAACTCTTCCTTAAATATTTGCACTTTAAAAACTGACTGTTTGAAAAAGAAGGGAATGAAAAGAGTATACAAATCTTGAAATAATATTAGGAATGAAAACATTTCGATTCAATTATCTTGAATCCGAAGAAAAGTCTTACGTGAGGAAAGCATGTAGAATCTGCGAAAAAAGACCAGCTTCGCCACTCAAAGACGTCCCTGCTGATTCGCAAATAGCTTTCAATAAGCAAGCTTTTCCCGATTGGAAAGTATCTATAATGCTTTCTACCATTTTATAAATTTCATACCGAGTCATAGTTTCGCCGGCCACTGCGGATCGACCTGAATATAGAAGAGGAAAATAAATTATATTAGAGAAGAAATCAAAAGAGGATGATTAGCAAAATATAGGAAGGAAATAGCGTATAGGATAAAGCATTTGGCTTCGAGTGTATTCCGGGAGGATCGACGGAGCTTAGGTTGTGGGATACACAATAAAAATTCCCTTTTAATATGGAAAGGGGAGGGCGTTCGCTTTTTCCATCAGTAAGCCATATTTTCTCGGCGCGAATCAAGCCCGAAGGGAAATCATGGTTCGATTATCGTTTCTGCGAAAGGCGTATTAAGATTGATTCATAAAAGAAGAAAGAATTTATAGTGATGGAAATGGGGTAATTTTTTCAACAAATTTTATGGAAATCCATTGAAGCGAGGTAATATACTAAATAAAAGATAAAGTTTATATTACAAGATAAATTTATCTCTAAAGCGACATAAGCCGTCTCAATTAAGTTTTACAATTAGATAAAATAATTAAAAAGGATCAATGGGAACGGATATGTATATATGATAATTGCTTACTTTGATGGTATTTACAAATTTTTGATTATATGGTTTAAGTTCTTTTGTAAAACTTTCTTTCGGGCCCAAAAGTAAAATTTAAGTCGTTGGAGATAAAATAAAATGAACAAAAAAAGAACATAAAAAATAATTTTAAAATATTTTTTTAATAACTTTATTTCCTTCACTCTCGACTTTAAAAACTTTTCATAAGATTTGTATTTTTCTGGAAAAAAGAAATATAGTTAAAAGTTAAAAGAAAAAAATTTCAAATGACATTTCAGAATAAAAAAATATAAGAAATGTATTACATTGAACGCAATTTCAATTTATCAAAGATTTTAATAATGTTCAATATAGATACATTTGAATTATTTGAATGAATTTGAACAATCATTTATTTATTATATTATTTTTATTTTAATGTTTATTTTGTTTAATGTTAATGTTTATTATTTATTTTAATGTTTAACAGTTGATTAATTGGAAATATTAGAAAACTCAAATTTGAAAATTACTATAATTAACATTAAAATATAATATGCAAAAAGAATTTTATTCCATTATTACATTATAAATGCTTATAAATCTTTATTTTATTTTAAATGGTAGATTGTCAAAGTGCAAGTTAGAAAGAGGGAGTTCGGATATATTCGACACATTTTGCAAGATAAATTAATTACCAAAATATTATAAGCATTCTGCATCACATTGTACGATTTTGTGCAAAAAATAAATATATTTTAAGAATAAAATTTTTTGAAATAATTAACAAATATTTTTAAATTTTTCATATCAAAAATTAAAAACTAATTTTGAAATACTTGGAAACTTGTGTGTTGCCGAGAAATAATAATTAATGCCAAAAAAAGATTTAAAAAATTCGTCTTTGGCCTAAATTTCAAAATAAAATTGCTCTTTTATATTTTTGTATTTTTCGAGCACAATACAATGGGATTGGGGTAAATTATTTTTTGAGTATTTCTTAAGTCGTTACAATACTGTAATTTATAAAAAGCTGATAACAAGCAGTAGCGTTTCACATTTTTTTGTAAACTATGATTTTCCCATTTGAAATTTAAGATTGATTTGAAAGCCCTTGTGGCACGTGTTAATATTAAACGATTAAAAGGTCTTTCTTTCTCTCTAGCAAAAAAAAAAATTTTGATTCACCCTCTTAAGGAGCTATCAAACTCTTAAATGATTCATTTCTAAAAGATGTATATTTATAAATAATTATTTAATTTATAATGTTCAAATCATTGGAAGCAAATTTCGATTCACTCAAATTTAAATTATTTGTCTTTGCAAACTTTAAAATTCAGGAACAATTAGTCAAACTGGGCACAGCGCACCGATAAAAAAAGATTCCGTAGTATATTAAAACGTTGCTTAAGTCGCTTGAATCTCTCCCTATCACTCATTCCTTCCCCTACACCCCTTTCACACCTTTGATTTCCAACCTCTCACATTACCCTTCCCCCCTTTCCGAATTTCTTCCACGGCTACTTCCCCCTTATCACGCATCAAATTTCCCTAATATCTCCTCCCCTACTTCCCCCAATTTATCTACTTCTCCGCACTTCTCCGCACTTCTCCGCATTTTCCCTACTTCCCTCTCCTGCTTTCCCCTAACCCTCCTATGATCTCTCACATTTCCTTTCATTTGTCTTCTCCCCCTCCACTCACTTCTTCTCATTTCCTCTGACTTCTCCTCGCTGAAAAAAGTACTACGAAACCTTTCCTGTATTTTATTATGTAATAATTTGATTTGACTGAAGAAAATTATTTAATTAGCTGTAATAAATGTGTAATGACTGTCAAAATTCCTTAAAATATTCCCTGATAAAAATAGAAAATCTCATTGCATATGTAAATCAAAGGTGAGAGATATTAAACATTTTCGTCTGTAATGCAGATCTGTTTCGTATAATATCATAATGTAATTGGAAAGTATACCCTTTTCGTCAGACGCCGATGGAAAGTTTTCCAATATTTCTCTGTCATATTTCATCGATCTGACATACCGAATGTATGGATTTGTCAAGTACGAGGCGTTGGAGGGTAAAGCATAATTACATTTCATCACATATCCAATAATCGTACTAACGTCGACCTCCATAGGCAAACCAAGGCCAAAAATTAACTGAAACCAAATTTTAGAAGTAAATAAAGGCATAATTAGTTTCTTTTCTCTCTCCTTTTCTCTCTTTTCCGCTTCTTTCCTCTTGAATTGGAAAAATCCCCTAAAACACCTACAATCGAGAATTTTTACCCGATTTTCTATATTTTTTTACAATTTCTAGATTTATTTATAGAAAATCATGAAGGGATTTTTAAAACGTTATGAAAAGACACTTTAAAAGAGATTTTTCTATGATACCAATTCCAAATAATTTTTATAAAGGATTTATATGTTAATTTTGTAGATTTGAGGACATCGTTGAAAGCGAAAAATCGAGAAACTAACAGGGTGAAGGTGTGAGGTTCGAAATCATCACGGCGTTTTTGTAAGTGGAGCTGGGTTTTGAAACTATTAATTTTTAGAAATTGCTGCTACCTTTACTGATTCGCTAGTATGAGTCACACGGCACATCTATCACCAAGATAAAAAAGATGTATTAATTAATAATTATTCATTTATAATTTACTAATAATTATTAATAATTTATCAAATATATTTCCATAATAATAATTAATAATAAATACTAGTAAATAATTCTTAGTAATAATTGATTATTAATTTATTAATAAGTAATTAAAATTGATAATAGAAATAATTATATTTTTTTTATTATGTAAAAAAAATTTCTAGCCAAAAGATTCGAACCCCACAGCAGCGGAGTCGCAAGCAGCCACGCTACCATCAGGCGAGCGCGGCTGGATGTGAGACGTGCCGTATGAATAATACTAATGAATCAGGGAAGGTAACCGTACCTTTCAAACATTAATATTTTTTAAACTGGTATCCACTTACCAAAAACCCATGACACGTGCTGAATGAAATCCGATAATCTTTTACAGGCAAAAATTCTTTAAAACCATGGAAAACCAGGACTTAAATTTTTGTATTTTTAAACAAAATATATTTTAATTTTGAATAAAAAACAGTTTAATTCATCCTAAAAAGATGAATTTTCCGCAAAATAGTTGATTTTTATACCAAAAAAGATCTTTCAGACAAGAAAGAAGAATCAATTCAATCAAATTGTTAAATTTGCAATAAAATAGATCAATTTTAAAGCACAAACAATAATTTTCAACAAAAGAGGATTTAATAGTCAGAAGATTTAAGATTTAAGAATCTGAAACAAAAATGTAAAAGTAGACTTTTAAAACAAAAAGAATGTTCTTTTTAAAGAAATCTTTTCAATATCTAATAAAATCAGTAAAACGGTATATTAGAGAAACATTTGTTAGTTGCTGATGTAAAAAGAAAAATTTGGATATCGTAAATAATGTGCAAAACATAGCACGTATTAAGGACATGTAACAATGTTTGAAGATTGTTGACAATGTGTATTATATTTTTCAAAAATGCTTTTTGCAGGTAAGTAAACGATTTTTTCAATAAAAAAGAACTTTATGATGAACAATAATAAATTTTTATTTTTGCTGTCACTTTATCACCACTGAGTGAATTTGTTCCAAGATTTACTAGAAAATATGTGATCTCTGTAAACATCGTCACTTGTTTTCCATTAAATTAAGATTTACAGTACCCTCCCAGTTATCGCACTACTGCTTATCGCGACTTTCCCTACTCGCTTTGATCCCACTACCGACTTTTTAAAAAATTTTGGCATTCAATGTAACCTATTTAATAAGTTAGTTCCAATTTATCAACGGCTATCAATTCTAGAAAAAAAATTCCAACCAAATCGTTTTATATGGAAACACTTACATGCCTGTCCAGTACAGAGTATGTAAAATTAACATAATAACCTCCTAATTTTTTCTGCTACATGTTTCCTCAACTGTCAAATTTTGACATTACCTTTTTTTGAATAGATTCGATTTTCTAAGCCAATTATATATGAGGGTAAACCCAAGGGGAGAAAGATTTTTGATGTGGTGGGGGAACTCACATAACGCGAATCCCAGTCCCATCCTCTCACGATAAGTGGGAGGGTATTGTATTTCAATTTTTTGTGATTTGCATAAAAGACCTTGATTTTATTTTTATCAACGTGTAATCTACAATGAATCTACAGTAGCGATAAAGAAATTGACAATTACGATTTTTCCGACAATCTTTTTTTCTGATTTTCTATGTCAAATTTGTATATAAGCTTACGAAGCTGAATTTAGTGAACCATTTTACAAGTTGTGTTCCTGGAGTCTAATTAAAAGTAATGAGAAAATCCTTAACGCTCATAAAACAAATGAGAGCATTAAGCGTGCTTACCTGCACTTTCGTTATGGCTAAATCACTAGTTGGCGAAAAAACTAAGTATCGCTTTGTTCTCGAAAGTACTGCATTGTTGTGCGATAATCCGTGATTAAGGCTACTAATAGAGAGAAGTGAGAACAGTACTATTAAGATCACTTTAACTACATCAATCTTGTTGAAGGATTGCATTTCGAGGCAAGAGCAGATGAAATGCTCTCTTGAGTTTGACTTAAAAATTTTCTGAAGTGGGCAGAGCAAAACTAATGGTACATTCTAGTTACCGTCCGTCGTACTGCTAACTAGTTCATTAGTACCAGATTGCTACAAAAGAAATTTTTTCGCAGGGTGATAAATGCTTTTAAATAAATAATAGAATTAGATTTGCAGTATTCGACACGTTAAGAGTTTAAAGTAACGCATTTTCTTTTTCAAAAAGTAACGCTTTAGCTTAAAGTAACTTTTTTCTAATAAAATGTTTAAAAAATTCTTTTTAATGTATTTTAATTTATCTAATTTAATAAAGAATGTTAAATTAATAATATGTCAATTGTTATTATTTTAAACTATTATTAATTCTCAGTCACAAAATTGGCATAGAATTTTCTTTTTATTCAATAAATCTAGTTTTTTTAAACTTCTTAACATAAACGAAATATTTACCATGCAAACATGTTGTGAAGTAAAATTTAATCACTCTGAGGAGTACATACATTAATGTTAAAATCGGTTCCCCCACACCGCCCCATGGGGGTGGTGGTGGGGGCAAGTTCGAAATCTTAAATGGGAACCCCTATTTTTTATTGAGATCCGAAGCTCTATTGCCCTTATTTTTAACATTTTCAAAGAGAAGGAGGTTCTACCTATGTTTGTCGCGATGTATTTTTTACGTACGAGTTTTTATTGCACTCGTTCAACGATTCTTTAGCGATTTGAAAAATTCTTTTTTTACGTGGTCAGTCATGTC
>JAWWLR010000034.1:49836126-49847221 GCA_035041075.1 Acraspis erinacei
TGGATATATATATATATATATATATATATATATATATATATATATTGTATAAAAATATACAAGATTCTTTAATCATTAACAAAGATTAGATTTTATGACAGTCCGAATGACCCTTTTTTAGGGCAATTATACACTCAAAGTAATAAATCGTTCGTTTTGGAGTCATAAATATGCGGCACAAGACATAAATATATATCTTCAAGGCACAGAACTTGTCTCCCAGACATAAATTGAAGTCTGGCTCTGTCTCAAAACTGAGCCCTGCTTAAGTCGACCTTTTCGATTTCAGCATGTCTCGATTGGGGGCAATTCAAGTGAAAACCAAGTCGAAGGATTTTTACTCGAGTATAAGATAAAGTTTGAAATATTAAAAATCAATAAAACCAGAAAGCGTAAATAAAAGCCTTTAAAAATTGAAATATCCGATGCTTTAATTGGGAAAATTCCGCTTATAATTATAAAAAAGAATTTAGATTCGACCTGAATCTATTCGAGGTAATTACAAAGAAAATTACTTCAGTATGAATAAAAGTTGTTCAAATATCGTTGGAAGTAACGTTAGCAGTCTCGTCTTGGATTTATATGTGCTCGTCTGTCGATTAATTTTTGAAAGTGGTGCTTGAGGTAGTTTCCAATTAAACTTTAACCACCTCTCGGACCTCCTAAGTAAAGCTTCATTCTTTAGCACAGGTCTCGATGGGAAATCTTGCGTAATGAGGGCCCTTTGTGAGGCCGGGCAAAGGAGCGAATCGGAAATTGGACAAGGCACTTTCGTTCAAGAACTTCTGCACGCCATTTTCACGTAAGTCTGGATATAGACATTTACGGGTTGTTTACCAGTAGCGAATCACTGCTTGCCAATCTTAATTATTACTTATAATTTGATTTCCAGATTACCGAACGACGGTACGAGTTTCGAATCGATCGAACACAAAGTCTACGACTATGCATATCAGACGAAGGAAGACTGCACAGCGTTGTATCCAACCTGTAAACATTCCATTTACGAAGTCGTCATTTGAATTAAAATATAGTTTATATGCGCGATATAACTCTTATTTATTTTTTATTTACTGACTGCTATTTTTTTACGTTCGGATCGATCTAAATATTTTTTTTGTAAACTGTAAAAGAAATGATTTAGTTCTGCCGTGATTTAAGAAAACACCGTTAACTGCATAAAATCGTAAAAATAAGTTTTCTATATCGTTGGAATTGCGGAGAAAAGATACACCTGATTATTAAAATAATTTTTTTAATTGGTAATGTCTTTTTAAATAATTCTTGCTAAATTTTCGGAAAGGCCGTTAATTGCAAGATTTGGCGATCCGTAATTGGGGAGAGAGCCGTTATGCGAGACCGTTATGTGCATGTGTGCTTACGGCGTTCTTCTGAATCATCGAACCGCGGGAAAAAAGGTTTGTTAACTCGAGAAACGCCGTAACTATATATTTTAAGCTGCATAATGCAAAATTATTATTCAAAGTTGGTATTTTCAATTGTTTAATGTGGAAAAAAATGGAAATTTTCAATTGTGAACCTTTAGAATTAAATACTTCTAAAAAAAGCTTCAAAATAAAAATTAATTTCAAATGATAAATACTAAAAAATAAAAAATATATACTACTGAAACTTGAAAATTAAACAAATCCGAACTGCACTTAAGACTAAAAAGATTAATTATACTTTTCGAACTTCGACCAATTAAATTTTAGTCAAACTAAAATTTAATAATTTTATATTTAAGCATTTTAAATAGCTTGGTTTCCATTTTAAACGCACAAAACTTTCTGGCGTTTAAATTATTCTACATTGAAAAGTATCGAAATGATGGACTTGATAGTTGCATACTTAGCAGTTTATTAGTAATGAACCTATTTTAAATGAAACGCCTTCCGAGTAAATTCAAACACTAAAGTTTTTTGTTTTGAAAATCGTTCGGAAAAGGGGGACATTTCATACTAAGTTATAAAGAAAAAAATTAATTTTTCTATTAAACAATTGAATAGTTTCTTTAATTTTTAATGGTTTCATTTTTAGAATTCATAATTTTCATGGTAAAGCCACGAAAAGTATAATTGAGATTTTTTAAATAGTTCATTTATAAACGATTTAAATTTACTTAAAGGCATCTATTTAGTTTAAATTTCGCAATGAAAATTTAAATGGTTTAATTTCGAAAAAAATTATTGAAAATTTAAAAATTGTTAATTTCTAAACGATTGAATTTACTTGAAGTAAGAAAAATTTGTATGGGTTTTAGTACAAGAAAGTTTTAATATCACAATACTTCTAGACATAATTTTTCAAATCTTTAGATTATGCTCGCATTTGTTTAAGTTTCAAGTTTCTATAGTATAAATTTTTTTTATTTTAATATTTTACATTTACAATAACTTTTTATTTCGAACGTTTTTTTTAGTGTAGTAAAATTTTTAAGGTTCAAAATTAAAAATTGTTCCATTATGAACAGTGAAAATGTAGGTGAATTTGTTTTTTGATTTCAAAGAATTTGTCTAATCAGCTTTGATGTTGAAAAAATTTAATTTGATTTAATAAGAAAATAGATTTCGAGAATTTCAGAAGCTTTGTCTTTTAACTATTTAACTTACCTTTCAATTTTAAAGTGTCAATTTTTGGTCGTTTTGAAATTCAATTCATTAAACTTTATAAGTTTTTCGCTGTTAAATTATAAAAATTTTGAATTCTCTTAAAGATAAATTATAGTATTTTAATTTCGCTGAATTTAAAGTGATCTATTTTCAAAAATTCTCATAGAAAAATTTTCTATTGTTAATGTTATGGAATTGTTCTTTACTGACATTTTCATCTGAAATTATTCAACTTTGAGAGTTTTTAATTAAAAATAAAAAGTTTCAATTCTCAACGCTTCGAATTAGAAAGGAGAAAATCATAATTTACTTTAGTTCAAAAATTTATTGAATTCCTTATTTAAATAGGTGCTCTTTATAATCTGCACGACACCGGCGTTCCTGATCTCATGACGTACGCTAAATTTGTTAAAAATAGTTGATTTATTTTACAATTATTCTGTTTTTAATGCATCTATTTAATTGTTTTATGATTATAATGTGAAATTTTAGTACATGATTATAATCCAAATATTGTTTGAACTGTTTTCCGTTTCAGTCAATAATTTCGAGTTTGTCTTTTACTTCACACATTCAGAATTTTTGTAAATTTAATACATGAAAGTTAATTATTTCCTCTTGAATTTCGTATTATTTATTATTCATGAAATTGAATAAAACTTATAATTTTGTTATGTATATGTCTGGGTTTTTTTCAGAAAAAAGATCAAGTTTCAATTTATTGAAATAGATAACATTAATATCTATTTGGCTGCTTAAAAAAAGCGTAAAAAAGATAGAACAATTATGAATAATAATATAATATGAGATGCAATATTGCATAATAATTATAATTTCATAATTTAATAATATTTTATAATAATTCCACTATTTTATATTCTTTTCCGTGAACGACGTTTTCTCAAGTTACGACAGGCCAATTTTTAAGGCCCGTGATTCGAAGAGAGCCGTAACTGCTCGTTACGTCGTTTTCCGAATTACAGCATCCCAATCAAAACCCTCAACTGCATTTTGGATAATTAATTAACATTTCTTACCCATTTTTTTGCAAAGAAGGAAAGATCATATGCAAAGTTAGTCAAGAACAACAACAAAAACTGCCGAAAATCAATTTAAAACCGCGATACACGCGAATAAAGGTTCGGACAGTCTTCTTTCATTTTGCAGTTAACGGTGTTTCTTTTAATCACGGCAGCAGTTAATCTAAACTGTCCTACTTGAATTTAATTTTCGTGCTCAAATAATTTTAAATAGATTAATTGAGTAGATTCGAATCGACATAAACAATAAGTAAGGGAAAAATGGCGACTTCCGTCCTCATGGACCCTAAAGGATGTTACATCATAGACCTTAATGTAGTGAAGGAAATAGCAGACGACAGTACCTGACCCGTGGAGACCAATTTGTCTGACCGCGAGCTATATGTCAAATTATGTACACCGGCTGTTCATGAACCTCGACGTTATGTTCCTGCCTATGAAGAACGCACGGGACTATCATCCATACGTCTAGCCAGGATTCTCTTGAATCTGGAAGTCTATTGTTCCCTGATTGAAGTGATGAGCTGACATGCCCGAATCTGAACCTCTGTGTTTTGAGTTCACAATCTGTCATCCAGGTCGCGACTAAACGTTGAATACCAACCCTGCGGCTCCTCAATTTTCATAAAAAATAAGAATGTAAAAAAAATTATTGGGATGAGTGATTGTTATTTAGATTTAATGTTTGCCCATGGTCGCACGCTTATTTTCAGATTTGACAGTTGAGAGATTCTTAAACTTGAAATTAGGTGATTTTATTAATAGACAATTAGACATTTAAGTTATTCTATTTGGATTGATAGGTTGTCCGGGAGCATATTAATTAGTTCCAACCAATCAATCTCAGCTATTCACAGACAGCTTTCAAAATTGTCATCAACTACTTACGTCTTATCTGAGCGGTCATTAGTGATTTTTATTTTTGTAAGGTGCAAATTTCCAAACATAGACTTTCCTCGAAATTTTATCCAAATCGGTTCATATTTATTCAATGCCTCAGGCACATCTATTTTTTCATAATATTGGCCTGAAGAAATTGGGCTAAAACGTTTATTTAACGTACCTTTGTTAGTTTTAATTGAAATCAATCCTCCACTTAGAATTATAATTTTTGTGTAATACTTATTATATCTCAATTAAAAAATTGGACGTTTTTCAAATTTCAAAAAAAATCCGACACAATAATTGGGGTGAAAAATGGAATTTTTCTATAGTTAGTAAGTGACAATTTTCAAACATTTTAAATAAATCTAATAAATTATTGTTAAAGGAATAGAGGACACAAAAATTAAAAAATTAGAAGAAATCAAAGAAGGTGTCCAATGCAATATTCTAAAAATAGCTCGTTTATTTATTTTCGATATAAATATTTGTATACAAAATTTTCAAAAAAATCCAAGTTGACGGCTGATCCTGGATTTTTTTTTAATTTTTGGACTTTTGGGATCATCGGATGATTTCTAAAATCAAAATACTTTTTTTTATACAAGTTTAGAAATATTTCATTGCAAAGTACAGAAATGAAGTATTTTTTGGAATATTTAATTAGTATTCTTTCAACAATTTTTAACTTCTGGGATCATCGCATGATTTATTAAGTTAAACTTTTCTTTCTATAAATGTTTCACAATATTTTATTAATTACTGCAGAAATGAGTAGTTTTTAGAATATTTCAATTCTCTGCCATGTTGAAATAGACAATTTCGCGTAAAATTAGCATCATTCTCCCTCTTTTTATATTAATTTTTTTCATTCAAAAGAAAAATATTTTTAAATATTCTGTAACAAATTTTTCATTATTTAAACCATTTTAATTTCTTCAAATATTTTTTGTCTACTAACTCATTCAAAGGAAATTTTTTGCAGTTCAATCAGACAATTTGTCATTCTTAGGAAGACTAAACTTTGTTTCAAGCATTTGCCAAATGTGTAAGTAATTCATTATAATTTACTTATAACTTTTTCTCAAAAATAGGTAGAAAACCCTGGTTATTCTAAAATATGGTTAACTTTTTCACTTAGTATTTAAAAAGAATATTTTTTCTGAAATAAATGTTTAGAGTATACCTAATTCTGTCCTTAATGTGGTAATTTTTCATTTTTAATAGCATGTTTTTTTCAAAAATTTAATCCAATTATTTGAACAATAATATGAAATATGAGGTGTACATTTTGATGAAAAGGCGATAAAAGATTGCATTTTTTCTTCTAAATTTAGTTCAGTATATCGCTTATAGTTAAATATTTAAACTTTATACAAGTGATTTAGGTAATTAGTGTGTAATTCTTCAGTAAGATTTCATTCCAAAAGAATAAACGAAAAGAATTTTGTAAAACAGTTAAAAATCAGGTCGTAAATGCTTAAGAACATTTCATTTATCTAATAGAAATAATTTTCTGGCTAAAAAGAATGAACAAAAAGAGAGATGAATATAATTTTGTATTGAAAAAAATTTTTTCCAATATTAATCTAATGGGATTTTCCAAGCCTTTGCGATAATGTTTTAATATTAACCGATTTGTCTGAAATTTTAGGTGAATTTTTTTCCCCAAAACCTCATAAAACTGTAAAGGCTCTCCAGAAGTCAATATTTTGGATCACGTTAGTGTGTGTATTTCAAGCGTAAATATTAAATATTAAATTTTGTAAATAATTTTTGTAAATGAAGTATTATAATTTATAGTTATATTTATATAAACGCATTAGAAAAGATATCATATTATTTATTGTATCCCGCTTTCCACAACATAATACTTTCTGTCGTATTTTCTTAATATTGTTTCAAATTTTTGATCCTAACAACACGTTAGAATAAGAAATGAGTACCTTGTTGAAGTAATAAGTTTAGAGTAAGACTTTTTAATCTTCCATTTATATCAGGCGGTAATGCTCCGAGTTTGTAACCGAAAAGTCTGGGCTTGATTCTTGCTGCCTGCATTTTGGGTCAACTTTTTTTATTCAAACTTTTTTTACTGAATTGATTAAATCATTATTTTTTATTGCATTTGTTAAATAATTTTCTATCTCGTAAAAGAAGCAAAAAATAACTCTTGGATGTTATATTCTCATTGCGTTTTAACAGAGGGCAATTTTTCTTGGTATGGTCACTTAGCACCAAAATGGCGGCCACATCTGTGAAAAAGGTACCGTTGTGCATGCAACCGAGCAAACCAGTTAATCAGTATTCTCAATGAAAACGTAACACTAGTTAGGACCAGAGGAAGAGTTGTTTAAAGAAACATGTCTCTCGATAAAAGTGAACATATCATCACTTTCTTAATTTTCATGTCTTTTTTTAAATTATTACTTGCTTCGGAAGTAAATAATAATTGTATTTTAAATGTTACAAGCAGCAAATCTAAGAGAGAAGCTTCAGGATTTAAGAGATATCTTATTTTTCCACAAGGAAGTAATGTTCAGGTTAGTTAGTATTTCTGAATTTTAACATTGTCTTATTTTAAAACTGAAAACTTGAGTTTCAACCATTTATAATACTTAAGATAATCAGGTGGCTTTTTATAATCGAAGAAAAATGTTTCTGTTTTTTCACGGTTCGTAAACGAATTTTATGTTCGTTGAGATTACAAAATTGTATCTCTTGAGCCTGGAAATTTTTTCATTTGAAATAATCAAAAATAAACTGCAAATTAGAACACTCAAAGTAGAACTCTTTTAAATTTTAAGCTTTAAAATTTCAGATTAACCAAAATTGCAATTCAGACATTTTTAACGCAAACGCTTAATACTTTAAACTTATCAAATAGAAGCTTTTAACACATTCCAATTTAAGAATTTTAAACTAATTTACGTTAAAATGCAACATTTTTTGATTCTAACTTACAAGATTGATGGGAAAAAAATATAAGTTCACGCTATAGTTTTCAATGTTATCAATTAAAACTGATCATTCCTTTCAACTCGAATTATTAAGAAAGTTAAAAATAAAACAGCTACGTCTTCCTAATCAGTATAAAATCAAATATAAAAAGTTCCCTCCTTTCATCTGAGTTTTCATAACGCCAAACTTACCCCACCCAATAAAAAAATGTTTAAAAGAAAAAAATGGCGTCTTCCATTTCATAAAAATAATTATGAGCCAAAATTTTCCACTTCCCAATTTAATAAAAAATTTCAGAAGAAAATAAGTGTCTCCTCCAGGTTAGAAAAAATAGAAAATAAAAATTTGTTTATCTTCTAATGCAGAAACTATTAAACTCAAATTTCTCCCGAAATAAAAAATTCCCCCCTTCAACTTAATACAACTACTAAATAGAATAAAAAGCACATTCCAGATCGAAAAAAAATTCTAACAAAAATTTCGTTCTTTCCATCTGTAATAAAATCTTATTAAAACAAAATTTCTGTCTTTAAAATAAGAAAAAATGATAAAGCAAGACTTCTCATTTCAACCGAACAAAAATGTAAGAAATAAAAAATTTTAGTTTCCTAAATCAGAAATCAAAATTGAAAACTAAAGATTTCTTTCTTAAACTTAAAAGAAATGTTTAAAGAAAAAAATTGCCTTTCCCATTTTAGAAATAGAATAAGGAAAATAAATTGCATCCTGTTCAACACAATAAAAATTATAACAACAAAGAAGATTGTCTTTCAATTCACAAAAAAATGGTTAACAAATGTTTTTCCTTTAAATCTATATAAATATTTAAAAAAAATAAATGTCTACTTCAGCTTAGAAATACTTGTCAAAACAAAATCTTCTCCTTTCAAACACAATTAAAAAAAATGTTCCTCTTCCTGTTCAGAAAAACTAGAGAAATAAAATTTTTCACCTTGCAACTGGATAAAAAAGCTTTTAAAAAAATTGCGCTCTTGCACTTCAGAGAAGAGATTGAAAATAAAAATTTCCCTTCTTTCAGCTCAATAAAAATCCAATAAGAAAACATTGCATCTTCCAATTCAGAAAAAAATAATTAAAATTTCGTGCTTTTCCACTCCTTCGTTTCAAATCCGAAAAAATAAAGAACAAAACTTTTGTTTTTTCGTCTCGAAACTTTTATCAAGTTCATTTGCCAAATTTGCGAGGAATTTTTCCAGCTTCCAGTTTACCAACATTTTTAATGCTAAAATTTTTAAATATTATATTTTTCTCACTATTCTTAAGGGAATAATTTTTTTGTGATCCTGACGAACAGTAGAGAACTTTTTAGATCCCCGGAGAAGAAAGTACTCAACTTTTGTATTTTCGATACACCCTAATGGCTCCATGAATAATAATAAACTATCATATCATAACAAGACAATAACTGATAAAATATTTATGGACCCATAGATATTATTCTTAAAATCTAAAATAACTGATGATTTTCTTCTAAATTGTTATCTTTAATATTTTTTTCCATCAGTTAATTTATTGTATGACGATTGGAACATTTTCGAAGCCACAGGGCTTTTTCACTATGGGTGTCACTGCAGGTTTGGCTTATGAATTACCTCATGAAAATACAGTGAAGTTCAGAAAACCTGCCGAAGTCTATCATCGTAGAAGCAGAAGGGAATTATACCACAAAGTGGAGCTGATGTTGAGAACGTGAGTCTAATGCACTAAACTCAGCTTTCTTTCAAATTGCATGATGTAAATCTAAAGTCTGCTCTATGACCTAAGTGAAGGGAAAAATTAATCGAAAGCTCCCGTATCGTAAACAAAGGATTTCAAACGACAATGGCTCAAGGAGCAAGCAAAATTTAAATTGAATTACGACTTCAGCAAAGAATAAAAAGTACTAAGTATAGGAATGAGGTTTGCGAATTTTTCTTCTCTTTATGAAGACGAAAAAAAAAGAAACGGTGAATTTATGTATCTTGAGAAGAATAGAAATTGATAAGAAGGAAATAATGGAATAACCTCTTTGGATTCGTTTAATGAATATTAAAGTAGAAGAGTAAATATAGTTCAAAATTGGTTTAATTTCTAAAAATTAGGGAATATAATGTAATGTAAAATATGTGGGACCGCGGTTTTATTTGTAGTTAATTTATTTTCATTGTATTATTGTGGAAAATCCTATTCGCATGGTGAATATTTTTGATTTTCAGTAGATTATAATAAAAGCTTGTTTCAAAAAAGATTTTTTACTTTTTTATACTAAATATAAACAGAATTTGGTATAACCGTTAATTGAACAATAAAAAATGAGTGAATCTATTTGTTAATTTTTAATTCAATTCTTAGAGTGTTTTTTCATTCGAGAATATTGTTTATGACGTTTCTTGATGATAATTTTTAAAAGAGTCTGCCAATTTCGTGAAAGATTACCCTTCCAGATTATATTTAAGTAGTAACTTGATCGTTTTTTACTCGTTTTTTTCTCTGAATATTAATAGAATTATATCAGAAAATGGACCTGTTATTGGTTGGAAGCTACATTTTTTGATAAAAAGTCTACCATTATATTTCGTGCTCTGAATTCACCTAGTTTCTTTCAAATTTTACTATTTAGCTGAGAATTTTAATTATTTAGATAAAAATGAAACTACTTTGTTGAAGAAAATTTGATTGCTACTTTTGAATCAATTTTCTTAAAGAAAAATGTAACTATACCATTTTTGGTTAAGAATTTACCCTTTTTAGTTGAAAATATAACTAATTCTTCGGCTCTTCATGAATTTTACTGATATTTTGTATTGAATTGATGATTGATTGAATTTGATAAAAATTGATTATTATCCACAGAAACTTTTTTTTGCCTCAATGAGCAATGGTGTAATTGATTTCATGGTCAGTACCAAGTAGTACTTTAAGATCGATGTAACGTGAAGCGAATAATCGAACTGGTTAGGGTGGTCGTTAATACGAAATCTAATTGGCCTGTAGTCATTCAGTAATTGCTACGATTTCCCGTTCCTAAACTCTGGGATGGTAGTTAGGCATTAGATGCCCTACTCATGTTACAAGAAGCTATTATCCATTGTAGTAAATGCCTTGAGGATATAACAATTATTATACAAACTTAGCTTCTGAACATAACCGTAATTATCGGAAAGTGTAGTTCATAGCAACAAGGCTAATTAACATTAGATTCATAAATAATTTTCTTCCTCGTAGACAGGGCAAAGACGGCAAGGCTTGCGTATTAAAGGCCCTTTGTAACGCTGGCAAACGAAACAGCTCGAAGGTTGGGAAAGGATCCTTTATGGAAGAGATCCTACACTCCATATTCACGTGAGTTTTGCATAACTTTGAATTCCGAGTTTAAATAATTTATGTATGCGTCCAACAGTGAATTACTTACGCTCCAAGGAATCTAACACTGTAATGAACGGCGCGAAGAACTGTGTCCAAGTTTTTTCGTGCGCAAGAAAATGGTAGAAAACTGATCACTGTATCGCTGAAGCAACAATACAAATAAATTTGCGTTTTCTGCATTTAATGCGATTAGTTTGGAATCACATATTTCCAATCAACCAATAGCCATTTCCATTG
>JAWWLR010000034.1:49875639-49886228 GCA_035041075.1 Acraspis erinacei
ATTTTTATACTGAGAAGGTCACCAGCCTTCAGCAGCGTTGTATTAGACGGGAGTGCATGCGATCCCACCTGTTAAGGGGCGGACGCGGATTTTTTAAAGCAGTTTCTTTTACGAATTGCTAAAATTCGCATATTATCACCTTAGGAAACTTTGGTAATAACTTAATAATGCGTAGATTAGCAATCCAAAAAGAATTTCAAAGAGTGTATCCCTTTTTATTTTTGTTGATTTTATTTCCATGTACTTTTCTGTTTTAACTATAACTTTTTGTTGCATCTGTTACCAAAGAGAAACCTGCTATTGCTTAATCGCAGGAAGAAGAATAAGTTATAACTGGAGAATAATTGAAAGCGTTTGTAGATTAAACTGATTGGTTCATAGAACATAAATTTGAATTCCGTTAAGCTAGAAATAAAAAAACCGGAAGGAATTATAATTTATCTTGCAGAAAGGAAAGCACCTGAGTTATGTAAGATTTTCTGATCGTAATTGCTAGACTTAGAGGTAGTTTAAAAAATGAAGATATTGGACAGAAAGAAAGCTAAGCACTTTACTAAGCTTTCGTTGATTGCAAAGCTTACTCAAGCGAGTCTTAGATCCTCTGTCTATTTGTACTAACATGAAGAATTGCCTGGTATCGAAGTCACCTATCGATCATTTTCCCTCCTGTTTCACTGAGAAGCAACAATTTCCTGTTTCCTAAAGAGCTTACTGAAGTGAGTTACGAGATATTTCCACCAAGAGGGATCGATCTTCCGTCTAGTGCAGGAAGTTTTATATCTACTGTGGTGGCACTGAAATACTTTACTCTTTCATTTTCTACCCCTGCCCTGTTACCCTCGAGGTACAATCACCAACCCTGTTTCTCCTCTGCCCTCTCTCTAATAACACAATACCCAGCCAACCGATCAAATCTCATAACAAAAAGTCACATAAACATTGAAATTGATCATAGAAGGTCTCCGTATACCTCAAATAAAGCTATCACCAACAAATTATTAAATTTTATGTATGTTTCTACATTTTAGTCCAAATTCCTATTAGATAAATGTCTATTTGAATAATAAAAATATTTGTAAATGCAAATCTGACCAACGTCCTACTGACAATTTATATAAATTAAAGAATAACATAAAAATAAAAATAAGTAAAGCCATATTTCAAAACATATTTATTTTTATATTTCTTGCTTTTCGGCAACTGCGGTGTGTCTTTTATAATTTTAAGCTACGTATATTTTTTATTATTTAGTAATATAAGGAAAAAAGGAGATGATAATCTCATAAAATGATATCAATTGTATCTGATTTGAACCAATTAGGTTCAGTAAATTATTCCTTTTTATAATATCGAATCCAAAAAAATATGTGATTGTAAAAAGAATGTCAAAATGAAAAATAATATTTTATAAAATTAAATGTTGTCTGAAAAAGATCTACTCTCGTCGCTCTACCGGAAATGGAACCACAGAATTTCCGATTGCCGGTCAGGTGCTTTCCCATTAATCAATTAGAGAGGCCGAAAGAAGTGAAGATATTGTTTTCACGGCCGTGAAATTAGAAATCAACCGACCGATCAAGTTAACTCTCTAAATAACAGAAAATACTTCACTTCATTAGAGACAAGATAGAAAATAAATTAAATACATTATTTAAATTAAATTATTTCTGGGAAAAGATTTACTCTCGTTGCTCCACTGCGAATCGAACCACAGAACTTCCAGAAAATTACACAGTAGGTTACATGAAGACAATATTCAATAAGCATTGACAGATATGGACGAGTTTACAGAAAACTACTGCTAATATTTAAATAGTGGCTGCGAATTGTCTCGAAGAACTGGGAGAGTTGGTAAAGAGAATATTCGGACTACTAGCCAAGCTTATGAAAAAACAATTTGAACCTGGCATCCTGAGTTTTGAGACAAGACAATTTGTTTAAAATTATTATATTTAAATCGAACTAATAAATAAATTTCCAAGAATGATGCGGCAAACCTATATTCAAATTTCTAACTACACAATCTCTCTTGTGTTCAGCACTTCCAGTTTTTAATATCTGCTAGTTGTACCTAAACAAACTTTATCGCAACATTGGCATTTTATCAAATAAATAAATTCATACAAATTTTAAATGGTAACAATTACTGTGCTTTTTCAATTAATAATTATCTGAAGTATCAGTATTTCCAAAATATCACTTGATATTACATTTTTTAATGAACTTCTTAAATATACAGAGAGACCTTAAATGTACTGTAAATTAATTTTTAAATAAAATGTATTTTAAACATGAATTAATTTGGTTTTCTTATTAGTGCTATTAAAAATCTCATGATTGCGATCAGTAATAATGGCGTTAACTAAATGAGACGCATATATTTTTTGTACTAATGTTGTGTTTAATTGATTTATTTTTTCTTTTGTAAATTAAATACCACTTAATTTGACAAATCTATTAACTAAACCTTTCAATCAATCTACTTTATGATAAAATAAATTATGTGAATTTTAATTAAAATATCACCCAGGACAAGACGCTTCTTTACCAATTGCTTAATAAATCACCATTTAGAATTTATAATATTTGTAAATAAAGATTGTTAATAACTTTATTAATTGCGCTATAATGGCTGAATTTAATTTAGTCCTTCATATATTTAAATACATATGAAAAACATCCGCTTTTTCAGAAAAAACAAATTGCTGACATATTATCATCATAACTTTTATAAAGAATAGATGTGAATCTTAATAGTATAAGAGCTCCATTTCAATATCTTGTAAAACTAAATATTTTTTTTTCGATACTAAAAGCTTCATTGGAAAAGCGCCCAATCGGCAATCGGAAGTTCTGTGATTCCATTCCCAGTGGAGCGACGAGAGTAGATCTTTTTTCAGACAAAATGTGATTTTAAAATTTAATAAATTTACTTTCCATCTAGTCAGAAATGACGTTAAATATTTTCTGTTGTTTGAAGAGTTAACTTTATTTCTATTTTCACTGATTATGGAATGACTTCTACACTGGTGGATGGTAACTACCTTTTGAGAAAATACAGATTCCTTTAAATTACTCGCAACATAAATGTAACACCTGGCTTGAGATATCGTATATTTCTGAAAAAGTATTCTCCTTTCTATGTATCTAACAGCTTAATTGATTATATAAATTGGTTTTGAAATATTAAAAATATATTTAGATAAATTACCAATAGAAGAAGCAAATGTATAAAAAATCAGTTTTAAAGTTAACTTAGGTTCGTAGACCTTAGGGAGATCATAATACTTAGTTATAACACTACAAGAGCAATTGAGTACACTTATTTTTCTTGAGTTACTTTCTCAGCGCTGAATCGTAACTCCTCTTTTATTATTGCCAGTTGCATTCTTATTGTCCATAAAACATACCTAGATAAAAAGCTTAGTTTTATTTGAAAGCAAATACAACTTCTTCAGAGATTTCTACTTTTACAGCCAATTAAAATGTTTATGTATATGCACAAAGTAAACAAAAGGCCCCTTAAATTGGAATCTGGGAAAAGCCTTTTAAAATGGAGAGCAGAATGTACATTTAAAATAGATCCAGTAATACATCATACTCACGACTCTGAACCAGTAATGTCACAAAAATTTCAGTAGATTGTTCAGATTCATTTATCTACTTCAAGGTAGATATTATACTGCAATGCTGCTAAAAGCTCTTTTCAAGCTCTAGAGGGTATAGTTGCAGGAGAATTTACTTCTAGATAAATTTACCGACAGGTGGATCAACTCAGAGTGTGTAATAATATTTTACTCTGAAGATCTGGGGTAAGAAGGGAGCTTTATTCCTTTCACGTTTCATCTCGGTTTTAACGGTCAATACCGATTACCTCGCCGGTTCCAATATAAAACCCGCTCCCAACCTTCTGCACCTTCCACTGTTCGGAAAATCACTCTCGGCTATACAGGGTCTTCAAGATTCCCCGTAATGCAATCCAACGTCTGGAAGAAAACTAGGACTGACTTTGATTCGGCAGGACTTAAAGCGGTGGAGGCGCTTACTGAAAAAGGAACGCGACAATATTCTTTTTGCGACGTGAGAGAATAGGATTTTTCTAGAAAAAGGATCGACGGCTTCTTCAGAATCCTCTCGATTCTTCCATCAGAATCGAAAAGACCTAGATTGATGTGTGAGCACGGGAGAATACATCAAGGCTGAAAAATATCTTCAATTTTCGGTGCATTTAACATTCTACACAGCAGGAAACATATTGTTTCAATCTTTTTTCTCAGGCTCCGAATTTATAAACTTCCGACGAATTTCTCCAGTACTGAAAAAGAAATAGAAGAGGCATTTTAGGGTAGACCCAAATTCTGAGACAAAGTATCTGCTAGTTGTTATTTTAAGCAAGGAAATATTTTAAATTTTAATTTACTTTCAAACTATAGTTGTATTTTTGCAAAAAATGAATAAATTTTTACCATTCGAGATGAATTTTTAAATCCAAATGATGAATTTTCAACAAGTTTTGAATTTCTAAACAAAAAGATTAATTTTCAAATTATCAACAAAATACATCAATTTTTAATTTACTAATTGAATTTTTATTCAAAAAGCCTAATTTTCTAGCAAAAAAGACGAATTATCAACATGTTACATAAGTTTTCAACCAAAGAGATACGTTTTCAACTAAAAATTATTAATCATCTACGATAGTAAGTAATTTTTCAGAAAGTAGTTTAATTATTCAACCAAGGAGTTAAATTCCTAACCTAAAAAGAATCATTTTTAATAAGAAATGTAATATTGAATATTGCAATAAGAAAACGTTTTGTTTCAAATGAAAAACAGTTAATTTAACGAAAAAGATGAATTTCTAGTGAAATACTTGAATCCTGAACTAAAACGGATTTATCTTCGATCAAGCAGTTGCTTTTTTAATTGAAAAATTCGATTTTCTACCAGAAAAGATGAATTATCTATAAATTTTAAGAATTTTTCTACCAAATAGTTGAATTTCTAAAATAAAGAAGAAAAAACTTCAAGTAAAAATGAATTATTCAAATATTTATTTTTAAAAATTAAATTTAAATTATTGGATTCTTTATTGAAAATTATGAATTATTAAAACAAAAGTTAATTTTTCACCAAACAGTAGAATATTAACAAAATAGTGAAATTTTCGATTAAAAAGATTGATTTTTATCCTAGAAAACGAATTTTCAACTAAAGAGATAATTTGAAGAAAAAAATTAAGAACTGATCTTTAACAAAAAAATATTTCAGTTTTAAGGTAGTTCTCGTGCCAAAAGTCAGATATCTGAAAAAATAGTTTTTCTATGATTCTAATGATCAAAATATTATAACTAACGACATCCCAAATAAGCAAACTTTATTTTTTATGAAAAAAGTTAAAAATCACAAAAAAATACATTAATCTTAACTATGTTTTTTGCATTTGAACTTTTTCTGATCACTGCTTCTTACCAATTTAAAAAAAATGATGGCATTTTAATAAATGACGGATTATTTTTTCCGAGAAAACATTCTCTAGAAGTGTACTGTTTCCAATAAAATTTTAAAAGCAACTAAATCATCTTAAATTATAATTATTTGTTTAAAAATTAATAATATTTAAAATTTTTTTTAACGATTTAGACCCATAGAAGAAGCCATAGAAAAATTTACTTTCAGAATTGGAAACAGTTGAGTTGTAGCTGGTTGTAGAGAATATATTCCCCGGAAAAACTAGCCGTCATTTATTAAAATGCAATCATTTTTCAAAAATCGGTAAGAAGCGATAATCAGAAAAAATTCAACTGCAAAAAACATGGTTCAAATTAATGTTTATTTTCATGAATTTTAACCTTTTTTATAACAAATAATGTTCTTTATTTGGGAATAAGAACAGTTATAATATTTTGATTCTTTGAATTATAAAAAAACTATTTTTTCCAGATATCTGACATTTGGCACGAGAACTACCTTAAAGAAAAAACTGTTACAAAATTTATAATTTGACATATTGAACCATCTTTCGGCACAGCGTACTCTCTTTGATTCTAAAATTTCTTCGATGCAGCTAACGATCCGGAATCTTCGATCTCCGCAGTTTTTGGATTAAACAAATTTTTTTTGCTCCGCCTTTGTACACTTTCGTTGACTTTTTATTCTCTTCCGACCATTGCACGATTCATTTTGTATGTACTGTCTAAGAGCGGAGGACATTGTTGCAGCTTCTCGTAGCTACCTACTTGCTCAATAACTGCTCGAGACGCCTTCGCTTGATGTCGTATATTTCAGTAATTTACGCTCTGATTTAGATGAAATTTTGACACAATATTTCTGAAATGTTATACTTGCAAAACATGAAATAAAAAATAGATTTTTTGAAATTTTCAAACTTGGCTAACCCCTTAACTTAAATGTAATTAAATTGATACGAAGGAAAATAAAAATAAAAATATGTATAATACCGACCAGAATTATCAGTCCATTCTAAAATAGTTCCATTTTTTATCCTTTCATACTAAATTTTATCCTATTTCAAAAGCTTAAATTCGAAAAAAATTGGTTCTAAATTTCATAATTTTGTAGATTCAAACATTAAAAATTTTGTGAAAGTTTTAATATTCAATCTTCCAGAATTGCAATTTTTCAGATTGAAAGCTTGATAGTTACATAATTTCCAGTTTAAAGGATTTGTAATTAAACAATTTTGGATGAAATACCTACAGAATAAATTTAAAATAATGAACCATTAAAACACTAATTTCTCCAACCCAAGCCTTCAAAATGAGAAGATTTTAATTGTGGGCGTTGAAAAATAGATTTTTTTAAATATGCTAAAATATTGAACATATCAAAATGAACCTTAAAACAATTTCGTACTGAAAGGCTTAAAATGATGAAAATTCAAATATTGGAATTATAGACAGCAGTCTTTTTTCGCATTCTTACTTTTTAATGTTTAATTCTAAATTTAGTATCTTAAAATGGTTCACTTTTTAATTCAACATTTTTAGCAATCAATAATTTAATATTGAAAAAATATTTGATTGGAAACTTTCAAGAATGAATAACATGTAATTCTATATAAAGTGTTAAAAATGGACAAGTAAAAAATTGTATGAAACTATCTTAAATTGGTACCCCGTTAATTGAATAATTTCTTTAGTTTTGAATGGATACAATTTTTTAGTTCTGGATCTTCATGGTAAACACTATATTTTCAATATTTCCCTTTTAGAAGTTTCAATTTTGCAATTAAAACTGAAATCGATAAATTTTGAAAAGCATAGTTGACTATTTTAAGAAATTTAATTTTCAAAAGATTTACATTTGTTTAAAATAATCGAAATAGCGAAATATTCAAGAATTTGAGTATGGAGAACTTTTATTATCACAATTATTGGTCACAAGAATGTTTAATGTTCAACGTTTCGTGTACTGGAATGGTTTAAATTTTTTATGTTACTTTTTTTCTGAACTTTGTTTTAGAGTAATCTGATTTGAATTCCTTTGAATTTTAAATCATCCGATTTCCAAAATTATAATTTGAAAAGATTCCATTTTTATTGTTTTGAAATTGTTCTGTTTTCGAATTTTTAATCTGGAATCATTCAATTTCCAGATTCTTTAATTGTAAATAAAATTTCTACTGTTGAAGGCTTCAAATTAAAAATTGTACAATCTTATCTCCTTTTTGTTAAAATTGTTCAATTAGTACAGCTTTAATTCTAAATTTATTAATTTTTAGAGCTTCTTATTTAAAAATTTGCGATTTCAAGCACTTTCAATTAAAAAATTATTTAATTTTAAATGCTTTTATTTAGAAATTTTGCAATTTGATGTTCTTTTCATTCCATTTGAAATATTATCGTTTTTTTTTAAATTTGACTTAATCTATAATTATTTGACTTGGAAAGTTTGTAATTGAAAATCTATCAATATATATTTTTATTTGAAACGCTTTCAATTAGAAATTGTTCATTATTAATTATTGTTTTATTTTTCTTTAATATAATATTTCAAAAATAGTTTAATAATGTAGTTTTAAATTCTTTATATTTTAATGTTAGAAATTAAAAATCCAGAAACGTGATTGGGCACTTAGCGCTAGTGCATTTGGAACACCTGAAGAAACTCGTAAAATAAAATTGCGAAATTCCCGAATAATAATATTAAAGATAGTTTGTAATATTACAGAATTTTTAAATTCCTGAATATTAACAATTAAAAAATTATTATTTAATCAATATTATTTATTAAAAATACAATAATCAAATAATAATATTGCATGCATGTTTGTAATGTTTAAAGTTTTTTTTTTAATTATTGTTTTAATTAAAAATAATAATAGCTATCAATATATCAGTGCTGAATGGAATTCTGCAAAGTTTGGTTAGAACATGTTTTTTAGGTTCGGAAAAAATTTAGGGAGAATTTTTTTTCGTTTGAGGCTCATACGTTTTTAAATTTTTTTACATCCTTTTCATTAAATTATTTGTATGTTAAAATTAAACAATAATTTTTTTAAACTTTTAAAATTAAGAAAAGTCTTTACAAAAATCTTTTCTTAATATATTTTTAATAAATAAATAGTATTTATTTAGTTATTTAGTTTATATCTTAATTATTTATTTAGTTTTCCAATTTCGGGAGTTTTGTATTTAGAATATTTTCTATTCCGGGAATTCTATTTTTCGATCGCCCAGTGCATTTACTGCTAGTCATTAATGAATGCGAATTAAAAGAAAACGAAGTTTCTCGTCATCCCGAAATTCAGGATGACTATATGTCAAATAATTTTCTTAAGATTGGCTAGTCGTCCCATTTTCTGGACTAGTTAATCCCCTTTTCAAATTCCTCAACTTTTTGGGATGACGAGACATAGCCAAAATAAAAATAATGCAAAAGTATAATACAGTCTTTTAATATTTTTTTCCTTGAAATGACTTTTGAATAAATTTCTTTCCAGAACTTGAATAATAAAGCTGAACGGGTAAGATGTTCAGAAAGAAAAAGCTGAATATAAATGGAATCTATATGCATTTTTTTCCGAGTTCCAAATTCTTTACGCTAATACGCAAAAAATAGTGCAAGTATTGTCATTTGAGATATTGCAGTTTCGGGATGTGACGGAGTGGAGATAAGTACGACGAGTGTAAATAAGATATTCTTTTTGCGATATTCGGGAAGCATCGTAAAAGCTCCGACTTTTGTATCCCAATTTAAGGAGAATTAAACATACATTTTTATAAAGACTTACCGATTGGCTCACACGTTGTTTTGAACTCGAAAATCCAAGGCGAAGGACAGACAAATTTCGGGCACTAGCTCTCAGGTGCCCCAATCCATTCCTGACTTGTTGTTCCATTCGTTCATGTCTAAAATAAAAGTTAGTTTCACAATGTATATTTAATTAGAAAAAAGTTTCACAAGTTAAAGAGATCCTGCTTCAACCCCGGACTGAAGTCACTTTTCTCGTTTCTCCGAAAATGAGTCTCGTAATCGACATTATTAACATTTAACAAACCAAAATTATTAAACACCTTGGTCAACAAAATAACCTCATTTTCTTAAATATAACTGTTATTTCTGTGAGAAAAATATTTTTATGTTCTTATCAGAGAAGGTATTAGATTTGTGTAAAATTGGACCCCCCCCCCCCAATTTTGTCAAATATCCACGTTTTGAGACCTTGTGAAGCCGAAAAGGAGGTTTTTACGAATGTGTATTTGCACTATAGTTTTCGAAAGAATTGGCAGATTGGATTGGCCTTTGGTATACTTTTTTAGTATCTTATATTGAAGATCAAGTTTGTTAGCCAGTGGTTTTGGATAAAAATTCAAAAAGTGAGAGCATTTTTATAATGTTTGAGACCACTTTTTTAAGATTTTAAAATTCTATATACAGTTATTCGTAATCACCCAAAAAATAAATCCGTTTGGCCTTCAAACTGGTTCGGTATGGATCACTTTCTTACAGGATACGTAGATTTTGTTTTATTCGTAAAAAACAAAATTAAGAATAAAAAAATTTAATTCATGGACAAATGACACAAGCTACGAAAAAAAATAATTGAGCGAAAGTTGTTCGCCCAACAAACAGCTACAAAATTGGTTATTAATTGGATTTTGATGAAAGGCGCAGTTTTGGTTTTAATCGTAAAAAATTAAATTATAAGTAGAAAAATTAAATTTATGAATAAAAGACATAACGAGTGAGAAAATTAATGGAAAAAAGTTGCTTATTCAAAAAAGAGCTACAAATGTTTCATAAGCAATTTTGTGATAGGACGTGAATTTAAAAAAAACATAAAATTTATCAAAAAATTATGAATTTTTCCGAAATAATCATGAGGTTCCTAATTTTAAAAAATTGACATAGAAAAAAACGAATTTGTCTGACGACAAATGTCTGAATAATCCATCGGTTTATTAAATTTGTTTATGATATTAACAAGAATACTATTAAGATACATTTTTTTCATAAAAATATTGTTTCCATTCCAATTTCTTGCAATATTATTATTATTACACCATTAAGCCGTTTCCCTTTCGGGGTAGGCGTGACTCACTCGGCGGGGAAGGGAGTAGTGT
>JAWWLR010000034.1:49921157-49931909 GCA_035041075.1 Acraspis erinacei
AATTTTTCGGGACGACTAAACACAGCCTAAAAAAATAGTAATAGGTTTTGAGAAAGAGGGAAGATTCTTTTGCTCGTTGACCAGTTTCTCAAATTTTGACCTTGATCTCGATAATATATTTATCTCGCGTTGCGCGTTGTTCTATGTTTTACCTGTCGCTGCGAGCTCAGTTTTTGTATTTCTCCCATATTCTCGCAAAGACCTTCTAAAATTAAAGGTCATAGCATCGACGACTGTGATTTGGTGATTGTGAATTATCTTTTTTGAAAGCTCCTTCGGCCTTAACAATCACATTCTTATCAAAATACTCATTCGAATTTTTCTCCAAAATAGCTTGCTAACGAACTTCAGCTTCAGTTTCTGACACTGAAAGAGTTTACAAAAAATCAACCTAATACAATGATTTTTTCACTTGTATCGCGCTCACTACCAGGACACATACATAAAGGTATACAGGCATACACATAGATACAAATACGTACGAACCGGTTTTTTGGGTTTAGACGTTTAGAGTATCAAACTCAAATCTTCATAAATCTAATTCCTTCTATCATGAGAATGTAAACAATTAAGAAGCTACTTTTTAGATATCAAGTTGTTTCGATAAAATGAAGGGTAAATAATTTTGATGGTGATAAAAATCTAATCTTCAATTTTTTTAAATTAAGAATTTACTTGCCGCTCCGAAACTCATTAGCGACTGCGCAAGCGCACAAGAAACTGAGCGGAAATGTACCATTAGACCCTTATGGCATGCTAACGGAAACAATTAAAAATAATACATTCTCTGATGTGAATGTAATTAGATTGTAAAAAAATCCTTTCGTCGATGCAATTAATAAACTAATTAAATTGAAACTGCCGTAAGACGGGTCCAAGCGGGATATTTTTTTTAGTTGTATCAATATATTATGAGAAGGAAAAAATAGCTTTTCAGTAATAACAAGGGTCAAAATTTACAATTAAATGTGTGCAAGTACTTTTTACTCTACTTGAAAGGAATACAGAAATTTCAGTCTTATGTAAATATTATTTCCAACTAAATTCCTACACGAAACTAATTTTTTGTTTCTAAGGAGTTGCAACAAAAAGAAACTCCTCTGGCTGAAAAGCAACCCAACACGATTAATTTGTTCCAAAGGAGACTCTCATTGGAACTCTAAAGTAAACCAATTTTAATAGAGGCTATTTTGAAAGAATCTATTTTTCGCCTTGCCAACTTTGACATTTTATCTAGTTAATAACAAAACTTTCATTTTATAGCGCACATGTTATAGTAGAACTCTGACGGACATCATTTAATGACAACAATTAATGTACAAAATATTACTGCAATTAGAATAGATATAATTACTTGATAATTATCATTTACAGTTTATGTATCAAACTTGTAAACATAAAGGCGTATTGGTATGCAAGAAACTTTGTCGACAAACTTTGGAAAACCCAAACTTACCAACTACACTGCACCTTTATGTTGTTTAATTCAAACGTCTCCGAAGGAACCCTTTTGAGTCTCCACAGGCATCTACTCGAGTTCAAGTTCAAAAAGATACGAACTTTTAGTTAAACTGCAATTTTAGTGAACGCCATTTTTTTCTCTGCAGCCTCTAAAATAAATTTTGAAAATTATTTTACAGAAAAAAATCACAAATCTGTCAGATTTTTATGAACTCTTTTATGATACCCTTTGTATTTATTAGGCTCTCATCTGATTTTTTATGTGAAATCCTAACGAAATATAATATTAGGAAATTGCGCAGATGATCGAATGAGGATTCTTGAAGTAAATAAAATTTTTTGTTCCGAAAGAGGATATTACGTTTTTTTTAACTCCTCCATCAGTCCGAAAACACTTAGAAAAACTTATGAATTGTTTCTTTTCGTTTCAGAATGGGTTTCGACGGAAGAACTTGCGTCCTACGCGCGCTGTGTGAAGCTTCCCAGCGACTTATGCCAAAAGGAAACACTCTCGTCGAAGAAATGATGAGGATAGCTTTCTCGTAAGGTTCCCAAAGATAAACGTGCTCGAAGATCGAAGGGACTGGTTTCGCGGGGCTGGGGCTGGGGTTGGGGATCCTCACCTTTTTTCCCAGGAGACAACCTCCAGGTTTATTGCGCGGGGCAAATGTGGCACAAAAACTAGTTAACGCTTACCAGAATTTTTTTCTTATTCTTTAAAGACTTCGTTTTAAAACCATTCTGAGCAATATAAATGAAATGACGGGGTTGTCGCGTTTATTGGCCCGAAGGGATGCAATTAAATTTTTCCACGTACTTTTCAATCTTGCGTCATTTATCTCTCGATTTCAATAGCATTTCAGAGTAGCTCGCTTGTGCTCAGCACCATCTATCTCATATTAAATTTATTCAACTGTTGTAAAATATGAAGAATGAAATGTAGTTGGAGTTCACGAATTTCGGGAAGCCAAATAGAATATTCGATAATCAATCGCAGACGAAAATTCTGATCGTTTTGATAACGCAATGAAGTTTCCAATTTCAGCAGTTAAATATAAATTGTAGGTGATAAATTATTCGATATTTGACTCGTAATCCAAATTTTCATTATTTCTTCAATTTATAAAAGAGGGTGAGGTAATTAATCTTCCTTTGTTTAATAACAAAACAAGCAGAAATTTGGATTTAATTTTAGGCGATCATAATGTCCAGAAATATATTACGAAGTTAATTCGTACTTTGTAGGGTGGGAGTTTTCGATTAAATCTTTTAGTCTACTGCATCACAATTTCCAATATACGAAAAAGAAAAAAAGATTTATTTTAAATTCAATTAAGTCAGACTCTAACTGCTTTTCTTGTCAGACGTTGAGCATGACTTTTAAGTAGAAATACATCTTTTTGGTCAGACATGACAACTATGTTTATGATAGTTTGGAAATGAAAATCTCTATTTATTGTTAGAAAATGTCAAACTGAAACTTTTCAAATACTTTTGTCATTTAGAAAACAGTTTCTTGGCTTTATATTGTTTATTTGACCAATTTTATATGGATTTTTGTTTTTTAACTTCAGTTTTAGTTAACAGATGCCATTTTGATCAATTCCCGAAAATCAAGAACTGATCATACTTCTTAAAATATTCTTTACATAGAGTAATGAAGAATCTTTTAAGGAATTAAGCGAATTAAATGGTTGAATCTGCAATTGTTTATTTAATATTATTTATTCTAAATTTCGTCAAACACTTAGATTTGTAGGATACAAGTGACTAATGTACTTATTAAACAGTATATCTACCCAGCTGACTTATACATTATTTTAAATAAAATTCATTCAACTAAAATTGCAAAAGATATTTTAAATAACTATGAGTACGAATTCTATATAATTTATACATCGTGAAAAAATTTTGTATATTTTTCACGCTATGTATCATTTTTCCGATGAAAAATTGCCCAATACAAATCTTACGTTAAAATATTTCACACACTACCCCCTAAAACTCTTACTTTTGGTAAAAAACACTGCCGTCAATATTATCTTTATTTAAACAAATGATTTATTGTTATTTTTAAAAATTACTAGGCTGGTTTAGTTATGAAAATGAATATATTTGTAGAGAATTTTCTTTGTAATCAATTCATTCAAAATATTTGGACAATATTTATTTTTTTAAATAAAATGGACTGCAAGTTAATAATGTGCATTAATGATGTAACTAATGTTTTTTGGAATTAAGAAGAATTTGATAACATTTCTGAGAATTTTAGGGAATTTAAATGAATATAGAATAAATTCAGAAGAATTCAAAGTGGAATAAAAAATAAGCCAAGTAAAATTCAAATTAATTAGAAAAATACAGAAGGTTTCTTTGTTTTTAATAAAACGGAAGTGAAGTTGGAAGAATTTAAGGGAAATCAGGAGACTTGAATGAAATTTATGAAAATTTTGGTAAATTAATTAAGTAAAAAAAAGAAATTTACATTAAATGGAGTGAATTGGGAATAAGCAAAATTCGGGGCATGTTCAAACAAATTGAAGTGAATTGAAAAATGTAATTTACAAAATAACGAATTAAATCCAATTCCACAATCAATTATATTGAGTATGATCGAGTGATTAAGAACCATTATAGGGAATTCCATATAATTCGAAAGAAATTTGAATAATTCAATAAGAATTTTGAAAAAATTCCAAATGAATTCAAATAAATTCCAAACATTTCATAAATCAAAAATATTCAACTGATTTCATTAAAACGAAAGTGAATTTAGGAAAATTGAAAGGAATTCAAGAGAACTCCATGAAATTGATACTACATAAGTAGATTTCAAGAGAATACCAAAATATTCAGGGTGAATTCAAAATGATTTAAAGAATTTCAAGAGAATTCAAAGGAATTTAAAATAATTCAAGGGATTCAAAAGAATTCAAAGATTGTTAAAGTGATATTTTTATTTACAAATGCTTTCACATCACTAATTCCATTTTATTTCAAATTTTCGCATTCCAAATGGGAGTTACAAAAAGGGGATGAACTAGTCATCCCGAAAGTTTTGGATCCCTGGCCAAGTTTCTAAAAAATATTTCACTACGTAAAATTAAACACTTCGATGGGTTCTACGAAGAATAGGCTTTCTTTTCATTTCCGTTTAGAATTAGGCTAACTGCATCTTATATGAAATTTTGTAGAAACGTAGCAGTGTTAAAAGAAATAGAAATATTCTAAAATCTCTTGTTTTGAAAGTTATAGGAGCCTAAATTACATTAAAAACTGTTATACAAAATACTGGAGTTTTAGATTCGAAGGAAATGTTTCGAAAAATCATATGTTATTTATTCCTCCAGAAAACTTAGCAAAATGAAGTTAGCCTAATTCTTAACAGTAACAAAAAGATAGCCTATTCTTCGTAGAATCCATCGACTTATTCCTTAAAAATAACAATTACTACACTGTAAAAACAAAGTATTATTTCAGGACTAAGTTTAGGTATGAAAATAAGAGTTAGAACAACCAGTATTAAGTGGTACCAAGCTGAGACCACTGATGGGAACTCAGATTCATTTAATTCAGATTGAAAATAACAGCTTTATCCTATTCAAAAACAAGACACACGCAAAATTTCTCAAAAATCAAAAACTAACAAAACTTATTTTCAGAAGTAAAACTGACTATCGGACCCTGTAAACATTTTTTGTAGAATAATAAACTGTATTGTGTTACTCTTTGCGAAAAGAAAGAGATTTAGTGGGTAGCGTTTATAAATTTCTTAAATTAAATATTTATTGGGCACCCTGAGCCGTCCTTCAAGTCTTTCAAAATCTGCTGTCAGTACTTAATTTCTTCCCAAAACTTTTGCACTTGTTTCAGCCAACACAATTTTTTATAATAACTCTTCTGATACGTATTTTCGAACACAAAATTGATTTTTCACAATTATTTTAAAACAAAAAAATCGATTTCATGTGAAGAAATTAAATAGTTATAAAAATCTACATACACGAGCGTTATTCGAGGAGCAAGAAACAATACATTATAAATTCATTTAAAAAATTTGTTACACATGGTTTTAGCATTAGGAACATGATTGTTGACCAACGGTTCACAAAAACATTTAATTTAATTTATACCTCGCTTTTAAAATGTTATAACCTTCCAAATATTTGAACTAAAATTCATTTATTTCATGCTGGTGTTCAATACACAGTAAAAAAGAATGAATTTTGTTGCAGAGCATTTTTCTCCAACAATCATTTGACTCTCGAGATCGTAATGATCTGTCCATTCGAATCAATTTGATCTTATTTTTTCGTTCACTGCACGATTAGAAACCATAAAAAGCTTGCATATGCGCTAAAGTACTCTAAGCATATCAGCCATTTTGGTTTTACTTCATACATGAACCCGAATCCGATTATTATGATCTCAAAAGTCGATTCTTCACTCTGGCCGATAAAAATTCTCTTGAATTTGGCATAATTTTTGTTGCATATCAAAATGATATTGATTTCGGTATCATTTTGAACACTTTTTTACTGTGTATGCTTTAAAAATTGCATTAGTCCAAGCTTTATGGATTTAAATATTACAATATTGGTTAGATGGTATCCTCTAGTTGATACTACATATTTCAACTTTTATTCTATCACTAGTGTCTTGCGATACATCAAATGCCTGATTGTTGAGGATCATCTAGAATGGATTTATCATGCTGTGTTCGCTTACTCTTAAGTTTGAAGTTGCTTCCGCAGGCATCATTTTTAGTACATGTATTACAAAGGAAAACTTTTCTCTTACAATTATGAATGTTCAGATGTGATATTTTAACCACATAATCTAAAGGGCTAAATATAAACTCAGAGAATTTTTTTCAAAAATGCTCTTGATGTTGGTTTTTCCAATTGATTATAAATGTAATGAATTTTATGTGCCTGGAAAGGCGCAAATTGCCTCCATGAGCGTGCCAATGGTGAACCGAATATTGGGGCGGTCCGTTTCTAACGTACAAATAACTGTATACTGTAAACTTTAAATTATCGTCGAAAAAATAACTTTCTCTACCTCCCACTGTGTAGTTCATTAACGGGCTGTTCGGATATTCGGTTCACCATAGGAACACTCGCGGTAGCGGTTTGCTCCTTTCCAGGCTCATAAAATGCAAGATATTTTCAATTAATTAAAAAAAAAACCAGACCATTTTTCGAAAAAAGCTCTGTGTTTAAGTTTTCCTTGAGCCCCTTAGATTATGTGATTAAAATATGATATCAAGAAATTCATAATTGTAGGAGAAAATTTGTCCTTCGTAATACATGGACTAAAAATCAAGCCTGATTAAGTGCATTAATGTCCACGCTGCCCCGCACTACTACCATAGCCAACTCTTCCCGTAATACCAGTTCCTTATTTCTGGGAGACAGATAATATATTTTTTTCTAAATAGTCACAAGAAATTCTGGGAGCTCTTCGATCCTAACGTAAAAACTAAGAGGTCTGAAATTGCAGGATGCCACTGAGAAAGTTGTTCTCTTTTGAACCAGAAGAACACCACATGTACACGAATGCTCATAAAGCTGGGCACATGGGTCAAGATTGCGTGGCCATGTTCCCCGGATGCACCCTTTCCCTCATAGACATGGCCTTGGGGAAATACAACACCCCGGAAGACACCCTCTATAATGAAGATACTTCTGAACAGGTTAACGAAACTTCGGATACCAGAATGCCAACGAATGTACGATATAACATGAAGTAACGTAAAGTAGCAGGAAGTAATATGAACATAGGGTTGACAAGGGTTGCAAATGATACAATCGCGCCCTCGGGGTTGTCGCTTTTCTTGTATGGACAAAGTATACAATGTACATGACTTTTAGTTGTTTTTTTCTGTTGCAAAGTGGTACACATGTACATCTATGCAAACAATTAATTCCTTTAGGAAAAGAGCGCAAACGGCAATTTTTTTGCTCTTATTCTCTAAGCTGTTAAATGTTCATGAAAATAATGGTTTAAAAATACCTCACTTGTGAGTGAGGAAGCAATTTTTAAATATTTTCCATCTTAATGAGACTTTGTTTTGATGAATTTCCTGTTTATTTTTAAAGGGTAGCAAAATATTGTTTTTGAAACAATTCTGACTTATTGATTAAAGGAACTATATATTACTTGATACTTCACAAACTAATTGTTTCTACGCTGTTCCAAACTTAAAATGATTTGAAAGTTACAATTCTTAGTCTAATGGGCACAATTATAAAAGGTTACGTGGCAGAATGTTATTAAAACTCGAATTTTAATAATAAACGTAAAGTACTTATATCAATATAAATCAGGAAATATGTATAAAAAATGAATATGTATACAAAATTTAAAAGTAAATTTAAGGTTGTAAATAAAATGTTGTAAATTCATTTCGTCAAAAAAGTATGTTATTATTCAAGATTATAAATAAATGCTAGAATTTTGAGCTCTTTCTTGGAATTTGAAACAGTATTGCTACTATTTTTGATTACTAACACAGAATTAAAAAAAAATTATTCTTGTTCACTGTCAACCCCAAATATAAATTCTGGATTCTGTGAACGTTTTTTATCTCTATTATAAAATTTTTTTGATTTGACTGAGCACAGACTTTTCAATATTTGGATATATTTTATGGTATTTTGAAAATGGTAACGTAATTCAATATTGGTTATTTGTAAATTATTGAAACTCACATAATTTTGTTGAATTCTCAAATTCCCCAATGTGGAAAAATAGCGAAAAGAAATTCCGAAAAACAGTAAATTGCCAAAATTTAAAATCCTGGAAAATATTAAATTGCCAAATTTGCGAATTCCAGAATAAACAAAATATTTGATCACTTTTTCCTTCTTTTACTTCTTTCGGAAACTTGAGAATTCGCCAATCTACTATTTTCGGAATTTTACTGATTTGAAAAGATTACTAATATATTTTCGGGAACTTGGTGATTTCAAGAATTAAAAATTCAGGGTTTAAATATTTATAAACTGTATTAGTATCCGGTAATTTTTCACATTCACTGTTTTGGAAATTCGATCAAATTACTTCTGTCTCTTTATGGGTTCTTTTATAGCAGCAGTGTAGGATTTTCAAATGCATCAACATTGCTTTAATCTTTCTTAATGTATTTTTCTAATTGGAATATTTTCCAATAAAGAATTGTGCATACAACTTCTACGTGGCATTCGAAACTCTAAAGGTTTTAAACTAGCTGTGGGATTAAAAATAATCACATTTTTTAGAAATAATTAGAAATAAAATAATTGATTGCTTAGAAAAATGATACAGCCATTAAAAGAGTGTGACACTATTTCTTCGTATAAGAATATTTGTATTGCCTAGTATTTATAAATTTCTGGCTGTGATCAGAATGTACATAGAAAACCTAAAACAATGTTTAATCTTAAGTGTTTATGAATCAAGTTTTGTCAATAACCCTAATATGAACAATTTACGAATATGTAAGAAAATTCAGCAGTTACACAGTTAATTAAGAATAATTAAGCATTATTACTGTAAATTTGAGACAATAGATTTAAGTTAGTGAACTTTCAATTACTTTTTTCCGTGTATAAAAGGCGATTATGGAAATAGCTATTATGATTTGTAATACATTATTGTAATAATTGTAGTATGTGATGGATTTTTATAAGAATACGGATTTTATACCCAAAATATTCTCTCTAATGTCTAAGATGATTTTATTAAAATTGTTCTACCGCATATCTCGCAATGTTTAAAAATATTTAGTGAAAAATTTCTTTGATATATGAATGCTCGAATAAAATTATGAGACCATCCAACATACATCGAGAAGATGAATGTGGAGGTGTGAAATCGACGCTGGTGATAATTCGTCGCGTTATCCAATACAGTTATCAGTGTATGTAGCACATGAAACTGGGCAGATTGTAATTTTTCCGGTGAATAAAATTCAGTAAAAGTGAACAGATATCGATTTACTGGTGTGGCTCCGCCCTAGTTCGCAATACGTCGTTGACGGGTGTGGCATAGGTCACACACAACTCTTTTTTTCAGCGACATCACCGATTTTCCATGGTCAGCTGTAATATTCACAACAAAGGAAACTAAACAAAACGAGAATCATCCTTTGTAAAAAGTACGTCCTACGCTTTGATACCTTGTATGCAGATATTCCTGTTTTTCGAAACTCTGATGAAAATATCGGATGTCACAGTAAAATAAAATGTCAGTTTTTAGAATATAAACCCCATAAAGCTCAAAAAGCCATGCTTCTTTAATTTAAATTAATTTGGTATCAAAATACACAGTATAATTTCATCAACAAGAGATTTTTCTGAAATGGTATTTATCAAAAAAGAACTTTATAAATGTCTTAACAAAATTACTGTTCTGCATCATCTTAATAAATCATAAAAAGCCATTCGTAAAATTTTTCCATAATTAATTTACGGTACTTCTGAACCTTTTCCGTAGATTGGGGGTGATCAGCCTTGAAAATAATTAAGTTTCTTTGCACAGTTTCTTCGCTTATGCGTCATTCTGTTACATCAGAAAATGCATCTTAAATGTATTTCTTATTTTCTCGTGTTTCTTTATTGGATGTTGATGGCTATTGAGTACATCAGCATGGTGATCATTCTTCCCCACTTAGTTAACATTTTCAATTATTCCATAACTTGCTGTTCATTTCCTACCCTACGGAAAAAATCGATCATTTGGCCAATATCTGAAGTCAAGAAACCTGTTTCTCTAAGTGATTACAGGCGTGTCTCTCTATTATGAATATCCTCTAAGGTTTTTAAGACAATAATTTCAGAATAATTGACTAAACAACTCGAACCTAATATTCTGTAGCATACAAACCAAACAATATTTAGGGATAGCTACAACACCCAGACTGCTCTGATAAAAATCACGAATTATATAAAGTATGCCATTGCATCGCGAGTGATTACTGTTTCGGTTCTTTCGGACTTCAATAGGGTTTTCGACTTTATAGTTAATGGGATTCTTTTTAGAAAACTTAAAGAAATTGGATGCTTACACGGAAGAAAGTTTAGCTGTGAAAACTAAGTTATTGCTTATAACAACTCATTGTATTGATGGAAAAGAATGAAGGAATTTACAAAGATCCCTGCATCAGCCAATGTGAATATCTTTGGACTTATGAGTATGTTACCATTTTACATGTTTCGGGAATGTTATAGCCCGAGTAAAAATGCTTCGACTTGAGTTTGACTTGATGATGTCTTGAGTTTGTCTCCAAGACATCGATGTCTGGCT
>JAWWLR010000034.1:50068125-50078731 GCA_035041075.1 Acraspis erinacei
CATTTACTCGTCTTGAGAAAGTATTTATTTAATCCAATAAATTATTTGTATTACATACAAGTAACTAATTGAATGGATATAATTACATACATCTTTGTTTTTAATGTATATTTAATTGCACCAAGTAATTCTACTGAAAAAATTATTTTCTTCATCCTAGAAATTTTTTTTCTTATGGCAAGCTAATATTAATTTGTCTCAAGTAGAATTGGCCAAGTACATATGTTTACTCCAACCAAGGTGATTTTTTTTACGTGCATGTAGGCCCCCTAAGCTGTTTTTAAATAATGCACAGAAACGCGTTTGTCCTCAATTTCGTCAATAACTTGAACTGATACAAATATTTAAAATTTTGAGTCAGAAACCTAAAATCTACGGAAACATTAACTTGGGCCAAACTTTTGTTGAATTGAGGCCAAAAACGTTACAACCAAAAAATGTATGCAGGTTGCAAGAAATGGATATGGAAATTGGCAATCTCAAAGTAAGAATAACCAAAAATTTTAATATGTATGACTGCGAAATCTGACAAAAATTCAGTTTTTAGTTTTAAAATAAAATCATGATTCGGAGCTATTAAAATTCTTAATAGGCACAAATAAAGTTTGATTTAAGAATATTAGCAAATTCCGAGGAAATCGATCGATAATTTTTAAATTAAAATTTCACAGGTTTTTAAAATCGGATTTGAATAGCGATTGAAAGAAGAATTTTGAATGTTTTATAAAAATTAAAAACAACTTTCGAGAAATAGGGATACTGAATGAGAATCGAAAAGGTTTGATATAGAAAAAGTATTTTCCTGGGAGAAAATCAAAACTGAATTCTATGACATTACATGTGTAAGAGACCATTTTTTGATAAAAATAAAAAAAAAGAAAGTATATGTTTTTTTCATTGAATAATAATAATTTTTAGAACTAGTAATCAATAAATATTAACTTATTTTCTAAACAAATGTCGGTTATATAGTTTTGTATAGAAGTCCCTTATTTATTGCTTTTGTATATGAAAGGAGATTTCTAAAAACTTTAATTTTCAAAAAAACTTTTTTGACATATTTGGGCATAATTCGACCTCAAGATTTTTTAAATAGCAGATTCAAACGTCTAAAATAATTTAAAAAAAAATTAAAAGTATGGAAACGGTTTAATTTCCCAAGATATCAAGACGAAACATGACATTTTCAAAAAGATAGTTTAATTTTCAACCAATAAAAATATTGAAAAAATTGACTTTTAAAACTGAAAAAATGAATTTAAAAAAAATAATGTTCCGCCAACAAAGATCAATTTCCAAATAAAAATATTTTCTAACAAAATATATGAATTTTTAATAAAATATTCGAGTTTTTAAGCTGAAAAGTCAAATGTTTTTAAAAACATTTTACTTTTAAGCCCTAATAGATCAATTTTCATTAAAAATTATCATTTTTAGTCAAAAAAGATTATTTTAAACAAACTGTTGAACTTTTAGGAAAATGACAAATAATTTCTTACCAGATAGTTGAATTTTTAACCAAATATTTCCTTTTCATCCAAGAAATATGACTTCACCGAAAAAGATTAAATTTCCAATCCAACAGGGATAAATTCTTAACAAGAATTATAATTGTTTATATTTAAACCAAACAATATCATTATTTCAAATTAGTACCACCCAAATTTAATTAAAACTTCAAATATTTGACAAAATAGTTATATTTTTAACAAAATAGTTGAAATTTTAACCTAATAGTTAAAATTTTTAATTAAAAGGATGAATTTTCTAGAATGCAGTTTGATGCTCAACAAAACAGATAAATTTTCAACCAAAAAATTGCTTTTTATCAATTAAAGCTTTAACCAAATAGTACAATTTCTGAACAAAGTAGATAAATGCTAAAGCAAATATGTGCGTCAATAGACTTTTCAACCAAAAAGAATTAACTTTCAACCAAAATAGTTGGATTTTCTTATTGAGTTCTACACTAACTTAGTTCGAAATTAAGTGAAAACCCAATATAAAAAGGATAAGTTTCTTGAAAACATAGGGGAAAAGTCTAATTCTTAATAAAAGAGAAATGAGGGAAAGGCGAAAGAGTGTGAAGTCTGGAATAGTGTACGAATTTTGACCTATATTTACTATATATATAAGGGTCTCCGAGACTTATCGATTGACCTATTTAAGAACCCTCTACCACTCTCCAATCTCGATTTTTGTAATCTCTTTTTCGTCTACATCAGAAAAACTTCCTTGCAGTGATGAGAATATTTATTTATTTTGAGAAGACATATCGATCGACTGACCTATTTATTAATCATTCCACGACTGGCTGATATTGATTTACGAATAATTAAATAATTTTCTATCCTCTCGATATGCAATAGAAAAAAATTCTTTGACATTGGCACCCATCAGTTTACCTGTTTGCGAAATTTACAGTAATTAAATTTGCACATTTTGCCTACAAATAATTTATCATTAAGGGTAACTAAATTGATCAGGAAGAACACAAAAATTAAGATATTTCTTGAATTTATATTTTTTCTTCGAATCATAGGAGTGTAACATTAATTGAAAAACAAAAGCGATTTTCAAAATTATTTTATGAAGAAAAATTCTTCTTCTCAACCTGTCGAACGAAATACAGTTGTGCTTTTCTTTGACCTTTTACAAAGGCAGTTTTCATGAACGAATCTAGAAAACTTTGAGAGGAGCACGTTGATTTATGGCAGATTTTAATCGAGTCCAATCTTCTTCGAGAGGGAAAGAAAGAACTGAAAAAAGTAAAAAAGTAAAATAAAAGCAGAATTCGAAGAATGGTATCGCACCGCGCACCCTATCGATCCCTTCGCCACCCTCTTTTAGCCTCAGCTGCAGCTGCACTCAGACTCCATCCTGAGTCACACCATACCAGGGTAAATATAACGGTTCAGATATATAGACCTACATTAAGCTCGAAGGACCTGCGCCAAATTCTAGAGTTTTCTCATAATTTTTATCTGCGGAGAAGTCAGAAATATTTTTTAATTTCTGTACGTTTATGGATTTACTATAAAATAACTTAAATTTTTTTTTTCTAATCGGCATATTTTTAAATACAAATTATAAATGTTCTTTCATATAAACGTCAATCGAACAATAAATAATGAATTAAAACTATATGATACTAGTTGCTAATTGAACTATTCCTAATTTAATTCTTAAGACATTCATTTATTAATTTTCGAACATTAATATAATTTAAAGATCCACGTAGACGGCAGATTAATTTAACAGATGATGTACCCTCCAGTAAGCGTTTTCCTCTTTTTAAAAGAATCATTATTTTCTCCTCTGTTTTCAAGAAAGCTCGCCTTTTTATCGAGTATTCGCGTAAATATTAACTATATTATTAGAGCCCAATATGAAAATCCAAATATATTTGATCAAAAGTTAATTTTCTTGTTGAAAATTGTAACGTTTAATTTTCAGTTCGTAAATAATCTTCTTACGTTAAAAATACTACTGTTTGGTTGAAAATTTAATTATTTTGTTTTGAATATGCAGTTAATATTTTAAAATTCATCGTATTTACAATAAGAATTAACTAAATACATAGTTTACAGTTGCACTTTCGTTAAAAAATCATCTCTTACGTTGAACATTTCATTATTTTGCTGAAAATTCATTTTTATTTGGTTCGAAAATAATTTTTTTCACGGAAAATGTAGATATTTCATTTTTGGTAGAAAATGTATCTTTTGTAGTAAAGAATTCAGGTGTTTTTCTGAATATCCGTCCTTTTTTGGTAGAAAATTAAGCTACTAGGTTACAGTTTTTTTGATTGTTTTGTTAAAAAGTTATGTGATTGGTGAAAATTTAATGAATTTGTTAAAAATTCTAGTATTGTGTTAAAAAGTAATCTTTTTTGACATAAAATTACAATACATGTTTGATAAAAATTGTATAAATACATGGTTACATACATGGTTTAAAAATTTTTTTTAAGTTTCGTCTCTTTGGTGAAATATGTAACGGGTTTTTTGAAAATTCGTTGAGATTCAGGTTGATAAATAATTCATTTCCGCTAGAAATTAGCTGTGATTGAATATTACACTCTTTTCTTGAAACTTCATTTTTTTAATGATTCATTATTTCAGTGGAAAATTCATCCCTTTGATTAAAAATTAAACTGTTTTGCTAAAAATTTATTTTTCCTTGTTTAAAAATTAATCTTTTCACTACAAATTTGAATATACCATTTTTTGTTAAAAATTTATATTTTTATTTTAAATTTCTTTTTTTTCTGCTTGAAAATTCATGTATTCTCATAAAAATTGTCTTTTTGGCATAAAATCATCTTCTGGATTGAAAGTTGATCTTTTTTTGATAAAAATGAACTCTATGGTTGAACTATTTCATAACAAATTAATTTGTTTTGGTTGAAAGTTCATCATCATAGTTAAAGATTAAGCTACTTGCTCGTAAATTACCTTCCTTTTTCTATAATTCATATTTTCGCGGGGAAAATTCAACTGTTTTGTACATAACTCGTCTTCTTGCTTGAATATTCAACAATTTAGTATAAAATTATTCTATTTGATTGAAAATTTAACTCATTGAATAAAAATTCATCTTTTTTCGCTCAATTCAGCTAATTGATATTTAATTTTTTTTCGTTGGAAATTTAATTCTTACATCAAAATTAAACTATTTCATGTTTGGTTATAAACATCTCTATTTTAGTTAAAAATGTAACTATTTAGTTTATAATTCCAGTATTTTATTTAAAAGTCGTCGCTTGGTAGAAAATGAATCACCTATATTGAAAAAATCATCAAAAATTTTCTTGAAAGTTTAATTTATCAGTTGGATATTCAACTCCGTTCTTACAGTCATTTTTTCTGTTTGCACATTATACTATTTTTTTCTGTTGAAAATTCGTCATTCTGGATTGAAAATTTATTTATCTTGACTCATAATAAGCAGAAATCGTCTTTTTAGCTTGATCATTTTATTGTTTGGTTAAAAACCCAACAACTAAATTCTTTTTTTCGATAATATTGGCGTTTAATCTATCGGCACAGATTTATTTTTTATTTTTTATTAGATAAGTGTCACGTGTTACAAAACATTTTCGACTCCCCTCTATGTGACACTTTCCGTCGTATGGTAGACGCCCCACCTCCCGAAACGTCCATTAGATTGCCACGTAAATGCAGAAGCTCCCTTTCATTTAAAAATGAGTTCGACTCTTATAGGGGAATCAATATTAATCTAGATGAGGTTCTATAGACCAATTTTTGGCACACAAAAAAACACAAATATTTATTTTACCAATTCTTCAATACTTTTATGTCGTATCAATGATAAAATTGATATCTTTTTATTTTACAGAATACTATAGATACCATACTCGAACTCGATTTCAAAATGTATGCACATTAATTTTTATCTTAATAGAATTTAGAAATAAACAATTATTAATGAAATGAGTTGAAAAATATAGAAATTTTTAATTAAAATGTGCTTATTTTTATATTGAATTTTTTTAAATTTGAATACGCCATCCAGTCCCATATGTAGTTTTTTAGTCAACAAATGATTTTAAAAAATCAAAACGGATGTGATTTAGTTTATCAATGTTACTATAATTTATTTTAATTTGGCTTTTTCATGATTTTCTGTTCTTTCTATTTTTTCATTGTTATGAAAATGCTTTAATAAACTTTCATGCATGTGGAATTGTCTCCTTTTACATTACATCATTGTGTCGAGAATTTTAAATCATTTAATAAAAAAATTTTATACTCATTTTAAGGACAATAATAATCTTATCTAACTTGTTTCACATCATTGTATGAGAATTTGACATACGGTGTGCAAATCGCAGCATACAATGGGTTATTAAAAAAATTCGCTAATTAGATAAAAATGTGAAAACTTTATTTGTGCTACGCAAGGCGAATTTCTGTGAAAATTGTGAAATTTTGATTATAAGGCTTTTTTATGCAACTTTAACAATAATCTAAAGTAATTTCTTTTAAAATGTTTCACACACAAAGTAGAACCAAAATATCATGTTCAAAAATCAAGAATCATATTTGTAGTGTAAATAAATCTTCGAGTTAATACAAGCGGATATGTTTTAAACTGATACCATTTTATTTTCTATTGTACTGAAATATTTTTAAAATCATTCAGAAAATTGTTAAAAATAATTATTAAATAAATCTTTTTGATTTAAAATTTTTATTTAGGGTTGGGCACGTTTCCAGTGGAAAAGTATTATTGATAACTTTCAATTATTAGGCCTTTCTCTTATCAATTTAGACATAAATTTCGAACAGCTTTGACAAACTAAACATAAAATTTAGAAATTATTAAAAATATATTTAAAGTGGACCTAGAAATTAATAAAAAAAAACCTAAACATTTTTTCGCGCTCTGTTTGGCAGTACACGCACGTTTTTAATTTTCTTATGATTTTATTAACAATCGTTAAAAGAGTGACACCAAAGTCGGAAATCATAATATCATATAATGCACATGCTGCAAAATTTTGTTATGAACAATAAATATTATTGCGTTTTTGGAACATTTACACAGGAATAATATTTTTTTCGAGTTTTAACCCAAAATCGCAAACAGACTTTTAAGCATACTTAAGAATCTTTAGAATCTGAATAAGTCCCCAAATAGAAATTTCAGCAATATTTTAATTTATCGTGTCTAAAGAAAAGCTTCTAAAATTTTGAAACTGCTGAAGGTGACTTCGATGGAGGTACTTTGTCGTAATATTATTAAAATAAAATCTATTATTGAAGAAGAAAGGTACAAATGTAAACAAAATAGGTTAAATGTCATTTATACTATTCTTACTGGCCTGTTGGACAATATTAAAAAATGTAGGGTCACAAATCATAGACTAGGGGTCAGTGGCATCAAAGGTTAGAGGCCAAAAGAAAAGATTGGATCGATAATTTCAATTTCCATATTAGAATGTGCATGGGAAGTCAGCCAACCCTAATTAGCCAAAACATCCTATGATGAAACAAATAATGAAAAGCAACATTTTCCATATCCTCTTCTACGATTTTTTACATTTTGAACTCATTATTAAACACAAAACTCGATTTATTCGAGGAATGCGAGTTACCCATAACCCACAAAAATTCCATCAGCATTTACATTTAGCTGCATCCTAATGGGCAGCAGAGTGTCGAGAATTCCGCTGATTCCCATCAATTGATATTGAGTTAAAAGGGAACACAAATAAAATAAAATTTCTATTATTCTATTTGTAACTTTATTTTGAAGACTAAAAATCAAACCTTTCACTGAAGGTGTTTGCGGACTCAATGCCAGCAAAGTAGAATATACAGTACCCATTAGATTAGAAGAAGAACCATTAGGATGAAAGTGCAGTTTATGAGCACTGAGCAGCACTGGCAAACAAATAAATCACAATAATGCGGAGATCCAGAGAAAATAAATAAAAGAAAATAAGAGAAGCAAGTGAAGACAATGGCGTTATCTTACATTCGACTCTCTAGAAACATGTATAACCTTAGGGTTGTTCGAAAAAACTAGTTTCGAATTTTGGTGATCAATCCACCTACCACTCCCCCTAATTTTGTTGTTGTTTTGAAAAAGATATTTTTATTTGCTGAAAGGTCAACACTAAAGCGTGCCTGCAAGTGTCGAAAATAATATGAGATTTCAAATGGGAAAAGCTCAGTTTTCGAAAAAAATTCAAAACAATACTTGTTATTAACTTTTTGTAAATTAAAGTTTAGTCACTTTGTAAAAATTTTGTTTCCTGCTAATCGCGAAAATTTATTATTTTATGTGAATAATAACATAATGAACGAATCTTGATATTAGCATTTTTTGTAAATGAGAGTGGATTTTATTTGAAACAATTTTCTTTTGATAAACCATTTTTTTATGCAAATCATTATTGTTTAAATGATATACATTGGTTTAAACAACTTTTTCCTCTGTAAATCTTGGATAGCTACTATCTTCTTGTACAAGTGAAACAGATAATGCAATGAGAGAGTTTCATTTTTGTGAATGACTGTGTGCATTTATTTGAACCATTACACAGCAACATAAAAAAATCTTTTTATGTGTCTGGAGGTCAGACCATGTTCACTATATGTTTTTTGGGTTGCTGAATCTGAATCCGAAGCCCAAAATCCCCTAGAACGTGAGGGTTCTGATATAACCTCAAAAACTCGTCTAAAATTTTTTTTAGTAAATTTTTCCGTGTTTAGAGATCAGATTATGTTTATTATACGTTCTTGTGGTCGCTGAAATCCGAAGTTGAGGCCCAGAAAACCCAAGCACGTCATGGTTCTGGCATAATCTCAAAAAAACCTCATACAATTTTTTTCGAGTCCGGAAGTCAGACCATATATATTATATGTTTTTTTAGCTCGCTCGTGATTGTTATTGATAATTTGCGCTTTATCACAGGAAGACTAAAAATATTATATTTCTTAGAAAATTGTACACTATGTCGCCTACGTTTTCGTATTTTCTTATTTAAGAACTTATGTCCTAATTTTTTTACAATAAGAATTTTTGGAAACAAGTTTTTCAGTTGCATTATGGCAAGTTATTTTTTCAGATCCATTTCGTTGAGATGAGAAGATACTGTAATAAGTGACATATTCGAAGAGATTGAAAAATACGGAACTTTTTCAATCTTCGCACTGAAAAGGAGCATGTAATGGCACTTAAATAATTTAGAACTATATTTCACGACATGGTGGAAAGAAATTATATTAATAGAAATTTTTCAAACAATTACAAAATATGTTAAACAAAAAAACGAATTTTGAAATACGTTATCTATAACGTTTATTCCGACAAATAATAACGTTGACCATTTAAGGGGGACAAAAGATTGTTTAAACACATAAAAATCGTTCAAATTATTAAAACTTACTTTAAAAATACCTACAAAATTACTAATTACCGAGAAAAAACAATTCTCGTTGAAAAAGTCTAATAAATACTGTTTTTAGCATGAACTTTGCATAAAATACCTATTTTGCACTTCTTAGGGCATGTTTTAGGCACAATATAAGGGAATTGTGGTGTTAAAATTAAAAGTTACTGAATGGGAATTATTCCTTGAACATTTCTGAAAAAGGGACTAAATTTTAATTCACCAAAGATGAGCTTTTTCCATTTGAAATCCTATGTCAATTTTGAAAGCCCCGGAGCATGGGTTAATGTTGTCCGGTTTGAAAATAATAGGATATTTCTTTCTCCGGGAAATGAACAAATTTTTTATGATCGATCACAATAATAATTAATTAAGGTTAGCGCTATGTGCTTATAGAAATAGATTTGTAGCCTATTAAGTAAGTAAAAGCCTTGAGCAACGATTAATACAACTCCCAAGCAACGGATACCAACAACCCTTAGCAACGGTCAACATCAACACTTAGCAACTCTCAATGACATTTCCCAGAAACAGTCAAAAACACTCCTACATTTTTTTAATGACATCACCTAGCAACGGACAATAACCACCCCTTATTAACGATTAATACGACTCCCTAGAAAGGGACAATAACAACCCCAAGCAACGGTCAATGGCATCCCTTAGTAACAATTATTTACATCCCCTAGCGACGGTTATCAAAAACCCTCAGCAACGATCGATACAACTACCTAGAAACGTTCAATACAAACCATTAGCAACGGGTAATAACGTTCCCTAGCAACGGACAATAAAACACCGTGTTAGAGATCTATAATACCCCCTATAAACGAACAATAACAATCCTCAGCAACGGACCTAAACTTTAAAAATCTTTTTGATTTGTTTATTTTAGACTCGTAAGTGAGAAGCTAGAAATCCGGCGAATTAACTTATCGAATTTGGGCATGTCGGACATCCGCCCTTATAAATCAAAATATTATTGATATATAAGGCTGAAATATATTTTTTTATACTTCAAGAGTACCTTAATAAACCAAAATCTAGATATTGAAGTAGAGCATCCGCAGATATTAAAAATAAGTTTTTAACTGGAAATATCGAGGATATTAATGAGCAGAATCTAATATATTCAAGAAATATTTTTAATTGTGCAAGAATTACCTGTTAAGAATGTCATTTTTATAACATTCAAACGGATTTTATGTCGTCGACCACTGTTTTTGATATACGAACCGTCAAGCATTCGTCGTTTTTCATAATTATGCAATTTTCGTGTAGAACAGAAAACCCACTGTTCAAGGTTAATATGGCAGATGCCTGTAGCTGAGTCGTAATTTTCTTGAGAAAATAATGATACTTCCAAAAATAATTAATCCATTTTCCACGAAAACTTATAGCGCAATATATATCTTAAAAACTACAACAGATACGACATTGCTCAGATACAATTTCGCTTTTTTAATACCTTCCCGTGTGGAAATTGCCCTGCTTGGCTTCTTTTGATAAGTGGCCCTCTAGAGTCCCACGAAGGCGGCCCACTGTGGAAACGCCTAGCTGGGCCCTCGCAGGGGCCTACTCATTTGCCCCTTTATTTTTTTCTACAAAAAATTCGATGTCCGATCACCAATTTAAACAAACAAATAAAAAGTTACTGTAAAAACAAAGATTAAATTGTGA
>JAWWLR010000034.1:50108439-50118736 GCA_035041075.1 Acraspis erinacei
TATTTCCCTTAAAAATTAAGTGCAATCTCACGAAAAATATTCTACAATAAAAATTTGTAATGTCTCGCGAGGATTTTATCTTTCTTGCATTTCAATATATTCTCAACGTTTTTGAAAAACTTTAATCAATTAAAATAATTAAATATTTATTAGAATGACTTGAAAAACTTTTATTTACAAATATTGTTGATTGTACTGATAACTCCTTACTTCACACAGACAAATACTTGTCTTGAATTAAGGAAACCGTTTCTTTAGCATAATTCTTTTCTTTACCAAAAATAACTTCAAGATCAAGACAATTATTTTAATTTAAAGAAAATTTTTCTCTGGAGCACAAAGCAATTTCTTTGAACCATGGAGTAGTTTTCTTAGATTCAAATAAAAAATTTTATATTATTTTTTTTACAATGTTGAAGAAAATAGCCTTTATTTAAAATAAATTAAATAATTAATCTCATAATTGTTTCACACTATCGACCTCTTTATGAACTTCGTCTACAAAACGTCTTTGTGGTGAATTTAATTTGCAAGCCATCGATATCATCTAGACAATACAAGGTAGTTAAGTCGTTAAGCGATCACTATGAGGTTCCGAAAAGGCAAAAACTATCTTCTCTAAAGAGGTGGGTGGATTCTATTCCCGTGTCACTGTCACTCCTTCATTGTATCTCTTTTTATAGAAGCTTCTTTGTATTCCGTCCCTTGCCCCCAATTCATCAGATGAATTCGAGCGAGACTCTTGGACTCTCGCGAAGACAAATTTCCTTTCGTGTGGAAAATACGCTTGATTTTTGTTGACTCCGTCTCTTCTAAAGTAAACGTAAGGTAGACCTTTTCAAATATTGTGTCTCGTATCGTCTGTTTTCATGTCAGTGATTCCAACATTCTTTTTAATCGGAAATTCCAAAAAATTATAAACTGAAATAATATGAATCTTGGTAGGAAAATAAGCTAAAATAATTCAAAATCCTAAACGGGATATAAGTACTTTTCAAAACTCATAAACATATTCAAAATCCACCAACTCTTCTGGAATCCAATTAATTATATGGAAAACGAAAATTGGGAATTTTGAAAAATATTCAACTGTATCTTAATTTTTAAGATTTATATATACTATACTTTTTTCTCATTTTAAGGTTTCTTTTACCATAATCTTTTGGATTATTACATAAATATTTTAGAATCTTCCGAATAAAAAACATTGCAACATTGCAGATACATTCATGAAATTTTGTACTTATTTAAATCCAAAAAGAAGATATTAGAAAAGTATAAATAATTCAATGGGTTTTGTAATTACACAGGCCCACAAAAAACCTTTGTCTGCACGACATGCAGGACATAGAGGGGAAAACAAGGGATATTTTGTACGTAATTTTGATAAACGAGTATACGCGAAAATGGACACATGGATGTTATATTCTTAAGTGTACAGCGACTTGTAGATACTTAATTTCTACACAGAAATTCTCTAGTGTGCATTCTGTTTCCCCTAGCTCGGGTAATTCTAGGGATATAGAAGCTCTTTCTCATATTACATAGCTATATACGGGGAAAAATAACAAAAATGCCATATCCTTTGCCAATTTGGGTGCTACATCCTAATTTGAGTACCAATTTTTTTGGGCTTGTTCCATTTTCTCTCTAGATGCAAAAAGTATGGAAAAGCCCAGGGATTTTCTGGTCACAAAGGCCCACCCAAGAAAAGTTTTCTGCATGAGATAAGTGAACGATTTCGCACGCAAAACTGCAAAGGATACGAAATTTTTATTATTTTTGCCCCTATAAATCTATATAATCTGAGAAAGGCCTTCAATTTCCAGAGATTTATCCTAACTAGGGGAAACGGAAAGTAAACTGCGGAATTTTTGTGTGTGAATTTTGTCTTTACGAGTCCCAACACATAAGAATATGACACCTGTAAGTTTAGACGTCCGTATACTAGTATTATCAAAATAATGTACAGAATATTCCAAAGTTTTCCCCTATTTTCCGTATCTAGTGGAAAACTGAGACGTGCACGAGAAATTCTGAAGCCAGATTAGGATTCAGCGGATCAAAATCCATGAAGGTAGCCTAGTGACGTGTCACGTGCAGCCAAATTTTTTGTGGGCCTGTTTTATTAATCGTTTCCAAAATAATTAAGATTTTTAAAATTTATGAACTCGATTAACCTTTTTTAATCAAATCCTTTCATCTATTTTATCTTCTAAACTTGCATGCTCAAACCATTTCGATCATTGATGTCAAATCCAAGAGATTCGGGTAGATTCTAAGATATTTCATATTCAAGTTTTTCAAATATTTCAATCTGTTGTGGAAAAATGTCTTATAATATGAAAAATTAAGGATAATTCCTTATCATATTTAACATATACTCGAAATAAACCGTATCAATAGGGTTTCCAACACACACCGAAATTTTCCATTTTTAAAAACCCTATTAAAAAAAATTCCAAACTAAGGATTAAAAAAATTGATTTTGGTTTGGAAACTTCACTCTGATCTGTATAACCTATAAAAATCTTGAATATATCAGAACATACCATATTAATTTAAGACATCTATTATCTCTGCTTTAACAAAATCTGTTGTTTGCAGAAAAATCCCACTTTCCGGTTGATAGTTGGCTCTGCGTGTAGCTCCCTTAAAATTTCTCTACAGCTCTCTTTTTATTTCATTTTCATTTTCTCGAAACCATTAAACTTTTGTTTTCTTTTTTCTTTTTCTAAATAAAAAGTTCTTATAGATGGTCGAACTTAAAACATACCACATAACTCGAAAACAGATATTATCTCTGTTATAAAAGAATCTTTCGTGAAAAACATCCGTCTCTGAGGATGATTGTGCGTCTTCCGTGTAGCTTCTTTGCAATTTCACTGCAGCTCTCTTTTAATTTCCTGTTCTTTCTCTCAAAACGATTTTACTTTTCGTATCTTTTTTGTTTTGTTTTTCTAAATAACTTTTTTGGATGGATAGTCGAGCTTAGAACATACCATATGACATCAAAAAATCTATTATCTCTGCTATAACAAAATCTATACGGGAAAATATTACACCCTGAGGATGATAATGGACTTTGCGTGCAACTTCTTTGAATTTTCTTTACAGATCTTTTTTGATTTCCTTTACATTCTCTCGAAATAATTACATTTTTTCGTTTTTCTTCTCGTTCTTCTGAAAAAAAATGTTCATAGATATTCGAGCTTAGAACGGACCATAAAACTTAAAGAAATCTATTATTTCTGCTAAATCAATGTCTGCTGTGGAAAGTATCCTACTATGAATATGATAGGGTCCTTTGTTTGCAGCTCCGGTAAATTTTCTTTAATGCAGCTCTCTTTGAATGTCCTTTCAATTCCCTTGAACGAATTACACTTTTCATCCTTGTTTCTTTATTTTTCGGAATAAAAATTTCTTGCAGGTGGACGAGTTTAGACTAACATTCAATAATCACAAACTTCAGCTTGAATTTATGGAATAATGAGGAGGAGCAGCGTATATAAGTTCATGTTTCGAATTGTCGCAAGCGCGCTACATACTGCCTGGTTACTTTGAGGACGTTACTTTGTTACCTTGTGGGACAAGAGCCTTGCATGCTTGCTAGCCAGGCCAGATGGCTGGCTAGAATGGATTACTGCGGTCTAGGATGAGCTGCAGATGCAGTAATCCGGTGATAATGGAGTAACGAGATTCCCTCGCACGTACGTTCCCAGCATATTTTAACTTTGCATTTTGCAAGCGTCTCTCTGTTCGAGCGGGGATATTCAAGTTAACTAAAACGGGTTGATCTATAAGGAACGACATCTTTCCGCACTTATTATATTTTTTCTTTTATTATTTTCATACCTTTCCTTCTTCTTCTTGGCTTCTGTTAGAAAGTTTGGGCAAATATTTTTCTCAAATTTATTATCGCCCTATCGCGAACAAAAATATGAAATTTTTACTAATATATTTTTACGGCAATTTTCTTCCAGAATGATTGAAAATTATCCTTATACACTTGGAAATGATAAGCTTGCAAAAATTTAATATTTTTATCGGAGACGTGAAGCATATGATACTATTTTTCATCTCCTTGTTCTTTAATTTTCTTCTTCCTGTTACCTCTCCTTTTTAGTGAGTATCCATAAAAAAGATAGGACGATAAACAAGAGAGAATAACGATGAGGAAAAAGTCAGGTGATCTTATGATAAGTGTACCATAGGTTTATGTTAAGATAACACCCTGATTTAAAAAGGAAGCATGGTAAAACTCGTTTCCTTTGACATAGGAGATTTTATGATTTACACTATAAAATGTGCTAGAATAATTTGATAATGGTACGAACATTACAACGTTTTTTCATTATCTGGCGGAGTATCGTCGAAAGTTGGATAATCCAATTTAATCCAATTTGGCTACAGTTACATTATGTCCTTTCGCATACTTGTCCGTCCTATTTTCATTCATAATATTAACTGCCGATATTAAAGTGTAATATATTCGACATTGCCAAAGTAAAGTTCAAAATTCCTCATACGATACTATGCGGCTTGTACAGCTACATTGGAATTCAGAAAATTTAGCACGTTATTTGAGGTGAGAAATAGAATTATTTGCACAAGACCACATGTTTCACATTTGCCTTGGTGTTATGTTGTTCTTTCACCCCTTTGTTTTGCATCCCTACCTTCTTCCCCTCATCTATATACGAACTCGGAACTTCTATCTCTCCCTTCTGCTTATACCAATTACATTCGCTTCTTTCCTTATCCTTCCGAATCTCCTTTAAACCTACAGCTCTGTCTAGAATTTTCTTGCCACCTCAGATCCATCCACATTATTCCTCACAATTCTCTTAACCCTTTTCTATCCTTTAACTCGCACTACTCTCGCCCTCATTATTTTTTTAACCTCTCTATAACTTTTTCGTTACTTCTCCCACTCACCACAAAGTAATATACTCCTCCCCTCTACCCCATGTCCAACACACCACTTTGCTATAATTACGCATTTACATTGCCAGATTTTACAATGACAAAATATTTGTTATTTTATTAATTCCCATCTAAAAAATAGGTATTGATAAGTATTGGTTCTAATACTTTTTTGCGAAATAAGTACCAGATCCAATACTTACAAATACTACGTTTTTATAAGGGTTTGTCAGTTCATTGCAAATTTAAATACCATTTCAGATTTCTGATGCAAGTAGAAGCATAGTTCTAAAAAATAATACTTTTACAAGAATCGGGCTGATTTATTTTCTATGATCTCGATAAAAGACTTAACTGCAATAAAATCCGTGATTGAATGAGAACGCAATAAAATAAAATAATAATTTTTTAAGTTATTTTTTTTTAACGAGTATGAAATATCACGTTCAGTTCAATTATTAACTAAGAAAATTCAATTATTTTGAACAATAAAACCAAAAACACCCCACCCATAACTATTTCACAACTTAATTGTGGATTTAAATATCTTCATTCAATCACAAGATTTGAGAATGGGTTTTACATTACAGATAATTCCCAGATAATTAATTCGTGAACAGAAATATCACATCAGGTGGATTGAAAAGGGGATTTTGAATTATAAAAGGAGTCTCAGGTGATGGAAAAGGGGATTTTGTATCGCAAAAGGAATTTTGAGGGTATACAAATAAGGATTTTGGATTGTAAAAATAGTTTGAGGGGATAGAAAAGGCAATTTCGCCTGCGATTTTATATTATTTTTTATTATTATTACTTTGTTTGACAATTTTTTGTTTTATAATTGTTAAGAAAATGGAGGAATTAATAATTCAGTACTTTTCCTATCAAAAATTCTTTTAAGTTAAAAGATACAGATGTAACCGATTTTATGGAATATCTTAGTTCGCTCCAAATGCCATATTTTTTAGATTTTAGGCGTAAACATATGTATATATTAAACAGAAATTTCCGGGATGTTAGATTGAATCATCCTAGATGTTAAAGTCGTCCGAGTGCAGGGAAACGCCACACCACTATCGGTCACTTAATGAAGCTTCAGGGTGGCCTTTTTAATCAAATAAAAGAATTCCCGGTTTTTTCCCGGTTCGTATATATTTTCCACGATCAATGATATTACAAAAATTCGAACTCTAAACTCTGCAAAACTAAAAAAATCCGTTTTAAGCAATACAATCTGAGATGCTACTCATGTTAAGCAATTTTAAACTGGAAACGTTAAAAATTGAGCAATGCAATTTTTTTATAAATTGAAGACTTTTGCTTAAATTAGAACTTAAATTATTTGAATTTCAGATAGTTTAAAAATCCTTAAAAAGCTTCCAATTTTATTTCAAAATCTTGAAAAATCTACATGTTGCTTTAGATCTTTTCAAATTTTAAATTATCTTTAAAAATTTGTCATGACTATATCAGAAATATTTTTAAATATTCTCCGAAATTGAATTTTTCAAAATAAGAAAAAATCATTTTCAATTTTCTTGAAAATCTTAAGAAAAAGTTTTTTATTATTTTGAAGTCTTTTACAATTCTTAGAAAACTTTTAAATTTTTTCTTCGAAATCTACAACAATGAAAAATAAATTTAATTTTAAATTGGACCATCCTGGGCTGTTCGTGCAAAAAGTTTCGTATTAATAGTCGGATTTCGTCGATATAAATAGACACTTCGTTTGAATTATTTGAAATAATTTCAAATTTTACATTAATTTTGAATCTTTTCATATCTTCGAAATATCTATAAAACTTACTCAAATTTTGGTTGGAATCATAGGTGTTCAATATTCATTTATGCAACAAAATGTTACAATTTATTGCTAAAAGTTTCATTTATTTATTTTAATTTTGAATATTTGTGTTCTAATTACTGATTTTAAGTGAAGAATTAGATATTTCTGAATAAAAAGAAATTTATGTTTTCCTTAAATAAAACATTTAAAATTCTCAAATTTTAGACTTAATAAATATCTGAAATTTAATAAGTTTTAATATGATAATTAATTAATAATAATAAATTAATAAATAAATTAATTAATTAAAATAAATTAAAGAACAATTTATCAATAACAATAATAATGAATATATTATTTTAAAGTTATTTAAAAATTGAAAATAGTTTATAAAGTTTTAATCGATTGTTTACATTTGTTTCAAAACTAAGACTTGTCATTTAAATCGGTTTGATTTTTAAGAATGAAATCTGCAAATTCTTAAATTTCGAAATGATTCCGAATCGTCTTATAAGGTCAATTTAATGTAATTCGCTTAATCATTAATGTACGGCTTAATTTTAAGAATCATTATAATTTATATTCTTAGTTGTATTACCAAAAATCTTTTTTTAATCAAAAATTGTCAATTTCAAACGCTTATAATTTTAAATTTTTTAAATCTTTAAAACGGAATTTTTTGAAGAAAATATTTTTGAATTACACATAAACTGAGTGATATCATAATTGAAACATATAATAATTCAACTAATTATATAAGAAAAACTGTAAAAATCAAATTTGAACCGATTTTTTTCTTCTAAAATTCGTCTAAATTTCATGAAAAAAGTCGTCGACATCTGTTGTTCACTTTATGAGGCTTATCGTCAATCTTTGTGCCCTAAATCTTGTGATATCCACAGAAAGTAACCATTATAATCTAGGTGGCTATCCTATGGTTTAATATGAAATACTTTAACCCTAAATATCAAGATGTTAAGTGTGAACATCCATTTCTCTCCTTGAGGTTTCTTCATCAGGACAGCAGAGTAATTATAGATCCGAATTTGAGTGCTCTCTTTCGCCTGATGCTCGTCGCTTATCTCGAGTGCCACCAACTGTACACTCTATTTAGGAGCCTTCTGCACTTTAGTTTGCTTGGCCAGAATTCGATTGTCTTAAAAACATCTCAACTAGGCCGTCGGCACTAAAGGTCTATACATGAGATACCAAGCACTTTAACTCGGTGCACTTTTCCCCGAAGAAGGTGTGAAGAACAAAAAAAACGAAAGGACAGCAAAAAACGTGAGCTATGAGCCTTAACTGAGGCGCTTGCAAGTGGCAGTTACAAGCTCTTGCGAGTTTTACATACTGTATAAAGCAGCGAATACGAACGTAACCCTAGGCTGCTGAGTCGAGTGAAGAGGTAAGATAAAGAGAAGGAGTGTAGAAATAAAAAGAGGATGAGAGGACGGAAGCACAGTGATTCTAGGTAGCGAGAAACATAGCTTTGACAGAATGAGAATCGAGAATTGAATGTTGTACACTCGAGTGGGGCTTAGTAGAGCAGGTTAAGTTTAGTTTGCTTGACACTAACACCGATGCTTTGAGGAAGGTCGCCTCCAGGGTAGGTCAAAGGCAAAAGACAGAAGGATACTGACGAGATCTGGGGTGGCTCAGGTATGAGTCATTGGCACCCAACGAAGCTACCCAAGGCAGCTTTAAGGTGTTTCTCTCCCGTCTTCTAAAGAAAGGAGCTGGTCAGAAAAACTTCTAATTTCCAGACACGTAATTCTTCACAAAAACTTCTCATCAGAAAACCAAGGGAGTAAGGATCTAACTGAAGGACCTAATTGAAGAATCTAATTAAAGCAATACACCCAACAGTACGCGTTCTTTAAAACTCTAGAGTCTTTCTTCTAAATAATATTTGACATAAAAAACTAAAGTTAAATTTGATTGCATGTAAAATTTGCCGTTGTTAAATTTTGAATGCGATTTAGCGAAACTTTCCCGGACGATTGAATAAAAGCTATCGCAGGCTACTCCTTAGCAGCAATAGGAAAACGGCAATGTGCAAGTGAATTCGAGCAACAAAATTAGGACCCCAGATTATAAAAAAAATTTCGCTTACTTAATTATTAATATAAACGTGATAAGACTTAACGTGGACGAATTGAAACGTATTTTTCACGAAGAAAAAAAAAGAACTTGATACTACAATAAGCATCGTTTGTTTTCGAAGAAAACTAAAAACAATTTTGAGGGATTTCAAAAGGTTTTAACGATTTTGCAAAAGATTTCAAGTTATCAAAATATTTCAGGGTATTTCAAAATGACTTTAAATTCTTACAAAAGGCTTAACAGATTTCAAATTAATGCAAAAGATTTCAGGTGCTTGAAGGAATTATCTCGTACAATTTCTTAGAGAATTTCACGTGTTTCAAGGGACTGTACGAATTTTTAAGGTAGTTTAAGAGATTTCGAAATATTTCAAACTCGGCTACGGGATTCTAACGGATTTTGAAAGTTTACAATAGGTACCGAAATAGTTTCACAACTTTCGAAGAATTGTAGGGGATTTTAATGAAATTTCGAAGGTTTGAAGGCATTTAAATGGACTTCATAAAATTTCAATAACTTTTCTAAGATTTCAATGAATTTGAATGGATTTTAAAGGATTATAAGAGATTTGAAGCATTTTCACGCCACCCTATTCGAGATGGTTTAAACCCCTATGGAATTAGTTTTCGCAATAATTTTTGTTTGTTTCAACAAATGAGAAAGTAATTTTTCTTTCCGAAATTCTCTAGGAAATCAGCGATTTTTAAAAGCAAAATGATTTTCAAGTATATTTTGTTTTGTTTTAAGAAATGTAAATGAAATATTAATTATTTAAAATAGAAAATTCTTTAACTTGTTAATCGGTCTAACTTTAAGATTCTCAGATTTTAAATGTGTATAATTGTAAGTAATGTAATTTTTAATGGGTCAAGTCTGAATAATTTTTTAATTAAAAGTAGAGAGGCTCCAATTTTAAGCCTTTCCAATTAAAAAAATTCAAATGTAAATCATCCAGTTTACAAAACTTCTAACTGTAAAACTTGCATATTTTCTAAGTTAAATTAAAATAATTTAAAACCTGTTCATTTTTAAGGTTTGTAATTCAAAATTGTACAATATTAGCGATCAATTTTTTACTTTTTTCAAAATAATTTACTTCTCAAGATGTACAAGATGTATTCTTTAAAACTTCTGAATTTTTAAAAATTCCACTTTAAAATTCTTGAATTTTCAAAATTTTTGAAAAACTATTAATTAAGCATGTTTACTGTATAAAATTATGCAATTTTGAATTATTTTTTTTTAATATTTCGATTCCAAGATTTAAAATGGAAACTTGTTTAATCTGGAAAACTTCAAACTAAAATGTATTGAATTTCATAGATTTGCAATTAAAAATTCTTCTATTCCTAATATTTATTAATAAACGTTCATTAATTTTTAATGTTTGTGGTTCAAAATGACGAAACAAAAAATTACTGTTTTGAAATGGCTGCGTCTAGTCGTCCCGAATTTCGGGATAAATAGCATTTTTTCTATCTT
>JAWWLR010000034.1:50157753-50171121 GCA_035041075.1 Acraspis erinacei
GCTCTATCTCCAATAGGACTTTGTATCTTCAAGTAATAGTACCCGGAAACGAAATTTACAGTATTACTTCAGTTGGGGCTCATATTATCGGTATAATACGAAAGAACGTTCGTTTTTATTGCTTTTAGACATGATTATATTTTTTTATAAATTTATGAGTTTTTATTTGTATATATCTTTATCCATATAAAGGTTATTGAGGCCTCTTTTGCTTTCCCTGGTAATATATTTCCAAATGTTTATTAAAACTAATTATTAAAAAGTATATTATGCCACTACCGATTATTAACTCTAAAGTATCTCGGAACTTTCCAAAAACTATTGTTATTGGGAAATGTAAAAATATCTAGATCTCAATTAAATAGAATTCTCTAAAAATTTAAAATAAAAAATGTTGTTTTGTCAGCTGAAAAGACATAACAAAAAATCCCAATAGCTAAATTTAGTCAAAACACATTTTTCAAATCACAATATTATGAAAGAAATTGCATTATCGTTTAACCATATACTTACTTATCAATTTGTGACTTTGGCTTAGCTATAAACCAATTTTTTTCTTAATTAGAAAGTTTCGTCTCACAAATGTTTGAAAATAATTTAAATAATAATTTTACATAATTTATAAAAAAAATGCTTTGTTCTCTATAAATTCAAATGAAAATCTGAGATTAATTTACCAGGTTATTTAGAAACTTCTAAATTATTAGCCTTGAATTATATTTTATAGTTTTCTTGTTTTAAAGTATTTAAAATATTAGATGAATTATTTCAAAATTTCTAACAGGAATTCAAAATAAAAATTTTATATCTACCTCCGATATTTCCATTACAATTTCGAATGATCAATATTCATTTGCAATAATTTTTAATACCTCTTTTCTTCGGTATTTAATGAATTTAAAAAAAATAAGTTAAATCCTAGGGTGCCAAGAAATATTTAATCTTATATTCCTTCTCTAAGTAGACATGAATAAACTTCTATAGGAACATTCCATTTCTTTAAATTGCACAATTTTGAAAAAAGAAACTTTAATGTCAATGAGAATAGTTACATTTTTAGTTTAAAAGAATCATTTTAATCCAAAAAATCATCATTTTTAAATAATAGTAACATTTTTAAACAAGGTGAAGAATTTTCAACCAAAGTGATGAATCTTTATCTGGAATAAATATATTGTAACTCAAAAGGATATATTTCTACCAAAAACAAGAATTTTTAACTGCAAATCATAATTTTTTAACCAAAAACCAAATAAGTAAATTTTTAGTTAAAAAAGTAATGTTCGGTCAAAGAGATAAATTTCTAACTAATATGATGGAATATTTAACTTCTTCATCCACGAAATTAAATGTTTTGTTCAAAATTTCTAAAACTATGTATGCGCTCGCGTAGCGCGCTTTTTCTACTTTAACTATCCCAAAAAATATGTTAAACGAAATTATTGAAAATTTCGCACTTGTTCTTATTGACTACCTGATTGATTGCATACTTCGTGAATATATCTTTAAGTAGCTTTATTTAGATTATTCTTTAAAATTGTACTGCATTTTGTAAGTCGCATGTTCCAAATAAGGACTTTAAATTATTAAAGCTTATTTCTGAAAGAGAAACTTGAAATTATAAATCTTTATTTATAAATTAATGATTTATTAATAAAAATTTTTAAATGTTAAGACTCTCTATAGTTGTTTCCATTTATCATGTAGATTTTTAAATCTTTTAAAATACAATTTTTAAGCTTTTAAATGCTTTAAAAAGTTTTATGACATTGAAATTTTTGCTTAAGATTCGAGGCAAAATTATAATTACTTTTTTTTAATAATTCATTTAAAGAAAACATGTACAAATACTTAAAAGTCTTTCTTAAAATATCGGAAAAGAATGTAGAAGATTAAAAAGGAAACATTTTAAATTTGTTAGCCGTATAAAGCTTTAGAAGAAATTTTTATAAATTTAGGAGATACTTAGAAGTTTTTAAAGGATACAAAGATTTGGAAGATTTCGAGCAAAAATTTTAGAAGCATTTTAATAATTTTTAAATGTTGAAACACTTTTTTCTCTTTTAACCAGCAACAATAATGTATTTCTTTAATAAAATAGTGTAAGTATCATAGCTATGTATGGATCTATAGTAAATATTATAAGATTTAACTTCAAATTAATATAAAATATGTTAAAGTATTTAAACTAACACTTTTCATCCTAATATTTAATGTTAATCGTACACATCTTTAAAGGGAGTGAAAGTGATGGACACATTTAATGTAAAAATTATAATAATTTCCCAAAAATTAAGAAAGGCTATTATTAATAATGTTCACGATTAAGAAATTTTCAATTTCACATCTATAAATGTAAATTAATTCTAATAAAAATCTTAAAAATTAAACCATTTTGAATTTTTTAACTTTAAAATTGAAATATTCCAAAAAAAGTATTCAAAACTGCATCATTTTTTCGTTTACAGAATAAATGTTGAACTAATAAATGTTGAAATAATAGCGAAAATTAAAAATTAAAGGATTTTCAATAAAAAAATCCTAAAAATTAAACAATTGAAAAAAGTTTAAATTTTTTAATTTATATTTTAAATTTTTGCAATGTAGAAGACTTATAATTGAGGCATGACTCGACAAAATTAAAAATATTTGACTTATACATGTTTAAAATTGAATAAATTTCAATTTTAAATCCTCACGATTCAACATTTTTTAATTATACGTTTACGCAATAAAACTAGTTTAAAAACGCTTTTAAAATTGCATCATTATCTATTTTAAACATATCTTAAAAATAGAGGAATATTAAACTGCATATAGTTAAAATTGAAGAATTTCTCATTTAAAATCTTCAATATTGAACTATTCCAAGAATTTTTTAATTTTGTGAAAATAATTGTTATATATGGATAACGTAAAAAAGAGAAGATATTTGAAACCTGCATTAAAAAACGCATTGAAATGACATGAAATATGTTACAAAAAATTAGTTTAAAATTATAGCAAAATTTTTAACAAACATTTTAGTAATGAATTCAGTTGCAAATATATGTATAATAAATAAACTTCGTAAATGGTATTATGCATTTAGCGAGAACATAAGTCGTATTGAAACATTGTTCTGTTTTACAATATCGTTTAAACTTTTATATCATTTAAATTCGAATTCTGTCAAAATTAAAATATTTTGATATTATTATTGCTAAAAGTAAAGGACTTTTAAAACAAAATGATGGACATTTGTTCAAAATTTGTCATAGCAATTTAGCATATGTTTAAAATTAATCTAAATCGGCAAAAAATTCAAGAAAATCTATACAGCCTGAGAACTAAAAAAAAGTATCTTAAAATATATTCAAGAAGAAAATAGTTATGCGAAAAAATAAAAAATAAATCTGCAAGATAAAAAAGTTCGTTTAAGAACTAAAAAAATGTTTGGAATTCTGAAGAATATATGACGGTAAAAAATCAGCATGGAGTCAAGAAAATATTGATATGAATTACGGAAGACAAAACATTTTCATGATCCAAGAAAGTTTTTCTTGTCTCAAGATAATGTACCTAAATTAATAAAACGAAACTTATTTAATCTAATACATCTTGTCGAGACAAGAAATATTTTTATAGATCAAGAAAATATTTTATCGTCCATATTCGTAACGATATTTTCTTCAGTGAATATGAATTATTTTTCCATTTAGAGCCACTGAAAAAAGTTCTAATACGTTAATTAATATTCAAATTTCTTTGTATTTCAGAAAAAAATGTAAATTCTTTTCCTTTTTCTAAATTTGGAATATCAATCACGGGACAAAAGACAGAATTAGTATGCAAAATCACGTTAAAAAAGACAAAGGATACAAAAATGGCATTTCCAATGAAAATTTGCAAGCAAGTGCCTATAGCGCAACAGTACTTGAACTGTATAATTAGCTAAAATGACCTAGTGTAAATTAAATTACCTCCTGCATCCTAGTTATTGCCTCTTCAAGGCGAAGTTAACAAGGAGTTAAGAAGACTGAATGACTTTGATCTGAAATTCAGTAAAGTATCGGACGAGTTAAGTAGTTAACCTGTTAGTACAGGAAAACTTTATTGATAGCGTCTTTTCTAGAGCGAGAAGCTACTTTTAAGTTTAAAGTGCAACGTCTTTGGAGAATAGACAACCCTGACTTTTCAATCGCACGTAAAGATATACTGCCAAGACAGAAGTTTAATCTTTAGTAGGAAGCTACGATGCTCATAAATCTACCTGGTATCCCAGCTCGTCAATGCAACCGTCTGTTTATTCAGCTTCAATAAAAGCATTTACTTCACCAGGTTTATTTGCAAACAAACCCGTCAAGCATAAAGAAATCAGCTTCCTTGTAAAATTTAATAAAAGTATTCAAATTAGGTGGAGCGCCTACAAAAAAGAGTTTCATATACTGTAAAAAAGCTCTGGTGGTATTTACTATCCGCTGTGCAGTGTATTTTCAAATTACAATATACAAACCGATTAATTTACGATACTACAGTACTTATTTGCAATATAGTGTGCTTAAACTGCAGGTAACAATGTAAAAATAAAAGAAAGGTTGTTCTATTTGCAGTCAATTGTAAAATCACTACCTCTGATGGGGGAAATTATTCGATTCGAGTGAGAAATAGTAAGTTTACTTAAGGTAATAAATTTACTTAGGACATCAAGTCTACGAAAGTGTATGTAAATTGTTATGGCGTGTGCTTTTTTATCGCGAGGGAGTAAGTCCGCACGGATCAATGCCGCAGAATTATTTACAGAACATAAATTTGTACCATTTGGGACTAGCGAGTGCAATTCATGCCAAACGATGAGAGATTTTAACCTTTTTTTGAGACTTTGGACGATTTGGAAATTTAGAAATGTTTGAAATAAAAATGCTATTATATATAATATATTACTATATATAATACTATACAATTATATAAAATTCCAATTTTAATAACTATAAAAAGGATGTTTGAGTATAAGGCAAGAATTTTGGGGAGACCTAACCTCAAAACATAATTTTAACCGTTTGTGTTGACTTACGTCCAGTACATAATTTCACGGCTGATGACGAAAAATTTACGTCTTGCATGTGTATCCTCATTGGGGACGTAGGTTGTCTATTAGGGGCATGTGACACACTCAAATAACTGCATTACCGACCTAACTTTTTCAGTTTACTGAATTTTCTTTGAAATTAAGGAATTTTTTGTTAATAAAACATAGGACTGAAACTTTGGATAATGTATTAGAATACCATAAACTAGGTTTGTGTACTACCATTCATTAGAAGTTTCGCTAAAAATTATTTTCAAAGAAATTAAAACTGGGACCATTTTTTGACATATTTTCCTTGTATCTTGCAATTTTTTGAACCTAAGAACTTTTTTATATGTAAAATATCTGCTTCAAACTTTAAGAAATGCAAGAGCCGACATTAAATTACGTCTATGTACGTTTTTTTACATTTCGTAGATATTTTAAATATAAGAAAAGTTCTTAGGTCCTCAAATTTCTTCACTTACTTCCTAATATTAAGAACATGAATATTTAAAAACGCAAGACGTAAAATCTTTAAATATTAAGAATACTAAACATGTTTGAAACAACTTAAGCAATTTACGAAATGATTAATTCTAGTTGAATGAATATTTTCTCCATATCTTGAAATCTGAACTTTTTCCATAAATATTAATAGTCACATATTATTAACTTTTTAGTAGAAAACTTATTTTAATTTTCAAATTAAATTGTTTATAGTGGAAAATTCCACATGTCAAACTGATAACATTGTGGATCTTGTTAAGTCTAAGACAACAAGAAATGCTCTAATTTTACAGTCACAATTTTTTACTTTCAAATGCTTATTATTTTAAATTTTATAATCACTAAAAACGGAATATATATATAAAAATTTTTAAAAAGTCAAAGTTAACCCTGAGGAATAAAACAATTTAAAAAATTGTTTTTCTATTTAAAACATTTAAAAGAAAAAGCGTTTCTTGGTTTTCAGTTGGTTTCAAAGAAGAGCTTAGGTTATTTTATTGAAGAAAAAGTAAAAGAAAGAGGTTTGTTTATATTTTGATAAATCTTGGCATTAATTGAATATTCTATATTAAATTTATGTTTAAAGAATTAAATAGGCAACATCTAATAAAAACTGCGTTTGTGTTCAATCGAAAAATGTAATTAAAATCAGTTCTAAACCTTGTAAAACGTGTTTGAGGCAGTTCAAAATATATTTAGGAATTTTGAACGGTTCCAAAAGTTTATAAATAATTTTAAACGTTACAATATTTGCAAAAATGTATCAAATATTTAAAAATGGAAACCTCTATAGGTCGTGAACATTTTTTAAGCCGAATTTTTCCTAAAATTTTATAAAATATAGTCAAATAAAAAGAAAATTGACTGCGTATAGTCATCCACGACATTTTACAGAGTTGTAAATGGAATGGACTAGCCGTTCTGGATACTCGACATGACTAGCGAAGTCTCTAAAAAATATTTAATTACTCATTTCGAATTTCATAACGACGAAAAACTTAGAACAAAATTATACTTTTCGACAGATCTGAAATCTTCAAAAATCTTTTTGAACTTACTGAAGATTCGTAGGAAAATTATATTTATATGCCCTTAAGAACAAAGAAATAAATAAACTTAAAAAATAAACAGTTATTTGAATTTTTTGTATCTTATAAAAAAATAATTTAGCCCCTTCATGTAATGAGTTAGATGAAATTTATTTTCTTTCTTACTGAAATTTTGGTTGTGTTGAGAATTTAACTAATTTGTTAAAACTTGAAATACTCCGTTAAGAATTAATGTCTTTATAAAAGATTCTTTTTTTTAATATGCACATGTTCGGTAGTAGATGTAAACAGTTAGTTGGTAACTAATTTTTTTTAACTAAAAATCAAACGATTCTATTTTTCGTTGAAACTTGATCTTTTTGGTTGAAAATTTAATTATTTGATTCAAAGTTGATTCAGTTGGTATAAAATACAATATTTCTATTTGATATCTTAGGAATTCAAAGTTTTTCAAAATGAATTAAATATGTTATCCAAATTGATTTATTTAAAAGAATTAATTTCTATACTTTTTAAATTTCCTTATTTCAAAGTTCAAAGTTGGCGGTATAGTTCAAATCTACAAATTTAGCATATTTTTATGAAATATTTAAAATTGGTCTCATAAAAAAAATCTTTCTAAGAACGTTTTGCTTTATAATGTCTTGAATTTCTGTTTATGATTCTTAAAAAATGAATCGAAACCTTATGAAAAAGGGTCAAAATTTTCGATACCAGGTATTTTTGTTAATTTATTGGTAAAATAGGGAATTAGGTAAGAAGGAGACAAACTGTGATCCCTGAGTTACACTTAGAACCAACTAGAATATCCGGGAATATAATTAGATTGGTTTTAAATAAATTAGTCCATGAATAAATAAAACTAAAATAGATATAAAATAAACATTAAAAGGCCAGGATAGAAATACATATATTTATAATAAATTAGGGCATAAATAGACAGAATGGGCCTAATTCCACGTTATAGAATAAAAATTAAAAAAGAATATTCCCTGTATCGTAGTAATAATAAATAATATATTGGAATAAAACAAGATCAATGCGGATTGAAAATATTATGGAAAAGAGCTTTGTTTTTTATTTTGCTGGGAAAAGGTCACAATTAATTTCCATATGCAAATTGCCTATTTTAAAATAAATTAGAATTGCTGAACATTTTGAATTAGCGAAACTCGATCTGCAGTAATCACTCACTTCCATTACCTTGAACACATTGCATTGTCATAAAGAATAAATTAGCGACTTATCAAGACTTCTAGTTTGAAAAAGTTTTGAAATTTCTTTCACTGGGATCTGCTTTCTTTTCGCAGGCCGTATTTTCATCGCGAATCTTCCAGCCGCAGTGAAAGAAAAACGCAGTGGTACGGCATAAATTGGACGGTAAAATAATAGAAAGCCAAGTTTCCTGGTCTATCGCCAAGATCGTCAAACTGATTCCGACTTCAAATTCTTCGTCCACTGAAGCTAACTTCTGAAAATGAACCTCAATCTTCCGGAGACAATGCGGTGCCAGACTACTGTTTTACAATTAAAATATTTTCCAGTCCTTTCATCCATCGAATTTCTCACGCTTCTTTTCCTCACCCTTTTTAGAAGATGTCGTACCCGAGAGAGGTACCACTAAGTATGCGAAAGACCCTAATAAGATATTTAAATTCAGAAATGAACGGGAGTTGTCTTTGAATTATGTAAAGGATTTATCGCCTGCTTCGCACGAAAGCTTCCTTTGTGGTGTAGGTTACCTTTTATATAACGCCGGATAATGCAACTTCGATGGAAATTTTAGATTGTCAACACTAATGGAATTTTCGAATTTTATTAGGTATTGTTTATTTATTTAAAGACTAAGTCATTAATTCGCATGACTGAAAAATATTTTCATATTTTGTTAGTACGAAAAAAGCATATGCAAGGTGAAATAGGAAGATCATTCTTAATTGCTTAATTAACTATTGCTTTTATCACAAATTTATAAAAATTATGGTCGATACTTCTACTTATTACTCTTAGATTTTCATTTCAGTTTTAAAAAATAATCTTCATTACGCAGTATTCTATTTACTAAAATTTCCAATAAAGATTTAGCATTATATTTAATAACCCACCATTCACCGTGTTCACATTCAATTTTGAATGGCGATACTGATATTGATATGTTTTTTACCAAAATAACATTTTTCGTTAGAAAAATCTTTTAAATCACTTTAAAAGCCGCTTGATACTACGTAAATTGTTAATCATGTTTATTATTTTTTGAATTTCTATATATTCAATTTGAAATTATATTTCGGACTGAGAAATTCTTAAACGGTTTAATTTTTGTGTCCTTCAAGTCAGCATATGAAACGCCAGCGTTACCTAATATTGTTAAGAAAATAAATAAATTTGCTTTAAAACCAAATAATTTTTTATAGGAATTTCACTTTCTAACTAAAAACGTGGACACAATCCAAAATTGTTTGAACTTGTGTAAAATATACTGTTTTAAACATTAAATCATTAGATTTAAATCCAATGATTTTCATGTAAATATTCCAATTTCAGGAGAAACATACCAACATAACTTAAAGTTGCTAAAAATTATAAATATTCTTTGAAATCTAATAATTTCATGTTAACCATACCACTATTTTTTTACTTAAAAAACGAATACAACATAGAAACAGAAAACTTTCTATTATTGTAAATCTTGTTCGTCATCCACTGATATCGACTTTCTCTGATAAACGTTAATATAACCTGGACTACTAAAAAATTACAAATATTGTTCGAACTATAATGATGTTTCCTTTAAAATGCCAATGTTTAATGTGAATTGCTAATGTTAGCTAAAATTGTACATCAATTGTGAAACTTTGAAATCTAATGATTTTTGTATACAAATTTTAATTTCCGGTTTAAAAAACTAGTAAAACCTACAATGGTGGAATTTATAAAGAGAGACCATGAAATTCACCAGGAAATTAAAATTTAAAGTCTTCTTCAAAAATTTATGATTTTATATTAAAATTAATTTTTAAAAATAATGATTTGCCGGCAAAAGTAATATCAAATAATTTCTAAAAATTTCAAAGTTTTACTTTCATTAGCTAGTACACCTAGTAAAGTAGTGGGATCAACTACTTCAGCTTGTAATATAATTATGCTTCTGCCACTAAAATGGTTGTGGTTACTACTTTTATTTCTGAAAATGGTGTTAGTTGTCCTTACTAGTTTTCTTGTTGTCACATCAACGTCCGATGGTGAATAACTATTTTAAGGTAGTTGTCAATGGGAATACAAAAATTTGAATATATCTGTTAAATCAATAACCTTGAACGTAGCAAACAAATATGTAAATCAATCAATATGTGGAACTTTCAACATTTTACCTAAGCAATCTAAACTTAATCTATGCAGGAAGTGTTCTAACAGAGAAAAAGACTTTTTAGTCAGTATCAATCCGCAGCTCAAGATTTAAAACACTATCATTGAATACACAAAAAATGAACCGATTATCTGACATAAATCTCTAATTTAAAACTAAATGATTCCAACTTTTTATTTAATATATTGGCGTGTATAGAAACGAAACAGCATGCTTACTACAACAGAGAATATCTCTCGAAGCGTCATGTACTCGTACCAAAGATAAAAAGCGGAATAAAATAGTTTCCTTGAAGTTCCCCAAGGCAAGTCCTTAAGAAAGAAATCTCTTTTCTCTGCGAACTTTTCACTCTTAGCAAACCTATTCAGGGTTCGGAGCGAGAACTTGCAGCGATTTCTTGAGAGATTTATCCCTTTCCCTTTCCCTTCGCGATATGGAGAGAAGAAACATTGTAATCTTTCCTTAACTATTCTAATCCTTTACCTCTTACTATCTCTATTATGTCCTTAAATTGGACATTTTGTCGAGTTTAGGCATGAAAATATTATTTAAAATAGCTCCTTTGGCTCCCCTATAAATGGTTGAAAAGTAAACCTATAACATTTTTTAAAACCACTTCTATAATTCGACGGCTCCACAGCAGCGTGCTCCGTATAATACTCCTATTTTTTCTGCCTGTACACAGCTCTTACTTTTAGCAAATTCTTCAGCAGAGCTGATTGAAGTTTAAAATATTTTTTAAATTAAAAAATACAGTGTAAAAATGAAAAGGGCACTTAAATATAGCTTCTGTTTTTATCTGAATACTTTTAGCAAAAATGTAATAATACGCATGTTTATATTAATAAACATAGTATAATTAAACTAATTAAGCAAGGACTTTTCCCCGTGGTCAATCATTTTTATTATTATTTCATGTTATCAATAGAATGGACACTAAATTTGTCTAGAAGTAACATTTCACAAAAATAATGGAAATATAACATTATTCGGATTTATTTTTTAATTATAAAAAAACATTATAAGCAATTCGCATGCGGAACGAACATTAGCTTTAAATTTACAAAGAAACACGTGATTACGTGGTAATTATAATCCACAGGGTGGTCAAAATTTATTAAAATTTAATTTCCAAATATAATGCATCCTCCTGAAAACTTAAATCATCGGATATCTCACACTGCTCTCCAACATTATTTCGTACATTTACAGACGTGCATAATAGTTTCAGCACACCTTAAAGTTGTAACAAAAATCTAAATATTTTCAACATCCTTCACGAAATAATATTCAATAAACAAAGGCATATAACGTAATTTTGACAGATTCTGAAATAAATGATAAAATTTTGTAAACCGAAAGTCATAGGAAAATGGCGAGCATGTTAATTTTGTCTTCAGTTCCTGAATATTTCTAATTTTTACCAAAAATAATTTTAAAAAATATATATATATATATATATATATATATATATATATACTCTAAGTTCTTAATTCTCTATTATATTTCAATTATGTTGTACATAATTTAAATTTTGAGGACATTTTTTTAATAGAACGATTATGCTGAAATGAATTAACTCTTTGATTGTTTCAATTTTGTGAAAAGTGAATTTACTATGTACCTTTTTAGCGCTCTATTCAAATATAAATCAGACTATTTGTGAAAATAAATGTTGTGAGCGACGAGAGGTATAAAATTAAAGAAAGTAGTGGAAGAAAGTAAAGTAAAGCGAGAACACCGACGACGACGCAGACGTTCATGTCAATAAAGATCAACTACCTACTAGTGATTCGGTCGCCACCGTCAACAAGCGCGGAATGAAATTCTTCTCCTTTGAAATTCCAAATCTTTCAGGGGAGGGAATTCTGTCGGACATAGTAATATAGACCGGTTAGCAACGCTGAAGAAACCGTATTTTCAATCCCTGAAGTTTTCTATGCTTCTCAACCGGAAAAAGGATCTCTTTAGACTTACAAATAAACATATTCAGTGTCCTCTAAATCCCAGATATCACCTCTCACTCAGACCAATCTGGAGACGATGTACTTTTCAGATTTTCGCCCGATTTTGCTTTTATTATCGCCAAAGAAGTTCTCAGAATAAATCAAATCTATGGAAAATACATTATGTGCATTCTGATTCCTTATTAGAATAATGTACTGTTTTTATCCGTTGAGCATCTAATTTTTTGCAGTTTCTTGTGGGATTAAATTTACATTCTAAATGAGAATTAATTAAAAGCGACTGATGAGAAATCAATTTTGACTGATTCAAATACTACAGATTTTTTTACTTTTAGTTCTTTCAATTTGACATACTTTACAAAACAGTCATTATTAATGATCTAACCTGAATAATTTGGAACTAATAAATGGTAATTATCAATCATTAATGGAATAGTTGAATCTAAAATTTTTAAAATTAATTTTTAATAAAACTAGTTAATTTTCTGAAGAAAAAAAACATTTTAATAGAATAAGTAAATTTCCAACAAAAGTTAAAGATTTTCAGCTAAAATTTTAAATCCTTAAGTAAAAAAACTGAATTTTGTTAAATTATTAAATAAATTGATGAATTACTATCCAAAACAACGAGTTTTTAACAAGATAATTCAACTTCTCTAAAGGAGTAGTTGAATTTAATTTAAAAGAAAAAATGAAATAATTTTTGCCAAAAACTGAATGCTCATCTGGAAAATATTAATTTTTAACACACAAAACATTAGTTTTTATCTTGATAGTTCAACTTTTAGCCAAGGAATTGAATCTTCAAACAAAAAATTTTAATTTTTTACCAAAAACATTGATTTTTTATCAAAGAGGCAAATTCTGTAATAAAAAGTAGGATTTTAAATGAAAAATATTGAATAAAAAAAATAATTGACCAAAAAATAATTTAACTTTTAACCAAATGCATTTTTCACAAAAAATGGAACTTTTAACTGAAAAAGATTAATATAAAAAAACTGATTTTCAATAAAAAAAGTTTAATTTACAACTAAGTTTTGAAATTGTAAACTAAAGTGATGAATCATTAACCAACGGAATGAATTCTTAGAGAAGTAGTTCATCCTTCAACGCAAAAGTTGAATTTTCTATCAATATTGATTATTTTTCTACCAAAAACATTTATTTTCTATCAAAAGGAATTTTCAATGCACCCAAAAAATCGCTTCTTAACAAAGTAGTTCAAACTTTAACCAAGAAGTGACATTTTCAATAAAAATTTGGATTCTAAAACAAATGTGATAGTTATTATTACAAAAAATCTAATTTTTAATAAAAAATAATTTAATTCAGCCAAAAAGATGAATTTTTAACCACGAAGACTTATGAATACCGATAATCATGAATTTACCTCTTCAGTAATGCCCACTGAGAAAATGAATAATT
>JAWWLR010000034.1:50196588-50211905 GCA_035041075.1 Acraspis erinacei
ACACTCATGAATCTTAGGCTTGACATTCTGGGATAGTGAACCTGACCATACAATGTTGACACTCCACGGATGATACGTCCAACTATCTAGGGGGCTGACCCATATTCAAAACCCAAATGTAGTCAATCTGGCACTCTAAATTTTAAGGCTGACTATCCATTTTTCTTCGTGCACCTTTAGATTTATTGTCTCAAAACCGCTCTGAACTCCTATGTCCGAACTGATGAGTGCTTCACCCAGCTCTATCTTAATAATTAACCAGTGAAAGTTCTAGAACTGCCTAATTTCCCAAATTTACTTACATTTGTTTTCAATGTAGCAAGTTTACTTATATTGTTCTGGATATACTTTTTCAAAAAATGACAATCTCCGAAGAAAATATTTTCCAAATTTCAGTATCGGATATGTATTATTAAGGCTGCAAATTAATCTTTGAAAACAGTGAAAGACAGTGATAATAAGACTTTTTCGGCAACTGCAGTTAATATTCATTATAAATTTCTCATTAAAAATTTTTTTCATATACATTCTAAGGATCTCAAAAAATATATATATTAAAAGCTGAAATTCAAAATTGGATAACGTGGTGGTTAAAATCTTAAACAAAAAAGAAGTTTGGTTTGACCATGTAATTTCCATAAGAGCTTAAAAAATCATTGCGCCGCCTCTGAATATTGTTCAAAAATCTGTTTTGAGAAATCTGCCTTCAATATCCCAGTAACTTTCGTTAAAATCATTTCGCCTATAGGGAAACCAAAAGTATTTTTTATGGTCACCCTAATTTGTACTATACAATTTGAGGTGACTTAACAAACAATTATAATTATAGCACAAATGCCACAAAGTCAATTTTTTATGAATAATAAAATTGGAGTGGGTAAAAAAGATTTTCGACATAAAAACACTCGCGTTCAGTTTAAAAGAAATTGGTTAGTTTTTTCGAAAGAAATGTTTGAAAACTTGGTATATCAAGTTGCGTATTTTATATGGGTGGAGCTTCGTATTCATTTTTGAATCTCCAAAGTTTTTAATCATATTTTTTCTTACAACCATCTACAATCTTCCATCTACAATTTTAAAATAATATGAAATAATTATGTAAAGAACTTCTGGATGTAAAACTTCTTAATTTAATGTCTTGGAAACAACAAATTAGTATTGTTAAGGAAAAACCTTAATTTGATCGACTTCTTCTAAATATTTATTCGGCAATGTACAAATATGACGTTTCGGAAAGAGACCGGTTCCCTCATCAGATATTTAATATAAAAGTATAAAAATTTGAAACATTAAATAACATGGTATACATATTTATAGCGTGATGATAATTAAAAGAATAGTGAAATTACATTACCCTAGGTCATTTTTTAGAAAACTATAGAAAAAAGTCGAAAATAATTTTTTGAATCGTTAAATACTAAAATTATACGGATGACGATTGCTACTTTCTTAAGATGGAGACGGAGGATACACACCCTTTCATCGGTATAATTTTAGTATTTAACGTCTAACATTTTTTTCGTTTTTAATTTATAATTGTCTACCAAATGACCTAAAGTAAAGTAATTTCACTATTCTTGTAATGACCATCACGTTATAATTATGTATACCATGCTATTTAATGTTTCAAATTTTTATAATTTTATATTAGATATCTAATTAGGGAATCGGTCTGATTCCAAACGTCATATTTGTACATTGCGGAATGAATAGTCTAAAAGAAGTCGATCAAATAGGTTTTTCCTTACCAATACTAATAGGAAATAATTAATATTTGAAAATGGCTCCGAAGAATCTTGTCTTCGAACAAACAGACTCTGCTTTGGATTCTTGGCAAGAATTTTATACTTGTGACGATTAATTCTTTAAGACTTGGTGTATAAAATTGCTTATTTTAAGAAGGTCAAGCTTGAGATTTAAATACTAAATTTCAAATGTCTACAAATATGAAATTATTCAAATTTGAATGCACTAATTTGTAAATTAATTTTTTCTCGGAAGCATCTACAATCGGCCTTCTTTAATGTTGATATAATAGGAAAGAATTAATATTTGAAAATCTCTCGAAAGAATGGAATTTCTAAATAAAAATTCAAACTATGCTTTACATTCTTGGAAAGAATTTTGTGCTTATGATAAATTCCATGAGAGTTCTATATTTATATTGTTATTCTTATCCGGTATAAATCCTGCTTTCTGGCGACAGCATGCCTTGAATTTCTCCGTACGTCGCTAGGAAAAAAGTATATCTAGGGTATGTTTTTGAGTAAAGATAACCTCGAGGAACATTTAGTTCACTTGAACCACATGAGATATTGACCATTAAAGCAAGGAAGTGCGAACGAGAATATACGGCGAATTACCACAAAGGTATTACCATTTGCATTATCGTCATGACACGGCAGAGCCACTGGAGGAAACAGGTCGCATTATACGGCATAATCGGTCGGGAAATCGCCAGGGAAAAAGAAAAAAACTACGCTTGAGAATTCTTAGAACAGGAAACATCGTCAGCTGCAATTTCACCGAGATATAAATGGCCCTGAAGTTTCTGGTATTCGCTAAAGTACAGAAAATAACGCGGATTATTACTGGAAAAAAGAATGGTAGAAATTAATGCGAGGCAGTTTTTTCAGCGTTCTATACCAAATTCTATACAAGTCTTGTAGTCACGAATGGGTTACTCAATTAGATTTCTGCTTAGACTACAGGTTAAATAAGCTAGGTTTTGATGAGAATGTGCTCATTCACCGGGCAGGTTTTCACACTTATAATGTTATTTTTTAAGAATAAAACAGAAACTACACATCCTATCAAGATGTCACCAATAAAAAATTTGTAGATCTTTTTTGATTGCACAATGTTAATTTTCGTTTCTTTTTTTTTATTGTGAAAATGCTATATCTCTGCGAATTTTACATTTTATCAAAAAGATTCATTAGGAGAAATTGTTTCTCTTTTTGAGTACTATAAATAATTGTACAGAGAATTTTTGAACCTTGAAAAAAGTGGCCTCAAAAATGTTCAAAATGTGCTCACTTTTTACATTTTTATCCAAAATGGCTGGCTAACGAATATGACCTTTATTTTAGTACACTAAAAGAGCCAAATGCCAATCCAATCTGTCTATTCTTTCAAAAGTTATTGTGCTAACAAACTAAAAATCTTCGGACACACAGTAACAAACACACATCCACACAGTACCGCACTCATATAGAGAGACACACAAACTTGCACACACACACACACTAACACACACGCAAAGAGACTTTCGTAAAAACCTGTTTTTCGGATACTGGGAGTCTCAAAACGTGGACATTTGACAAAAATCGGGAGGGGGGGGGGCGAATTTTACACAAATCTAATACCTTCTCTAGGTGAGAATGTGAAAATATTAAATGGGCTTACGCAATAATTTATCAAATTACAAAAGATTCATTGGAAATAAACTAGATTATATGAGATTATATCCAATTACACTAGATTATATGGAAATATATAGATTATATAGAGTATAGGTACTACAATCAACTTTCGTTTCTTTTTTGGTAAGTGCATACAGTACCAAAAAACGTTCAAGCTTGATTTTAGTAGAGCTTTAAACACTTAAAAAAATACTATCGAATTATATACAAGAGACCATAAGATACACCATGGAATTACATGTCATTAATTATGAATTCAAACAGATTTCATACAAGGATTTATGAGGGATTTATCTGAAAATCACTTACTACAATTTTCAATGCAGAGGTATTGATTGCTTTTAAATAGATAAAGTTGCGACTAAAAAAACATCAATTATGAGTTAAAAAGCAATTCATTTTCGACAAGAAAACGAATGTTCAACAAAACAGTTGAATTTTCAACAAGAAAGTTAAATTTTCAACCAATAAAAACTTTCTAATAGATTAAAAAAACCGAAAATGTTGAATTTTCAAGAGAAGAAGACGAATTTTCTACAAGGCAATCGATTTTGAAACTGTAAAATATGAATTTTTCAGAAAAAGTTTATTTCCAAAAAAATCTTTGACTTTTCTAGACAAAAGAAATGAATTTTCTGCAAAAGAGTTGACTGCTCAACCCAAAAATATTAATTTTCTGCCAAATTAATTAAATGCCCAACAACAAAAGTATGAGTATTCAAGAAAATAAATATATTTTCTACTAAAAAAGATCAGTTTTCAAGCAAAAATCAAATAGTTACATTTTACGTTAAAAAAAATGTATTTCTAACAAAATAGCTAAACTTAGAACCAATCCCAATATTTGAATCATCAACTAAGAAGTGATTTTTCTACCAAATAAAACAATTTTATAACAAAATACATCAATTTTTAACTAAGAAAGATGAATTTTTAACAGATCAATTGCCTTTTTATCCAAAAAGGTTAGTCTTCTATAAATTTTCAACCGAAAATGATTTTTTAGTACATAAATAAAAAACTGTTATCCTTAATGTTGAACATTAATGCAAAAATAGGAATTTTATTAAAAAAAGTTAAATTTTCAACCCGAAAAAATAAATTGTCAACAAAAAGGTTAGTTATAAACTAAATAGTTGAACTTTTTAACCAAATCGTTGAGTCTTAAGAAAAAAGAGATGAGTTTTAAACAAGAAATTTCCATTTTTAATGCACAAGAATGACTTTTCCATAAAACTGTTGAATTTTAATGAAACTCATAAAATTAACTTGAACTTCAGGTAATCGAAAATTATGTGACTCTTTCAGGGTTTTTTCTGACATGATAAAATAATAATTGTTAACGAAATAGATGCATTTGCAAACAAATACTTAAATTTTTAATCAAAAGAGACGAATATGAAAGAAAATAGTTGGATTTTTAACTGAAGATGGCTAATTTTGAACCGTATAGCTCAAATTTCAATTAAAAAATCTAAATGATTCAAATTCGAGTTTTTAAAATCCTCAAACAGAATAGATTAATTTTATACGAAAAAATTGCACCTTTAACCAAAGAATATCGACTTTCTACCAAATAGATAAATTTTCAAATGAAAATTACAAGTTTTTAAGAAAAGAGTTAAATTTTAATCTGAAAACTTAATTTTCAATTTAGTAGCTGAATTTTCCACCAAAATAATAGAATTTTTAAACTAGAAGAATAAATTTGGTACAAAAAAGTTCAACTTTATAGCAAAAAAAATTAAGTTTTTTATCAAACAGTTGAATTTTAGAAAAAAAATCAAACTTACTCCAAATAGTTGAATTTTCAACTAAAACCGATCAATTTTTCAAGCAAAAATATTTTTTTGGATTATTAAAATTTTAATGATCAAAAGTACTTCCCTTTTGGGAAAAAATTTTTTCAAAATTCAAGTAAAATCTTCGAAAATCAATAAAGAAGTAGTAATTTTTATTTTTAAGGTTTTAAAAATCTAAGGTAATGAACCCGGTTTGATATGTATTTAGATTTTCTATTTCGAAAAATTTAATGGTCTGAGCATGTCTAAATTATTATAAAAAATTTGAAGAAGCCAATGGAAACCCTTAAAATTTTCAACTATAAGAAATGAATTTTCAACTAAAAATAGAATATTTACATTCATAGTGACAATTTTTTTTAACAAAAAAAGTGATTTTCCAACAAAATATTTCAATCTTTATCTAATGGAATGAATTTTCTTGAATAAAAACAATTAAATTGTAACCAAAGAGTAGAACTTCTTAACGAACGAAGATGAATTCTGAATAAAAAATAAAAATAGTAAACCTTATAATTAAAAATAATTTTCTTTAAAACAAAATTTAATTGTACTCTGCCAAGTTTTAGAATCTCAGATGTTTTAGGTGGGACTATATTTTCCAAGAAAAGAACATAATTATTAGTAGAAGAATTGTCTGGGGCATTTAGTTATTAAATAGCCTTCACGGCAAAGTAGGCAAATTTTGTAATCTCACAGTTGAGAAAGCAGAGTGGTTATTATGAGTATAAAATCCTTTGTAGAAGATTTGGAAAACTTAAGTTTAAAAATGTTTAATAAAGGTTGAGAAGCCAATTATTGTGGGTGGTAACCGATTGTATCGACTACTCTATATCACAATGTCTAGAACATGTAGGTCATAAGCCATCGACAGTGGTAACGGACCAATAGTCAGACAGTAGTAATAGTCTGTACGGCAACGTGACCCAGTGGTCAAATGCAGGTTTAGTCAGACAGATTATCGCCTAGAGCCCAGAGACACTGTTACTGCTGTCTTGGGTCGTTAAGAAATCATTTGTAATCTACTTCAGTGGAGTTCGGGATTTACCCGTAAACCAGATTAATTGTCTATCAACTTTGGCCTATCATCTTCTCCAATTAATAATAATTAAATCAATTTTTAGTGTAAATAGAATTCAGCTTTTTGAGTAAATGGATCTCGAATCGTGCGACTTTTTCGACTTTTTTCGACTTTTGGAAGGAAAATGAGACAAATCTGTGCTCTCCATTTTTTAAAGAAGTTTCCTCTACTTGGTTTCAATTTTTAAAATGAACTAAATTTTTTAATTCAAATTCAAAACCATAAAATAATGTACCATTTTTAAAAACATTGAAAATGGAGTAGTTTCTGATTAGAACTTTTTACTCAGAACATTCCTGATTAGGAGCATTTGAAATTGAGCAATTTCTAACTTCGTGAGTCTGCATTTAAAGTCTTAATTTTTTCAAATTGAAAGCCTTTAATTCGAAAAAGTTTAAAATCTTTATAATCTTTTCCTATTTCTCTCCTCTTTTTCAAAAAATGTATGTTCTCCCCCTATTTTCAAGGAACCTCTCTTTTTTTCTCGCGTTCACCTTTTTTGATTGAAAGTTAACTTTTTTATTAAAAATTTAACTATCTTCTTTTAAAAAAACGTCTGTTTGGCAAGGAAGGTCAACTATTTGATTAAAAATTAATTAATTTTGTTGAAAATGCATCTCTTGACTGAAATTCAAACTGTTTCGGTTTAAATAGAATTGTTTGCTTATAAAATTAGTTATTCTCGTTGTTAAAAATGTAATTCATTTTGTCAAAAATTCATATTTCTTTTCTGGAAACTATCAATTTCTGGGCTGATATAATTTACCCGAATTTTAAAAAATTCGTCTTTTCAGCTTAAAACTTCCACTATTTGGTTGAAATTTAAACAGTTTTTGGTTAATCCATTTTATCTGAAAATTCGACTACATATTTAAAAATCTATTTATTTTGCTAAAAACTTCAAATAATTCCTTAAAAATCTATCTCTTTTGCCTTAAAATTCTCAAGTATTTGGTTTTAAATGGAACTGTTAAATAATATTTTTTAAATTCTACTATTTGCTTGAAAATTCATCTTTTCAGGTCCAAAAGTCAACTGTTTTCTGAATTGTTGGACTTTTTAACTTAAACACTCAATTCTTCTGTAAAATTTCGTCTTTACGTTCAATTTTTTGTAAGTAATTGTAATTTTGATTCTTTGCATTCGAAATTTCTTCAATTTGAAAGATTTTAAATGGAACAATTGACTTCTGATCATCAAAATCATTCAAATTTTATCATTTGTATTGATACTGAACCTATATACACATATTATACTCACGCTCAGAAATTTAAAGTACTTGTATTTGAAATTGAAATAGTTTGTAATTTTGGCAATACACAATGAAAAAATATGCGAGTTTGAATTTCCAGAATTAAAAGTCCAATCATTTTAATTCTTTCTATTAAAAATGTTCTGTTAGATAATTTAAAATGAAAGACTTGACTACTAATTTCAAAAAAAATAAAAATTTAAGAACTTTTAAGTATAAAGCTTTAAGTTAAAGACTTTTAAATGGTATGTATTCCAGATTCTATTATTAATGAAAAAACATTTAGAATTATCTAGATTAAAACTTAAACGATCTTCAATTGCGATTCCTCAAGATAGACTATTTCAACAAAAACTTTAAGAACATTATTTCCTTCTAATTCCTGATGGAATAAAATTTTATATTTAAATAAAAGTTATATAGAAATACAAGACGATCAATATTCAAATTAAAGCTGTATGAAAACCGATGTTACTGTTTCAATATTAATTTTTATTTATGATTATAAATTATATTTCTTAATATTCTAAATTGAAGCATGTATTTTAACTTGAAAACTAGACAACTAAAATAATAGGAACCATTTTTATCATCAGAAAAACCTTCAGCAGTTCAAATTAGAATTAATTTAGCATAATTATTTAATTTTACAGTTTTTCAATGCTATTTTAGTATCATTAATTTTTTACGAGCATTATTTTTAACTTGTTCAGTCTTGGAGGTATCCAATCTCAAATTATACCAATGTTTTTAGGCTACTACTTTAAAATTGGATATTTTTAATGTTAAATTTTTCAATACTGTCTGCTCTAAACCTACTTAATGCTTATTTTTACGAAAAAATATTAATATAACCATTTGTTAATCCAATGCTGTTGAAAGGAAAAAACATAAGTTGCATTTTCAGATAAAAAGAAATAACCGTAAATTGGAAAAAAGTATAATAGCTTGTTTTTGATATTTATTTTGGGAGGCCAATTTTGTTTCAACAATGTTTATGATTGATCAGAGCTATATGAAAGTTTCTATCGATAGTGTAGTGAAAAAATGTATTTATTGCAATTAACGGTTTCTTTTTTTTAATTATTGTGAAACTTGACTCTCCAATAATATTCTTCAATTGTACGTTGAAAGAAAGACGGATTTCCTGAAAATACAAGAAATTTCGTTTTGACAAAATTCGCACCTTTTTGGCCAAAAATATTTAACAGAAAATTTAAATTTATTGAAATGGGTTCTGCTTTAGCAATATATTTATATAAAAATTAGATAACGAGTATTAGTGTAAACTTGATTTATAATGTCGCGAATGCAAACTAAAATATTGAATAAAATTTATCATACAAGTTTGACATTGCATGAGGCCACATCAATTATTTCATGCAATTAAATTTTGAAAATCATTTGCGTTCAAATATAAAGGGGTCACATATGGTTTCATTTTGCTGTTTAGCTTTATTTTTCTAAGACGTGTTCTGTGATTGCCTTTCCGGTCGTTTAGTTTTATGATGTTTCCGGTTCATGACACGTTAACCTTATTTTAAAAGTTTCGCTGCAAAATGTTTCTGCAAGTATATATAAATACTGAAACTCAACTTTTATTTGACATATAAATTGAATTATAGAGACGACAATTACATATATCGGGATTTACGTAGATTTTGAGAGTAGAAATTTTATAAGGGAAAAAATAAGTTCTCTGAAAATATATATAATCGACTCTCTAAATTTGAATCAGTAAGAAATCACTGCTAATCGGTTAGAATCTTTACCTATTCCACATATGTAGATTCAGAAATGTACTGTTTTATTTTTGGCTTCTAAATTTGAATTGTTCCATTTGAATCGGCATTAGTAAACAAACATGTGCCCTTCGCGATAATTTTTTGTTACCATGCAATCTTTATATTAAAATATAAAATTATTATTAATATGAAATTTTTGTTTATCATAGTATATATTATCTAATATAATAGAAAAGTAAAAACAAGATTTTCGATAATTCAAAATTAACTTAAGAATTAATACATATAATATTTTCGTACTGTCTACAGATAACTAAGATAAAATTATTGCAAAATTGTAAATATTTTTTTATATTAAATAATTTATTAGTTAAAATACCAATACTTTTAACAAAAAACTTAAATATAAACTAAAATTGTACACGGATTCTTAATCTTGATTAAATTATAATGATTTTTGTTTTAAACCATTGTTTTTGAAAAATTGTAAGATTTATTATTTAAAATAAAAGCATTGGATTTACATCCAAGTTTTATTAAAAATGCCAACGAAATCTAGAGTTGTTGGAAAATTGTAATTATTTTATAATTTGAAATATTTTTTTATTAAAAACTTTCTTTCCAAATGTAATGCTTTTCGTTCAAATAACCGATTTCCTGTGGGAAAAAGGTGATATGACCTAAAGTGTTTCGAAAATTGCAACACCAAACATGAATCAAAATAAAATCCTGAGGAATTAATAAAGGGGTTCCATGCAGAACTAGATAATCAATATTTTTACAGTAAACGGGCTCTTTGCATAACAAATTCGGGGCCTGGTCGATACTTTACATATCGGGTCTACATATGGTATCAACTCTGAAAATAAAACCTAAACATCGAGTCTACACATTTAAGTCTACACATGCAAGTCACCACGCCTAACTCTACAACTTTTTATAAATGAATTTTTTAGGACTGTACATGTTAACTCTGCACATTAAAGTACAGGGAACCAAAATATTTTATAAAAAGTCGTGGTTTCCTATTCAATTAATTCATTACAATCTTTCAAATTTATTTTTTATTTTTACTTGGTACGCTAGTGTAGTATGCCTATAACATATGACATATTAAGTATGTAAAACTGGTTTCTTTTTTACGTCACTATGCACATACTAGGTTGCAATCAAGTGCATGAAGGGGGGCCTACAGTTTTCATTGGGACTCGAAATACTAAAAATACGTTAAAAGTATATAGGAATAATTTCAAATATCAGGGATCGAACCGGGGAATTCTAACATGAAAAACGAGCGCCTAGCCACCGAGGCTACCATATATTATTATATAAGTCTCATTTATAGATATCAATCCCTAATAATCTTTAGCTGCATAAAACAATATCAATGTGGCGCATTCACAGAGAAATAAAAAGGTGATTTTTTTGCAGACAGTTTGCATGTAAACTTATAATTCATAACCAAACTTATTATTATTTAAAAATTATTATTTATAATAAATAGATAAAAATAATATTTTCTATACGCTTAGCGCGTATACCTCAATGTGCAAAGTTTCATGCCTACAGTTTTAACGTGTATACTTCAATGTGTACAGTTGAACGTGTACAATTTAATGTGAAAAATTTCAACGTGTAGACTTATCAGATAACGAAATTTACTATGTGCAGATTTATTATGTATGGACTTTACTGTGTAGAATTTAATGCGTAGACTTTAAAATGAATGTGTAGACTTTATGTGTAGGCTCTCATGTGGTGAATTAAATGCGTAGAGTTGAAAACCTTAATTTAATGTCTACACGCAATGTGTAGAGTTCTACAATGTGTAGATCCGATATGTGTAGTTTCGATACCCAGCCGTCTTTCATCATGAGCAAAGTTTTTCAACAGGTTTGATCGAAATCAATTTGGGTTTTGTACACAAAATTATATAATCAACATTTGAGACCCCTATCTTTGAAAGGGGATAATTTCTCCGCTTTATTAACAATATTGTCTCATAGAAAATACAATGAAAGCTAACTCTGATTTTTCCCCCATTTTTCTAAAGCATGAACAACGTTTAAATACTTAATAGGTTCCAAATGACCCACTTTTGCAGACGGAAGTTGCGAAAAACAGCGATACGGACAAAGGGTAAAATTGATGTAGTCAATTCCCAAAATCATGCATTTATATTTTGCTGCTCTCTAGTTGTGTTGAACACCGAAGGCTCAGAGTAAATGCTACCACTTTGTTGGCCCCTTAGAGCGTACGTTTTCCCTACAAGAATAGGATTGATCATGATCAATACCAAATACAGCCTAAAACCGAGAGATATAAAAAAATTATTAAATACAATGGAGGAATATAGCTCTCCTACAATGAAAGATCTCAAAGTTTTATTAAAAGAAAGAAACATTGCGCTGAAAGGATGGAAGGTTCACTTGATTGAACGATAAGACGATAAAGCATATTTTTGGATTAAGTTTTTTGTTCGTTGTTCAGTTTTAAGTTTTAACGTTATAATTTTATTTTTACTGTATAGGTTAATCCAGTATGATAAAAATAATTATTTTGGAAATGAGACGCGCATGAAGAAAAACAGATAATGAATTAAGCCCAAATCTTAATTGATTTTCGTGATTTTTTTAAAGGATAAAGAATGTATATATCTTTTCATGGTCATAGGTACTTTTTATCATATAATTATAGTTTACGAAACGATTTTTGTTGCAAAAAAAAGAAAAAGGGCGAAGGTATAAACAGTCGCCGTAAAGCTGTCCGGAAGGGAGGCTGAATGCACCTCGTAGGATTATCCGAAACAGTGCGCAAAAAAATTGATTGTTATATACATGTGGTCACTTGACGAACCAATAATATTAAAAAAATAATGATAATTGGCTAAAACGGAGGCCTTAGAACAAAAACGTTATTTATTTCGGAAACAATTTTAAACTTTGACCCGGACAGAGACATGTTTTTTACATAATTTTTAGTCGGTCTTAGGTTCATCAATTGCGCATAAGTATCGTAAAAACGTGTGCCAAATATGAGCTTGTTCGGTCAAATAGTCTTGTAATAATCGTGTAAACCGTTTTTCAACTGACTGAAAAAAGAGTTTCGAGATAATCGCGTTTAAAATGTCGGCAAAAGAAAAACGTATGATTCTGTGACTTCACGACTCGTCAGCTATTCCGGCGCCATATAACAGTCCATTCAGCTTCAGGGTATTAGTAGATATTAGTATTTCAGGGTATTAGTAGAACTTTAAGTCGCACGTATTCGAGCATCGGATTGTATCAGATTGGATCATGATTACAAGCCAAGCAGAAGCGAGATACGCTCAAAGGCTCAACGGACGCCATTTTTAAGAATTGACCAAAATCACTAACTGCATCGTATTCTACAGGTATCAAACTATAAATCTAGGTAATAAAAAAATTGATTTTTGAAGCCTCTATAGTGAGTGCCACCCCCCCACCCCCCTTACAGAGGATGACTGTCGAATTAGATTTGGAAAGGAGTATTCTTTTCTATTGAAGTTGATGAAAAAATATGCTGTATGTTTAATGCGTTTATTTTGTTTTGTCGTCAGAAAATCAGAGTTCGTAAAAAATTATTCAGAGATCGTCAGAACTTGGGTGCGAAGAATAATACTTTTATTAGGGTTTCAAGCAGAGCTGCCAGATCGAGCTACAAATGTAACTCCACCATACCTACCGTTTTGGAGCCGCAAAACAGAGGGTGCATTATTACCACTATACGTTCGTGTGTAAGCCAAATATGCATGATTCAAACTTCAGTTTTCTCAGGTAGAATCGGAGATCTTGGATATATTCTGTTATATGGTTTTTTTTACAAAATTTTGACAGCTGATGTGAATGTTCATTAAAAAGTGTTTAAATACAGTTTAAAAATGATTTGACATTGCATCACTTTCAGGAAACATTGCATGTTTTTGCAGAGGAGTGTAATCAGCAGGGAATGTGTCAAATTACTCGGGATTTTTAAAGTTTTAAGTACACATAAAGGAAATATGAGGTTAGGTTATTTTTCAAGATATAGTGAAGTAGTTTAATTTTTCAATTTTACTTAAAATCGTAACCATTTTTTGAAATAGTGAACATTTATAAGGATTATATTGGAAATTTTTTAAATAATCTTTGCTCTTTTTATTATTTATGTATTTATTTCACCCATTGGACACTCTTTTGAGTTTTTACAATATGTGCATCCCTCATCCTGTAAACGAAAATCCCTTGATAACAACAGTCACTACATACGAAACTAACTGAAAATTACAGTAACATTACAAAAGTACAATGCAGTAATGACTTACTTATCCTACCAGTATCACTCTAACCTATTAACAATTCATTCACATCTCTCTCTCTCTCTCTCTCTCTCTCTCTCGACTTTCTCTCAAACACCCTTGCGTTTCCGGTAAGGATTGGGTTCGGTTTACCACAGAGCACTTTGCGTACTATGTCTTCGCGAGCATTCCCGGTTTTCCCCTCCGCCCATTCTTGAATCCCCTTTACCCATTTATCATCTATTACCCCATCTCCCCCTTCGCAATTCCAAATGTGCATAACACTCTCCTCCTTAGTCCCACAGAGTCTACATGAAACATCTTCAAACCCTTTATTTCCCGCTTTCCCCACATTTCTACACATAAGTCTTGCCCAATGTTCCTTAACTCCTTCCCCTGTTGCCTCGTCCTCCCAGTACTCCTCTTCCTACCCCCTTCCCATAGGCACGTCACTGTCTCTCCATCTCCCATCTCTCTGCATGCCTCCTGGAAAGTTTTACCCCAACTCGTAGGATTGCCATTAATGATCCCCCTTAGTTCCTCTTCCAAACATATCCTAGGCCATATATCCTCATTCATACCACAGATTCGCATGAGGTATCTGATGGCTCTTTTCCTAACCTCGATCTCTACGCTATGTCTGCCCGCTTCCATTCTCCAAATGTAGTTTCATGTTCTGTCATCTAAACCCATCCCTATTTTAACAAAGCTTCCTTGTATTCTCTCAACCGCTTCTCTTCTATCCCAACCACAAATTTCACCCCGTACATCCCTCCTGCTTTAACCAGCGCATCCATCAGGTACAGTCTTTTACCTAGTTTGTTAATCCCCGCTCCTCTCATTATGCCCCATGCCACATTCTCGGCCGTTCGAGTTTTCCCTGCTAACTTCTAGACATGTTTAGTATAAGTTCCGCCCGTGGAAAACCAAAACCCTAAGTATTTATACTTGTCTACTACCTCTAGCTCTTTGCCACCCACTTTCCACCTTTCCCCTTCCACTTGGAAGTTTATTTACAAAAAATTAGTAATCATAAATAAATTGAAAGCGTTCAAAATTTAAATGTATGTTTTTCAATTGAACAATCTCTAAATTAAATTTTTTCAGATTAAAATTTAGAAAAACAGAAAAATTTCAAAACGTTAAAAATTAAAATGTTTGTTAGCTTATTATTATTACACCATTAAGCCGTTTCCCTTTCGGGGTAGACGTGACTCACTCGGTGGAAAGGAAGTAGTGTGAGGAAGGGGCTATAGAATTTTTAGATTGATCTACAACAACCGTATTATTTATATAAATAATAAGGTAGTTCCGCAAAACTGCTCCCCCCAGGTTGCTGATCAATCTCTCTAGCAATCACCCCAAGTAAAAATCCTCACAAAGTTTTCATGTGAGGTTCCTCACTTGGGTCCATTAGTATCCAAGGTCTTTTGTTTCAGGCGTCATTGATTCTACTGATACTCTTTCTATTAACTATTTGCCGCCATATTTTTCTGTCTTGGCATACTAATCTCTAGCTTCATTAACGTCCATGCATTTTTTCATGCAGGCCCTCGTGTTTCTATGGCTTCTTATGTCTCTTCTAAGTAGGGTCTCATTCACACATTCCAATCATTCCTTCCGCGGTCTGCCTCTGGACACGCTGCCATTTACTTTACCTTGATACACTTGTTTCGTTAGTCGTTCATCTTTCATTCTCTCAACATGCCCGAACC
>JAWWLR010000034.1:50262761-50277792 GCA_035041075.1 Acraspis erinacei
ATAACCCCCCCCCCCCCAATCACTCATCAATCGAATTTTCGTGGGGGACTAAGGCTAGATATATAATGTAGAAGTTAGAAAAAAAGGCTGATGTGTAGACCGTATGTGTAACGTTTAAATCGCAAAAATAAAATTGGAAATGATCAAATTCAGTTTTTGAATACCGGCAGAAGTTGCAATACAATTTTTAATAGCAAAATTTTTTATAAAAAGATTGCGCATTTTTTAACGAGTTTTAATATATAGTACCGCATTAAAAATATTTAGGCTAATTATTTTCTAATTTTATCCTAAAATATAAATGTAGCGTGATCAAAGAAAAAACTTGTGGGGCAATTTTCTAAGTTGTTATTAAAATCCTCAACTACTAAGCTTTACTCTGGTAAATGGTTTAAATATTATTTACCAATTTTTCTTTTTACATTTTTAGTTTGGATAGATGTAACAAATGACGTTTTGCGTACTTTTTTATTTATAATTTCTAACCGAAGTCGCTTGAAATGTCGAAACTTTATTGAATTGTACTTTGGTATGATCACGTTATTGAAATAATTGTATACAAAATTATTCATACATTCAATTAAAAAATATGCTTCTTTTAAAGTTTACAAAAAAAAGCATGTAAACGCATGCTATAATACAAGTAGATTATAACGAATTCTTGTTCTTTTTTTGGGCTTCTTAGACGATTATTTTTTCAAACAGAAACAACTTAAGTGTAATGAGATTTTTGAAAAATAAAGCTTCATTCCTTAATTCTAAATTTGATCCTGAAAAATTCATGTTTTTAACAATTAGATCTTAATTTTCTCTAAGGATATAACGAAATAGGTTTGAAAAAAGGTAGAGAGATATATACGTTACCAGATTTCAATAATTTATAAACATAATTAAATTTATTTATTTATCAAGTTAAGGCAGAATAATTGGCATATATGATATTATTAGAGAAAATACGCTTAATAAAATAATTTCATTGAGAACGCTATTTCTCCCAAGGCAATCGTATAGTATTCACGGGAAATGATATTAGGTTATTTCACACTCACTACCCGTTCAAAAAGTAATGACGTATCGTCTGGTATCGCAAATACTGGTTATGAAAAATACATTGCTCTCCTTGTGAAAATAATCATTAATTATTTTTTTTAACAAAATATGATAGAATATTGGTTTTCGGAATTATTCTCAGACGGAGGAAAATTTCTTTTTTTCTCACGTGCTTAGATTTATGACGAAATAAATTTATGCTGAAAAATCGATTTATTGTGGAACTTCAAAACTTAAAATAAACTAATAAACGTAAAATAAAGATTCTAAAGAGCTGTTTTGCAAATAAAAAAATAATAAATAATATTACGTAAACACCACTACAGTTTAAAGCATTATTTAAAACTGTGTTATGTGGAAAAGATTATATTGTTAATGACCTGACCAATATCATAAACAATTTAAATAACGGTCCTAAAGATGAAAATTAATCCAGATTTCCATTGCGCCGATGTTTCCAATTATTTCTTTACAATAACTTTTTAAAGTATTAGACTTATAAAACCTTTCTTGTCTTTTTGGTATTTTTGCTTTCGAATTAATTTCATTATAACTTTAAAATAGCACCAAATAATAAAAGAGTCTAATCATCAACTTTTTTATGTTCACGTATCAAAAAGTCAAAAACATTAAGAAATTATTGACTCGTTCAAAAGATGTAATAATATTAAAACTTTTATTTCTATAAGCACTCAAAAAGTGAATCATTTAAAATTAACATTTAATTATTGCGCATAATTAGACATTTGAAAAAGTTCAAAACTGCAACAATTAATTTAAAAACTTTGGAAAGTAAATGGTCATAAATTGAAAGAATTTTAAAATATGATAGCTAAAACATTTTATGACTGAACAATTTTGAATAGATAACTTTAAATATTGCAAATTGTATGATTTAAAATGAACACACTTAATTTTTCAGTTTCAAATATTTTGCAATAAATCAATTTAAATGAAAAAAATGTTCGCTCAATTGCAATATACAAAGTATCAAACATATTGAAGTTGAGATACCAAAATTTTAAATGAATCAGTTTTTAATGAAAAATGTTGAAATTTTGACATATTTTATTCGTGAAAAACTTCTATAATATAAGGCATCATATAATTAGAAGAGTTGAAACATAAACCAATTTAAAATACAGAATATTTTCTATTTCAATATTTAAAAACCTAAACAATCTTAGCTGCGATAAAAAGTGAACCATCTCAAGTCTAAGCGCTTGAGCATTAAAATAAATAATTCAACCGCAAAAATATAAAATCAGGATTTCCTTGAAAAGTCGCGTTGAAAAGTTCTTCCAGAATTATTTAAATTCCTCGCGGAACTTAAAAGAGTGATATTTAAGTTCCGTGCTCCGGTATTTTGACGATTTTCTGGAAAACTTAGAACATGCCAGCACTTGCAAACTCGTTTAGAAACAAATTCTTCGGGCATGTAAGCGTTGCATTTCTGTGACGACGAGAAAATTATCACACCTTTGATGTTGGTCTCCTCAAAGAGACTGACTTGTGCAAATAATATTTCACTCTCATTAACCGTTTTAAGACCTATTAAAAATTTCACTTACCCCAGTACAATTTTGAAATGTGTGTGTGTAATTTTTAGGTTTAAATAAAAGTAATTTAATCATTATTAAAAGGTTCAAAAAAAGTGATGTTAAAATAAGTCTAACGTACAAAAAAGTAAAAGAAAAATTTCAGTTAAGTTTTTAGAAATTTGAAAAGTCCGACATAATTCTTGGGACCAAATAAATAGAAAAGGTTCATTTTTTTAATTTGTAAAAGAGTTGATGTGATTTATGTCCGAGAAAAGTACTGTCAAATCAAAAGTTAATGGTAGGAAGAATCTCACTTAAGTTTCTTTTAACTTTTATGGAAAAAGTTATGCTAAGATAACACTTGTAAAAGTAAAAAAAACAAGTGGGATTTGTAAGTTACTTAAATCCCAGAACAGTTCTGGTAAAACGGGATATACTTTAAACTTTTTTCGTACATTATTCCTTTTTTATCAGTACTTTTTGGCGGCAAAATTCCCATGAATTTTTTAAAAATGTTATTATTTAAATGCTGATTGATCTCATATTCAATATTTTAGCGTGTCTTTATCCAGAATCCTAAAAGGACTCTTTTAAATTAAGAACGAAAATATTTTAAAAGGAAGATGTAGCATTGCAATTATATATAATAATGTAAATGTTTTTAACTTAAAAATATAAGACAATGCAATAAAAAATTGCCATCTAAAGTAATAGGTGAACATCAAGGGTGTTGAAACAGTATGCTGGAAAAATATTCTCGACCGATAAACTCAGCAAATAAAGGGGAAAGTTCTTTAAAATTCGATTTCGATCGAAAAGTAATATTTCAGTAAGCAGACGCGACGAATTTTTTATGGCTCAGTAATGGAAATCTCAGTATACTGTGAAACTCTGCGTAAACTAGCGTTTCTCGGTGTAGGGCATCGTAAATCCCAGAGATTATTACAGGGCCGAAGAGTTGCCTTGGTGGGTATGACGGAGAGAATTGGGGCTGCACTAACATTGAAAAATGCTACTTCAGGTTACCCAACCCAGCACAATTAGATACTCGATTTTTCAAGCGTATGTACTAAACAGCTTGAATTTACTGAACTACCAAAAAACATTTTTTTAATGACGTGTGTTGATATTCTTAATACATTAAAGACGCTTGAAAAATATTATTATTATTTTTTTAAAGACAATTCCCTTTCGATTTAAGTGTAACTCGCCCGGTTTCATCCTCGTTATACTGCCGGATATTAACGAATTCATATGATAAAAGTAAGAGTTTTTTTTTAGAAAGGATCAATTTTAGACCAATCTAAAATTACATTGTTGCTTATTCTAACAGCACTTGTGTTCCACAATGTGGCTCCAACATGGATCGCTGATCAATTGTTTTACCAAACACCCGAGGCAAAGACAAACTGACTGATAATCCCATGGTAAGATCGAAACCCTACGCATATTTTTATATCCTCGCAGCATAACCAAACCATGGACAAATAATGTACTTTGTCCATTAGCGTTTTACCGCATATATTCCTCAGAAATTGCACGCCAATCGAATCAACTTTACTCCTATCCTATTCTTGGTATGCTCAAGTCTCGCTACCTTGCTGCACAGTGGGAGCAATTACAGAATAATATATTCCAATTTTCTCTTTATTTATCACATTTTTATTTCTGATAATAGCTTCTGCACGTTCCATAACCTACCTATCCTCGTTTATACGCATTCGTACTTCTCCAACTATCGGTTCATCATTAGTAAATAGATGTTTAAACTCTAATCCTCAAAAGTAAGCCTAATTCTGTGTGGTTTTAAGTTACAGCACTTTTGATAGACGACAAAAAACGAAGTCACAATGAAAATTTTCATTGTTAAAAATCAGATACAAAAAAATGTGTAGACTAATGGTTTTCTATGTACTCTTCGTTCCTTAATAATTCTCTCTTTATTTTCTTAACATGACCAAACTATATTAACCAATTTCTTTCACTCTCGTCAAACAGCGTTTCCTATACATTATGTACATTCTTGGGGAATCCTCTCATGACTCACTTTTACATTAGCGTTTTACCGCATATATTCTGCAGGAATTTCATGCCAGACACTTTAAATTTGCCCCTAGCTTATTCTTGGTATGTCGAGGTCTCGCTATCATACAGCACAGTGGTTGCAAGTGCAGTAGTATGTATTCTAATTTTATGTTTATTTATCATATCTTTATTTTTGGTTATAGCTTCTTCACTACCGATAACCTCCCTATCCTTGTTTATACGCCTGGATATATATCCATGTATCTTTCCATTATTAGTAAACAAGCTTCTAAAATAGTATTATTAAGAAATTATATCCTCTCTTCGTCTTAAGGAAATTTTGTATACTGTTTTCTTATCCGTTCCTTTACATATGATAATTTTTCAAGAAATCTTTTATTATCAGAGAAGAATAGAATTTTTTAATGCCTTTACAGACTAGATGGAGCTATCAATTAAAAAAAAATTAATTAAATTTTTTCTGAAAAAATATCTCTTTTTGTTCTGCTGGGAATCGATCCACAGAACTTCCGATTGCCGGTCGGGTGCTTTCCCGTTAAACTACTAAAGAGATCGAGAGAAGAATCCTTTTTCAGAAGATTTGTTTTCTATCTACGTTAATATTAGGACTCATGCTCTTTATGCTAATATTTAGTCTACACAACATTTTTTGAAAATCATGGGCTGATTTTCCGTAACAATTTTGTCATCTGCAAACGCTAAATCCGCGAACCTTATGAGTAGCGAGATCGAAATGTTCTTCGCCCAATAGAGCTATTCTTATGCAATTCGCCCTGAAATTCGTTACTAAAGGTTTTAGATGTTTTTACTTTCTGCTCTATCTCTCGCCAAATCTAGAATAGCAGATGACTAAATTTGAGGAATAGCTTTATAAATAGTGCAAACCCATAGCAACATAAATTTTTTAAATTAATTTTAGGGGTAGTAGTAATTTTAAAAATTTTGAAAAGAACTCTTTCTTTTGATGGATATTTTTTTACAGATTGATGGAACAATCAAGATACTAAGCCATATTTCAGTATTTATAACCTTAAGCCAATCTTTTATTGTAATCACTGATCTATAAAATATATACCCTAATTTTAGATAAATAGATTTTCTATAGAATTGATTTATTAAAAATATCACGTAATATTACCAATTCAGCCCTCCGCAAAAAACTGTTACGTCATTTATGGATGACCCCTTATCTGGTATGCAAATTATTATTTTATAATTTTGCATATAAAGTTATATAAAAATAAGTACTGAAATTTTGTGATAGACAATATAACCTATGAATAATATTCAAGGTTTTTTTTAATTAAATTTTTGTACAAAATAAATGTAAATTGATGTGGTAGCAGATTTTGAAAAAATATATCAACATTTCGAGAGATTAATAAAAATTTTAATATTAGTACCCTCCTCCCGTAAAAAAACTTAATCATCATACATATCCAACACACAACTTTGATAGAGATTGAAGGATTTTCAAAAACAAATCTTAAGATAAAAAATTACATTTGCCTCGACATTTGCACGTATAACAAAGAATAAATAAAAGAGGACTTTGAACCAAAATATTTAGTTTTGTTTTCAATAATCGAAGTTTTAAAAACGATGGTAAGTAGGTATAGTATAGTATAGTAGAGGAAAAGTATTAATTTAAGAACAAATTTCAAAAGATAAAAATATTTTTTATTTATTAAATTAAATGTTTAGAATAACTTTTTCATATCACAGATTTTAAAAAATTACATACATTTTGAAAACAAGTTGAAACATATTGAGTACTTTCCTGAAGAAATCCAACTTAAAACTTCTGAAACTGTAGACGTCTGATTTTTAAGTCTTCAAATGCTAGAATTTAGAATTAGCAGGCTGTAAGGATTCTACGTTTTAACTTTGAAAACTTCGGCAATTACCTTGGATGCTTTCACCATGAGGTATTTAACTTTTGATCCTGCTCCAGATACAAAATGGCATGTAACTTTGATCATTACAACTTTTCAATGATTAAAGTTAATGTACATTTTTATAAAGCAAAAGCAACGAGCAACAATTATTCCAAACATTTTTGCTCGTCAAGTCTATATTTCCAGAGAATTTTAACAACCTGAAATTATTTTCTATCTAGTTAGCAAACCAATTAAGTAAAATTGAAAATTATTTTAACGAATTTTCTCGTTTTTAAATTCATTATTACTTTGAATCTCTTTTAAAGAATCATTTTTCCAAAGTAACAAAATGTTTCAAAGAATAGACCTCTTATGCTAATTTCCAGAGCAATATGATCCTTCCCGAGTTTGCACTTTATAAAATTTCCTCATCTTTATTCATGATTTTAAAATTAAAAGTCTGAACATTTTAGGCATTCTAATCAAATTTTCTTCAGCTCGTTAAAAACCAAGTTGGTCAATCTAACCTTTTTGCATAAATCATAAAAATTAACGAAAAACTTTGTTTAAAATACTCAAATATATCGACCAATTATTATTTTTCAGAAAAATCACCTAGATTGTTTAAAATGTCGTTTCATTGGTTTAAGATAGGGTTTCTTCTCTCTGGCTTCAGGAAAATATATTTAGGAATAAAACTTTACATAAAAGGATTTTGAAGGTTGCATGGGGTCCCAAAATTTGAAAAAGAAAGACCGTACAAGTTCAATAGTTTCATAGAAAAATATATTGAAAGTTTTACATATAAATCACTAAATTCTGAAATACTCATTAATTTAACACTTCAAATATGAGCTGTGTATATTGTGTATTTGAGTTCTTTTTGAAAAAAATAATGTAAAGAAAAGAATTTAAATGTATGTACATCTAAACTTTTTTTTACTTTTTACAGTTAAAAATGTTTTAAACGGAAAAAAAACAAACAACAAAACAAAGAAATATTTCAAAAGAAACTATTCTGGATCAAAATGCGATTTCTAAACATAATATATTTTTTAGTCCTAAAAATTACAATTCTAAACTTCCCGTTTTATTTAAAAAGTTTTATGCTTTAAGTCAAATAATAATTCTTTACGGAAATTACTTGTCCTATAGTCTAAATTATAATTTATTACGATAATGTCCTGTCCCAAATGCCAAATTACGATTCTTTACAGAAATTTCCTGTTTGAAAATCAAAACCATTATTCTTTACGAAAATTCCCTATCTCAAAGTCTAAATTATAATTATTTACGGAAATTCCCTGTTCCAAGTCACAATTATACTTATTTTCAAAAGTTGCCTGCTTCCAGGCAGAAAAATTTTTGATTCAAAAGAGTTCTTATTATAATTCACAAGTATCGTAAACCCCTTTTGCTAAAACTTCAAAGAGAGAAGTTTTAAATTCTATAATATTTTCATTTACAGAAAAAAAGAAGTTTTAAGTTCAAACAAATTCTGATTTGGAGTAAACAATTTTTTAAACGTAATAAATTCTGATTTGGAACAGTTTCTGTGAATTCCCTATTTATAGATAAGATTTTTTGTTTCGTTTTTTGAAAACCGAGATTTTCCCATGTAAAGCCCGATGTTAAGTTCAAAAGCCCGAGGGCGCGGATTAATGTTGACTGATTTAAAATAAAAACTAGCGAATTTTTTCCGGAAAGCGAAAAAATTTCAGGCCACCAAATATCGAAACTTGAATTTTTGGATCACCCTAATATTCACATCAGATACATGTCAATATGATTTTTTCATCAATTTGAAGACAATTAAAACATCTGATTGTTCCACAGAATGTCCCTTTTAAAAAATCTAATTTGAAAAATTACTTCAATAATATTTATCTGCTGTAGAATGAAGGGATGTCTTTAATTTAAAAAACAGCTTTATTTATCAATTTCGTACACCATCTTTAATGCGACTTGCATCCGGGAGGAACAATGTGTACATGTTGTCCTATCGTGTGCCATTATCGGTAACTCAAGATCGACATAATCCAATAGAGCGAATAGAGTCTAGTAACTTGTTCCCTGGGAGTTAGTTCATCACCTTTAATCGGCTAAGGGGAATACCCAGCTGCCTCCTTCTTCCACGAGACAAAATCGATACTGTGTTATGTGTCTCCAAGCAGAAGTGAATCTGAGTATTAATAAAAAAAGAAAAGTTTTACACAAACATGTGAGGCTGTAGTTGGATTCATTGGTGCTTACAGTGCGGCATGGATGAATTGTAGTGGTAGTTACAGCAATTGGGAACCAAACTCGTAGCCAGCGGCCTGTGAAAACCACAGGAAACTTAATTACCCAAGGTGGCCAGGAATACGGGAGAAACGATTATTCGAACAGCTACAGATCTCTTTTTTTCTTCGACTCTGTTACTCTCTCTTTCTCTATCTCTTTTCTTTTACAAATGAGGTTTTTCTGCTTCTCCTAGTTAGCAGATATGCAGGGGCCTTTCTGTACCACAAAACCTACCTTACTGACTAGGAGAAAATTCTGCACCTGAAGTGGTTCGTATCTGTGCTAATTTTCTAGAATGTTCCCGAAGGGTCACAATTACGACACAGAATCATATTGCACAAGTCTGAGAGATGAATTCACTTAAATAACTTCAAGGTTATTTAAATCATTGCGTGACGTCATCTTGAACCTTTAAGAACATTCTAGAAACTTAACATGGATACGAACCACTTCACTTGCGGAATGTTTTGAAGTCGGTAAGGTACGTTTCTTGATCAAAAAACTTCCTTGCCTATCTACTCTAGTTTCAACCGCTTGACTAACTTTTAGCCTCCCCTTAGCTATCCCCTACAAAAATTTAATGATCCATAAACCGTAGGGTGCTATCTTCGTTTTTGCCAACTTTACAGGAGAGGCTTTTAAAAATTGGGTAGTTTGCACATAAAAACGTTTGGGGGTCGTCAATATACGACGTTCCCTCTTTTGGGGTATTCCCCTCCTCCCACGGCTGAACTATGAGCTTAGATCACGAATTAAGAATAATTAAAAATAATTAAATATCAAACTTCACAGTTACAAGTACTCTCAAAACAGGGGAAATGAGGTCACTACCACGAGAGTAGGGAAATAAGTTATTTAAAAAACAGTGATGAATAGTTTTAAAAGGATTTTATACCAAGAGAGATGAATTTTCAAGCTCCAAAACCGATTGTTGACCAAACAGTCACAGACATTTTGCTATTTTAACCATGAAATATGATTTTTGTACCATAAAAGATGAATTTTCAATCCGAAAGAATGAATTATTAAAAAGGAAGTTACATTTTCTACTATATAAGACGACTTTAACAGAATAGTTAAATTTTCAACAAAAATAGCAGAATTTTTAACCGAAAAAATGAATTATCAAGCTAGAAGATTTATTTACCGAGAAAAGTAAACCATAAACAGACCTACATGAATTTCCAAACAGATACTTGAATTTTTATTTTTAAAAGACAAGTTTTCAAACGAAATTTAGAATAGTTAAATTTTAAGTTAAAAGTATTTTTTAACAAAGAAAAAACAAATTTTTTAATAGTTGAATACAGCGAACAACATACATTTTTAGCAAAATATTTGAATCAACAATTGAATTTTTAACAAAGTAGATTTATGTTTAACCCAGATGGAACCATTTTTAACAAAACAGTTAAGATTTGAAGCTAATATTAAGGTCGCTACAAGAAATAACTGCCCTTTAAACCTTTAAAGATCAATTTTGAAAAGGTTAGTTTTCAATGAAAAAGATAAATTTTCAATTAGTTAAAATTTTAAGTTAAATGATATGTTTTCAACCAAAAATAAAACGGATTGTTAGCGAAATGTTGAATCCTGAATCAAAATGATAAACTTGCAACAAATAAGAATAGTTTGCTAATCAAAAAGACGAAATTTCATAAAAAGAAATGAATTTTCTACCAACTAGTTGAATTTTTAATTTATCAAGGATATATTTTTAACCAAAACTGGAATAGTTCAATTTCTAGGCAAAACACTAATGTTTAACACAGAAAAACGATTATTTAACAAAATAATTAAATTTTCAACCGAAGATGTGTCTTTGGAAACTTAAATTTAAACCAATATCTTTAGAAAATTAATTTTTAATCTGAAGGTTAAATAGAAAATTTCCACCAAGCAGATTAATGTTCCACAAAAGAAAAATAATTTTCGAACAAAATATCTTACGTCTAAAGAAAATAGTTTGATTTTTACCCGCAGAGATGACCTTATACTCAAACGATGAATTAAAAAAAAAAACATTTATAAATTTTAAACACAAAATTTGAATATTCAAGTCAATAAATGGATTCTCAACAAAAAGATGATTTTTGGAACATGAAGTTTAATTTTCGACCAAGAAAGATAAATTGTTTATCAAATAGTTGAATTTTTAACTAAAAAGATTAATTTTCTACCAACAATAGAATAACTGAATTTTCAATTGAAAACATGATTTTTAAACAAAAATATTTATATTTTCTGATTGGATTCTATTAATTTAATTCGAATTTAAGCAAAAAAGTAGAAAAGAGTATCTTGAATAATTTAACTTATTAAGTTATTATTAATTAGCCTTGTCGCGGGACCAAGATGGAATGGTTAAATTTTCAGTTAAAAAAAATTAATTTTCAACTAAAAATGGCATACTAAAATTTTCAAACAAAATATGAATTCTAAAGTGTAAAGTTAATTTTTAACCGAACAGGATAATTTTTACCCAAACTGTATAATTTTCTACCAAATTCTGGAATTTTCGAGCCAAAAAGACGATTTTTCTACGTACTAGTTAAATTTTCATAATAGTTTTTAACACAATACTTTATTCTTTAACCAAATAGTTGTATTGAGATAATAAAATTAATCTTGAGCCCAAAAAGAGTTTAATTGTTAACCAAGACGATTAATTTTCTACTAAAATAATATAATTTTCAACAAAATACATGAATTTCCAGCAACAGGGCAAGTTACCCCGGCAAATGTTTCCATTTCCGGAGAAAGAAAATCCGCAGTTTGTTTCTTTCGAAATAAAAATATTAGCACTTGCCACCGGGCGCTTCAAACCCTGAAATATGAGTTCAATTTTTCGAAAATCCGATATTACCCTATTTTACTTAAACTGGGGTTTGAAGCGCCCGGTGGCAAGTGTTATTATTCTAATTTCGAGAAAAAAATTATGAATTGTCTTTTGGGCTGGTTCCATTTAGGAGGTCCGCTAGGGAAATGACTGGGACTTAAGTTGTCAACCTTTTGGCAATCACCCTTAAATCTTTTCTTTCTCTATTATTCTCTTCTTTTCCAGCCCTCAGCCCAAGTTAGCTTTTTCCAAAGATACTTTTCCTGCTTTCCTTGCGTCTCTATTTCTCTGGTTCATTGAGCTTCGTTTCGAAACACGTCCGGTTTGCTGAAATTCTGCGAGAGCTAAGTTCATCGGGAAAGTAACATGTGGCATTAGGAAGGGGCGAGTGAACTAGATGGCAGCACAGCATACAAGAGAACTCCTTCGTCGGCAGTTTGATTCCTGGGGAGAGGAAATGCGAGCTTTTCATGGCAATCTCTCGGAAAGTGATTTAAGGGGTATTGTTGAAGCTTTCGTGATTACATAACAGGTTTATCGAAAATTGACCAATTAGGAAGGTGATGATTTTGCAATTTAAGCAATTACGGCCACTGGATTCAGAGACCGGAATCAAATGTTTAATTGGTAAAAATCATTAAAATCAGTGTATGGGAATAATATGACGAAATTACTGAAAAACATACTACTAATCTAACTAACTAAATAAATGTATAGTATATTATGCAACAAGGTGTAGAAACTTAAATTTTTCGACCAGGGTATGTTTTCAGAACGACTTTTTATTTTTTCAGGGTGCTCGAATAACTTAATTTCCAAAATTTTTCAAAACATTTCAAAAATAGAATCTTTTATTAACGGAATGAAACCATAATGTTTCAGTTTAAAATGTAAAAATGTCACATTTATTTATTTATTTACTTAAACCAAAAAGATTACTTTTCTGCCAAAAAAGATAAATTTTTAATCCAAAAAGAAAAACTTTCTGTTTGAATTAAAAAATGTTTAAAAAAACAGTTTGATTTTAGATAAAAAGAAAATTACTTATACAAAATACGAGAATTTGCAATAAAATATTTGAATTTTTAATCAAATACTCGAGTTCTCTACCTATAAACAGGAATTTTCGACCATGGACGTTCAACATGAAATATGAATTTTCCACCACGCAGATTAATGTTCTACCAAAGAAAAATGATTTTTACCCGCGGATATAAACTTTATACTCAAGCGAAGAAGTAAAAAACAATTTCAACACAAAATGTGAAAATTGAAATCAATAAATGGATTCTCAACAAAAAGATGATTTTTGAACAGGATTTTTCGACCAAGAACATTCAACGAAAAAAATTCATTTTCTTTTTTTAAAAATCAATGTTAGATATTTTCATCCCAAAAATATAATTTTTCAACCCAAAAATATAATTTTTCAACTAAAAAGTTCATTTTCTCAAAACAGTTGCATTTCTAAACAAAAAAAATTAAATTTCGAACCAAAAAGACTAGTTGTTGAACTTCAGTTTTCAACAAAATACGGGAAAATTGCATTTACAAAACAAATTATTTTACACCAAACAGAAAACAAGTTTTATAGAAAATAGTTCAATTTTTAATCAAAAATATGAACCTTTAAACAAAAAATTTATCAAAAATAGTTCAGCTTTTATCCCATCAAATGAACTTTCATTTTGAAAAATTGATTTTGAACACAATAGTTAAACTGCCAACCAAAGAGATGAATTTTCAACTAAAATTATGAACATTCAACTGGAATTGATACATTTCCAGTTGAAAACATTGATTTGCGACCGAAAAAAAAATTCAACCGAAGAAATGAATTTTCTACTCAAATGAATCTTGAACAAAAAAAAACGATTTTTGAACAAATTCGTTCAACTTTCAACCAAGTAGTTCAATTTTCCACAAAAAACGTAAATTTTCTATGAATAATGTAATAATAGATACTTCAACCAAAAGAGATTTTAAGTATTAAATAAAAGACTATTAAATTCAAACAAAACAGATGAATTGTCAACAACCAAATTATAGTTTAATTTTCAACCTAGAAAGATTTGAATTGAATTTTCAATATCAGAATATCTGTTAATAATAAAAACTTAATTTTCTACCAAAATTGTTGATTCAAAATTTATTATTTCTAATCGATATTTACAGTGACTCATATAGAAAGGTTCTTAATCTTGCAATTTATTATTATAATTTCAATTTATAAAGAACCATGAATTTCGGAAATATATGGTAAATTTATAAATTACGGAAATTTTTAGAAAAATTTGGAAATTTACGGTAATTCAGATTTTCCGAAAATTTCCCTTTCGGTAAATTTTGGGTAATTTATTGTAATATATGATCAATTATATCGACTCATTGCTTAGCAATTTTCATCGTAAAGGAATACTAATTTTCATATTTCACATATGAAATCACTGTTTATTCCCTAGGGAGTAGAAAGGGCTTTTTATTCCTTCGGAACTGAGAAGTAGAACCTAAGCCCCGCTGCACAGGCATCGAAATGGTCTGAAATCATGAGCATGTTATAAAAAATCCATTTAAAATTTTTTTAGTATGGAAACAAAAAGTAATATTTTATCGATACCTGCACTCTATTTCGAAGTATAGCTTGAAACCTTTCAAAATTCCTCAAAGGCTTCAAAGTTTTTAAAAATTTTTAAATCTTTTAGATGTCTCTTAAAATGTTAGGAATATTTCCTAAAGTTTTTACAAAATTCTGCGTAAACTTCTAAATCTTCGAAATATCTTTTAAAATTATTCCAATTTTTTATAAAATTTGAAAATAAATTAAATAACAAAAAAATTTCCTTTACATCTTCCGGATTCATATTTGAAAATTTTGGCGATCTTTGGAAATGTTTGGATATCTTGTTAAATATTCTCTTAAAATTTATTTTCTAAAACAAGTAATCATTTTTTATTTTTCTAGAAATCCTAATACAATTTTTTCAGTCTCTTGAAATTCTTAAAATGCTTTTGAACTTTTGGTTCGAAATCTTCAAAAATCTAAATTTTTTAAAAATATTTTTAAGTTTTTATTATTATTATTTAAATATTTTTACACTCTTTGAATATTTTTTAAAGTAAGGAGAATTTTTTTTGAAATTATATAATTTTTCCAAATAGGAAAATTTTATTTAACAATTTTTCACATTCTTTTTCAAAACTTTAGGAAATCATTCTCAGAGTTTTAAATCTTTTTCCGCTCTTTCAGAATTATTTTTTCAAAATAAAAAATCAGGTGAAACTTTTACAGTAATTTTAATAAATTTATTTTTTTAAACCTTTCATAATTATTAAAAACATTTTTTGTGAAATCTTTAAAAATCTACAATTTGATAAAGATTTTGTTAAGGGTA
>JAWWLR010000034.1:50277892-50291603 GCA_035041075.1 Acraspis erinacei
GGAGAAAGTTTCGAGCGGTCGGCCTATTATATAGTATCTATCTCTCTCTCTCTCTCGAGTGCGCGAATCATTCAATGCGAGGATGTAACGAGGAACTTCGTTCCCAATGCGTGTCCCGCGACACGTTCCAGTTTTTTATTTTGTCATTGGTAATCAGCAAATCGAAAAATCCTCTATGTTTGAATGACCTTGAGGAAATTAAATTACCTTTTGCCATATTCATGAAAAAACCACCTGGATGGATAAGGCAGTCTTTAAGGGTATCCCCCCTATTCTCGGGATCCTATAAGTCTTTATGTATATTCCCTGAAAATTTGAAGCCAAAATTCGGAATACTTTTGGAGTTACAGCCGATGAACGGTAGACGCGTCAGACAGTTCTGCTCAGCTTCCGCATCGTGGAAGCTGAGCAGAACGTCACTGATGCTGCCAGAGAAGCCAGAATTGCACGAAGGGACCAAAAGGTTCAAGGAAACCAGGCTTATGAAGAGTGAGAAGGGATTTTATATGGACCTGGCATAGCTGATTGACGGTGAGTAGGTTTCATATAAGAAAAATTGCTTCACAAAACTTAAACACATTTTTCTCAAAACAGTGTTTTTACGATTGGCGGGCATTGTAACTTAAAAACTATTCAACCGATCGGTCTGAAATTTGAATATGTTCTTCTGTACATCAATAGCTATAACTTGAAATAGAATGAAGAATATTGGTAAAGATCTTCTTTAATTTTCAGCTTCATTTTAGCTGAAAAAATTGGTTTTTTGAAAAAAATAGATTCAAAGGTCCGCCATTTTGTAAACTTTTGCCCGAAATAAATGATCCTAGTTCATTCCCTAGCCAAACATGTACTCTTTCTAATCCCGTTTGGTTTTTTGGTTTCAGACGTTCCAGTGAATTGCAATCATGCCCGCCGTCAAAAAAGAGGACTTTTCATTGACCGCAAGAAAGTCCTATAAAATGTTATTAAAAAAATAATTTAAAAATTTTTTCTTGTTTTTTAAGTTTTAAATTATATATATGAAAATATCCAAACCTCAGAAGTCGATTTTTGTTAATTTACCAGCCCATTGAAAATAGCAAAAATTAGAAATCGAGAATGGGTGGGGTACCCTTAAATCTACTCAAGATTTACATTACTTTCGAATCTTTCCAAAACTTTTAAAAGTTCTAAACATCTTTTAAAATAATTCCGTTACCATTATGAATTTTTGTAATATGTCATTTCCATATAAAGATGTCAATGTCCGAGTTTAATCAATTTTAATTAATACAAATTTCGATGTTAAAACGATTACTTCGGGTTTCGGATTTCTATTATTTAAAATTTTTAAAGTCGGACATTGATATCATTGAATAGTACCTAATAATACCCAAGAAAATATCTACCTTATTCTCAAAGTGTAATTATTTAACGCTAAACTCTTGTATAGTGGCGTTCCTGATTCAAATGCGGGCTGAGGCAGATTTTGTCTTGTTATCAAGAAATTATTTATACAATGCAATGAGTTATCCTGAAAAATGTTTAATTCTGCAAAATTAAAAAAATCATTAAATATTGTTCCATGGAAATCTCATTGTAAGTATATGATTTATATAACAGGATTTTGTTTTCATTTCTACTGAAAAAAGTTCACTCAAGACATAAAATTCAGGATAAGGCTCATTTTCTTTTTAAATATTTTTTCTGAAATTTAGACGAGAGAAAGGAATCAGAAAGTCTGGGAAAGCACATGACACTACTTTATCGAGAAAACTGGATCTTAACGAGAGAAATCGCCTCTTCGTTATCGTGGTAACGATAAGAGCAATCTGACTCGCGATAATTTTATCGTCTCGGTGGCTCCTCGAATAAGTTGGTAGGCGTGATTTATTTCACCACTCTGGTAAGAAGACCGTCGCCGTAACTACCGCACTAAAGCAGGAGGTCTTAATTGGCTGTGCCTTAAGCAAAAAAGAAGAAAGCAAAAACGTAACTAAGCTCATTTTCGTCCTTCAGCATAGGTTTCTAGATTTTTGTCAGTTATTGACAATAATACAAAAAAATACATTTCAGAATACTATTTAGTCAATTATAACTTATAATTTTCATAATTTGTCAAATGTTCACGACCCCCATCCCTAAAAATCTCCAGTTGCACTAAAGCTGACCCCCCCCCCCTCCTTCTCTATTATGAGAAAACTTTAAATTATATTCTTTAGACATTTTTTTCATTTGAGAACATTACTTTAATTTAAAGATTAACTTAGACGGCAGATTCACTTAAAAGATTGACCCCTCAAGCGGCACGCTGTGTTCAAGGAAATGTGCCCCGTGGGGCAAGATAAAAATGAACTTTGATGTTCGTCAATCCTAGTTTCCTAAGGTTATTTGAGTCGCAGAATACGAATCTGCAGTCGAAATTAGGAAATCCAAAATGGCTGATCCAATATGGCGACTCAAAATTGAAAAGTGGAATACGACTCCATATTTAAAAATCAAAAATTCAAAATAGCTGATTCATAGTGATGTACAACATGTCTTCGGGTTGGTTCAAGTCTGGTCGGGTTTTGGGTTCACCACCCGATCCGGAAAGCAGAAAACCCCGCCTGGTAGATATAAGGATTCACGGAAATGTCTTAAGTTTTCAGATTTCCTAACATTTTGAAGTCGCCATATTTGGTCCGCAATTTTGAATTTTGAAATTTTGACCATGGATTCGTATTCTCCGACCCGGAAAACTCCTAGGCAACAAGTTTGGTAAAAGTTGAAATAACGACTCGTAACATACATTCGTTTGACGCCATATGGCATCTATGCGCCCAGGGCAGGAATACAATTAACGATGTATCTATAAGCTCTCTTACTCTTTTTGAAAATGATTCTTATATCTTCCCTGTTTTCAAGTAACTTGCCTTTTTTCTCGTTTCCTCACTGAAATTCCAACGGAATTAATAGAACCCAGTATGAAGATCCCACTATTCTTTTTTAAGAGGTAATTTATTTTTGTTTGAAAGTCTACCATTACATTTTTGGTTCGGAATTCATATCGTTTGGTTTGAAGTTCTACTATTTGGTTGGAAATTTAATTTCAGGTGCAAAGTTCCCGAAAATCAATCCAGGAATCCAACAGACCAAATTTAGACAACCACCCTAAAATGTGCCTTTTGCAATTTGAAAGAAAGATAAAAATTTTCCTAAAAAAGAAAAGAAAAAATTAGTTCATTCGGCAGAAATAAAAAATAATGAATAAAAGTCCAAGAAATGAATTTATTATTTTCTTTTTTTAAGGATATTTTTATCCTTTTTCAAATTGCCATAAGAACATTTTATGGTGGTTGTCCAAATTTTGTCATTAGATTCTTGGTTTTATTCTCACGAATTCTGCACGTTAATTTGATTATTGAATAGGGTTTTAGTCTTTTTGAAATTTCTAAAATTTTGAAATTTTATTTATTGTATTGTAAATGCAATTTTTTTGTATGTAAGTAAAACTTGAACTACTTTCTTCAATTTTGTTGTTGTTGAAGCTTCATTTCATTGGTTGGAAATTCAAATATTTTTTTCAAAATTCGTTTCTTTTTTAATTGAAAATTTACGTTGTTACTTTTAAAGGCAACTGCTTGGTTGAAAATTAATCTATTTTGGTTAAGGCTTCAACTAATTTGTTGAAAGTTCGTCTTTTTTGACTAAATTCAACTATTTTTAATAAAAATTAAAACTTGTTTTCATAGGATTTGTAAGATTTTTCATGGAATGTTATAAGATTTTTTAGAGTCTCAAAGGCTTTCATAGAGCTTTAAAATTTTAAAGTAATTTTAAACGAATATTATAAGATTTAATTTGATGTCGAGGAATTCCAACGGGTTTTACAATATTTTTATTGAATTTAGAGAATTTATTTACAAGAGTTGAAGAATTTCAAAGGATTTCAAAGATTTAAAAATACTTGCAAATATTCTCAAAAAATTTCAAAAATTCAAAGGAATTTTAAGGGATTTAAAAGGATTTAAAAATATTTATGGATATTTCCAAGGATTTCAAAAGCATAAAGAAATTGAAGGAATTGCTAAGGATTTGCTTAAAATCCTTGACAACAATTAAAATCATTTTAATTATTTTAAGGAATCCTAACAAATTGTATGCGTTTCAAAAGAATTTCATAGAATTTTGGAACATTTGGAAAGAATTTAAAGGATCTATAGGATTTCAAGAGATCATATTTCATTGAATTTCACAAGTATTTCATATTATTTTATTGGATTTCAACGAATTGAACAAATTTAAAGAGATTTTATAATATCTTAAAAGATATCAATAGGAATTTAATAAAAATTAAAGAATTTTAATAGGATTTTCAAGATTTAAAGGGCTTTAACTTTTGCTATTGTTTTAAGGACTTAATTTTTTTAATACACAATTAAAAAGAGTCATAAATCGTTGAATGAGATTTCTATATAAAAAAAACATGCACTGTTGTTTAAATCCTTACCAAAAAATTTATTTAGAATCGTGAAACTAATTCGATAAAAATTAATAATTTTAAAATTATGCAATATGCATCACGCTTTGTAAAATTCATGACTTTAATATAGAGTGCAAAATTAATAACTTGAAAATAAATTATAATGCATTTCTAACATTAAAATTTTTATTATCATTTTTCAACCGTTTCGAGTGAAGCAGACAAAATTAATCATAGTAGTACCCGCGCGCCTACAAAAGAACGTTTCCTTGGCCTATTAACCTAATTAGGTCGTTCAAACCTTCCCTTCCAATATTTTCACTCTCCTGCCCCCTTATATTTTTCCTTCTGTTTCACTAATCCTCCTCCCTACACTTCACACTTCACAACACGTTCCCCTTCCTTCTACTCATCCCCTTTCCACAACTTACCCTACTTTTCACTTTTTCATCTAACATTCCTCTTCCCCTATTTTCCTTCCCCAGCCCACACTTTCCCTCATTTACACGCCCGCCCTACCTTACTTGCCGAGCCTTCAGTACCCTCACTCTCTTTTGTCACTTCCAATCATTGACATTAATTTCCCTAATTTTCCCTCACTTCCTCTTCTAACCCTCTTTTCTTTCCCCGCCTTTCCCCTGCTTTTCCCTGTCCATTTCTCCTCACTTTTCCTCTTCGCATGATTTTCCCTAAATTCCCGTTCCCTCCTTTTCCAGGAATTATTTTCACTCGCTTTCCCTACTCGTCCACTTCTCACTTCGCCTACTCACCCCTCATTTCATTCTCTAAGTTTTCCTCACTTCCTCTGCTTAGCATCTTTTCCTTTCCCCTCATTTCCCCTACTTTTCCTCCGTCTATCTCTCCTCACTTTTTCCTGTTTGCATAATTTTCCCTAACTTCAAATACTTTCTCTTTCCCCTCTTTCCAGGACTTATTTTCCCTATCTTTCCCTATTCCTCCACTCCTCATTCCACCTACTTACCTTTTATTTCCCCTTATATCCCTCCCCACACATATCATAGTTCCCCTTCTCCCATTTTTTCTCACTGCTCCTACCACCCCAACCCACATTTCCTCTCACTTTCCCTACTATCCTTCGCTTAATTTCCCCTATAACTCCTAAAACAATTTCCTCCTCCACCTTTTCCCCACTTAGCCTACTCTCGCTTCGCCTACTTTCCATCGCATCATTTGCACTAATTTCCATACTAACTTCTCCTCACTCCCCGAAACATCATTTTCCATCACTTCCCCTGCTTCATCTCGCCTCATTTCTCCGCCTCGCATTTCAAGTTTTTGCCCAGGGCCACGAAGCCCTAAAAAGTGACGAGAAGTGAAAAGATCCTGGAGGAGTGGAGCGATTGCAAGTTTCTGCTACCCTGTAGATTCGCGTCTGCAAATAACACTAGAATACTAACTAAAATAAAAATTGCTTGTTACTCAATATATGTCTCTCAGATGTACATATCATTAAAAGCTGCTGAACTTAAGTTTTACAACTATGGTGAACTGTATATTATTATTTTTTTTTTTTTAAATCAGCTCTATTTTGACCTAATTGATTTATTTCAAGTAAATTGGGACTCTTATAGTTTATCGTGTCCATTTTAACTTCAGACTACGTCCCGGAAACGTATAGATAGTATTCTGAGGTTAAAAGAAATGATAAAATAATAACTCGAGGTAGAAGCGAGCGATGGGCAAAACCCTCAAAGCCTCGAAGATTCGATCTTTAATTTCTCGAATCAGTGTGTACTCTTTAATTACCTTTGATGTGAACGCTTAGTCAAATTAAGTAGCAGGTACTTCTGGCCGGTAATTGCTAGAGACCACTTATTATTCGAGTGACGAAACAATCTACTGGAATAATCGACTGAACGTGGTTTAATTAGGAAAAAGTACATAACAGCATGTGCGCATTAATTTCTAAAAAGGAGCAAAATAATTTCAGGTCAAGGACTTGATCATTTAGTAGGTCAACTGGTGCAATATTCATTTAGAAAATATCAATTTTCAATCCAGGGAAAATAAAGCATAAACGACAGATAAATTCTCACAAAGTTAACTGTTCTTATAATATTTGCAACAAATTTCCCCAGTCTGGAGGAATAATTTTTAAAACAAAGAGTTTAATCAGTCAGAAAATCAAAGTTTTTATTTTTGATAAAGGGCCGCCCGTTATAGCCAAAATAGTCACACGCAAAAGTCAAACAATAGTCAAAATATTCAAAAACACCGCCGGCTAAATAAGGGTCTTACGTTTATTCTGCGTTTTTTCACGATTCTAGTGAGTTCATTTGCTAGTATAAACCTACATGACCGTGTAGTGAACTATAAGCTTCAGTAATGAATCAAGAATAATTTAAAATATTAAAATATAAGACTTCATGAAATTTTCATGAAAATAGGGGAATAATCGAGGCAGAGATTCTTTTAAAGATAACTTAACTCAATACAATAATAGACCTAATATAAAACGCCTTAAATTCCTAAGACTTAAAGTCCAAACATATTTTTGTATTTTCTTAAAATATAAACTTATATTTTCTTTAAAAAATACGAATTTTCAACCAAAAATGAGATGGCTAAATTTTCAGTTAAAAAAATTGCTTTTGAAAAAAATGCATTTTTAACCACTTTAGTTCTAAGAAATAAGAAACAGTTTTGACAATATTATAGTTAAATTTTCAAACAAATAGATACATTTGAAAAAGCGGGGTTGAGTTTTAAAGGTTAGATGTCGAACGTTTTAGAAAACAGGTGAAATTTAAAACAAAAAAGATTAATTTTCAGGAAGAAAGTTAATGTTCAATCAAAAAAGATGAATTTTCATAAAAATAGTTAGATTTTTGACTAATAAAGGGAAGTTTTTAACCTGTAATAAAATTGTTAAATTGCTCAATAAAAAATTCATTTTAAAAAATAACTATTTTCGACTACGTGAATTTAAATAATAAGAAGAATTTTCTTCAAAATAGTTCAATTTTCAACCAGTAAGGTAATTTTTTAACAAAACACAATCAATCAACCAGAAAGGTGAATTTTCTACCAATAAATGAAGCTTATATCGAAACAGACGAGCTTTCAATGAAATATATTAATTTTCTAAAAATGGGTGGACTTTCAATTTATAAAGGATAAATCTTGAAACAAAAATGAAATTTTTACATTTTTAGATTTAAAAAATTGATTTTTAAGCACAAGAAACGAGATTTCGAGAATAAAAAATAGAATTTTTAACAAAATAGTTTAATTTTCCAACAATGAGGTGGATTTTAAACTAAAAATAATGCATTTTTAAACAAATAGTTAAATTTGCAAGAAGATATATCGATTTTGTACCCAGAAGAAGAATCCTATATTAAAAAGAAACTAATTTTTAACAAAATAAATGAATTTTCAACACGATGATTGAATTTTGAAACCAAAATTATGAATTATCTACAAAATAGTTGAATTTTTATTCTAACAATGTTTTTTTAAAGAAAATTTTGTTTTTCTTCCAAAAAGTTTATTAATGATTAAGATTAATATTTTAGAAATCGAGGAATTTTTAGCAATTTACAAGTTTTCGACTAAAAAGAAGTTTTCACATTAAAATATCAATTTTCAGCGAAAAATGGAATTCTTACATTTTCAGACAGAGAAATTAATCATCATTATAAAAAAACGAATTTTCATAAAAAAAAGTTCAATTTTCTAACAAAGATACTTATTTGCAGCTCAACTCGATGGATTTTTAAACAAATAGTTACATTTTCTATAAAAAGATTAATTTTTACAAAAAAAAAATTTCTACCAAGATGATAAATTTTTTAGAAAAAATACAAATTTTCAGCAAACTACATGAATTGCCAACAAAATTATTAAATAATGAAGCCAAAAAGATGACTTATCTACCAAGGACTTAAATTCTCAATCTGAAAAAATTATTTTTTAATGCAAACATTTATTTTTTACCAAATAGTCCAATTTTATAATACAGAGTTCAATTTTTAATAAAATAATTTAATTTGTCTCCAAGAAAGTTGCACTTTTAACCAAGTAGGATGAATTTCCAACCAAGAAGGTTAGTATTCCATAAATAGATGAATTTGAAAAAAATATATACATTTTTCACTAAAAAATATCATTTTCAACCACATAAAATATCAGTTTTCAGGCAGGAATGGAATAGGTACATTTTCAGTTAAAACAAAAAATTAATTTTCATATCATAATTACATATGTTATGTTCCCAAAAACAGTTTTTTGGCGTGGCCCCATCCTCCCTCAAATATGTAAAGTGAGTGAGAATTGACAGGTAACAGAAATTTAATTCGTTGTCCTATACGTCGGTCCTAAACTAATAGCGCGAAATTCAAAATCAGCCAATCAGAACTCCTTATCTGAATTGCAAGCCCCTTACTCTAAACCGGATGTACTTTAGAACAGACGAAATTTCTGTTACACAGCAATTCGATGATCTAATGATAATTTGAATAAATGTAAAATATTAAAAATAGAAATTCGTGCAACTGAGTATTTATGTTTTATAAGAATTCGCAAAAATGATAATTATGTTAAATACTAAATCGGAAGTATAGAAATGATATTAAATGAAAATTAGGATAAATAAATCTTATGTTGAATAGAAATTTCGAATATGTAAAAATTATGACAAATGAAGATTTGCTATTTCAGTTGATAATTCGAAAAAATAAAAATGATGACAAATGGTTGTTCGGAAACTTGATTTTCTTTCAAATGAAACTTGCGTAAACTGGAAGTTTTTAAATATTAATTCGTCTCTCCAAAAAGAAGTTTTAGAATTTTTGTGTACGTCGTATTTGCCTATATTTAACTGAATGCTTCTTTTTCACAAGAGTCTATAATTGTGAAGTTTCCTCTATTCTCTCTGAGCCGTTAAGTTCAAGCTCGAGAAATTTCTTACGGGCTAGTGTTATCTATGATTAGAGGAACAGGATTTAAGTTCGATTTACACGGTCTTCAAGGCACATATAGAGAAATCGTAATCGAACTTTCGGATTAACGCCTTTTCAATCCCTAATAGAGAGATGAGCTTGAGGAATGGTTCAAACGACACTGTAAGGATAAAAGCAGGGAATTGAACTATCCGGGTATGTATTTCTCGAGTGACAATAAAAGTCGTTCGCGATTTTTACGTGATCGTAAAACGTCCAGTGACAATTCACCACCTTGAAAATCGGAAACCAATTCGTACACCCCAGAGAAATAGCATTAAACTGGTGCACCTGAACATGCACTGCCAACACGTGTCGAAAATTCTAACTGGAGAGAGATGCGATCAAATAAACGCAACTGCTTTATACGAAAAAACAATTTTCATTTATAGACAATATTACAAATGAAAACAATACTGACGTCCTGATGAAGAAACTATACTCATTCATCTAGACTGATTCATCAGCAAAAAAAGAATCTATAAAACTGAATTTGTATTGAGAATAAGGTTTTTATATTCGTTAATTTTTTATGAATATACCAATTTAATTATGCTAATAATTATCAAAAATTGTAATTAGATCACGATATAATAAGGTCTTGCTTAGCATATCTGTAGCGATTTTTGACAGTTCCTGATGAAGAATGAATTCATCTGCAAAAAAGTATAGCATAAACCAATTTCAGGACGTAAAAACAGTCTGATTCCTCATATCCTGATAAAAGAAATATATCTGATTGAAAATTTATCTTTTTTAGTTAAAAATTCAAGTAATTGATGGGAAATTAGTGCTTTTGTTGATAATTCGTTCTTTTTTGTATAAAATTATTCTTCTTCGTCAAAAGTTTATGCTTTTTGTTAAAAATGCAAATAATTTATCGTTGATTAATTTGTTTTGGGTGGTGATTCAACTATCTTCTACGAAATTCGGCTTACTAGGTTGAATTTAACAGTTTTTCATTTCAATTTAAAATTCTTTTGCGATGAAATATTAACTATTATATGTTTCGTTGAGAAACCATTATTTTATTCAAAGATCAATTAGTTGGTTTAAGATTGAACTACTTTATAAACAATTTTTTTTTCTGTGGAGATTCATCACTTTAGTTAATAACTTAAACTATTTAGTCGTAAATCAACTTTATTGTTTAAAAATCAACTGTTGTGTAGGAATCCATAATTTGGAAGAAAATTAAACTAGTTGGTGAAAGTCTTTTTTTCGAAATTCATCATTGGATTTATTTAATTTAATATTCATTTTGCCTTTTTCTGAAAATTACTTTTTTAAACTAAAAATTTAATTATTCCATTTTTTGTTATAAATTTATCTTTTTTAGTTGAAAGTTTTACTGTGCTTTTAAAAATTCATGTTGAAAATTCATCTTTCTGGACTGAAAATTAATTTTCTTCCTGAAAAATCTTCTTTTTTTGATTGAAAGTAAATGGCTTGCTCAAACTCGATTGAGGATTCAAGTATTTTATTAAAAACACAACTTTTATCGTTAGATTCAAATTGTTTATAACTCATCTTTAGGGCATAAAGTCACTTTTTAAGCTAGAAATTTAAATATTCTCTTTTTTTGTTTGAAAAAAACAGATACCTGATAAAAAATTAAACTATTTTGTTTAAAGTTTTATTATTTTCTTGACAATCCAGCCACTTAACTGAAATAATCGTTTTTGGTCGAAAATTCACTTTGTTTTACTGAAAATTTCTCTTTTCTAATTGTAAATTGATCTTGTATGTTAGAAAAATGATCGATCTTGGTTGCAAATTTAACTGTCTTAAAAAAAATAGTTTTTTTTTGTTTAAAGCTTAATCTAGACTGTTAAAAATGTATTATTTCAGTTGAGGATTCAAATATTTTTTTAGAAATTCCTCTCCTGCAGTGAAATTCAACTAATTGAAAATTCTGTTATATATTTCATTGTTGCTGACAATTTATTTTTTCTACTTGAGAATTCAACTACTTTGTTCAAAATTTATCCTTTCTATTTGAAAACTGAACTATATTCCGGAAAATTAATCTTTTTTCTTGGAAAATAAATTTTGTTGTTGAAAATTCTTCTTTCATGATTTAAAGTCAACTGTGTTCTTTAAAATTCGACTTTTTATCTTGAAAGCTCTACTATTTTGTCGAAAATTCGTCTACTTCGGTAGAAAATTAATCTTCTTTATTGAAAATTTATCTTTTAATGGTAAATGATTCAGCTAATTGTTCAAAAATTCAACTATTTTGTTAAAGACATCTTTTTTGAACAAAAAATTCAACAGTTTGGTTAAAAATTAGTCTTTTTGGATGGTAAATTCATCTTTTATCGTAGAAAAGTCACCGTTCTTGGTTACAAATTAATTTTTTGAAAGAAAATTATCATTTTATGTTACAAACTTAACTGTCTTCTAAAAAATTCGTCTGTTTAGTTCAAAAAATAATATAGTTTGTTGAAACTTCCTCGTTTTGTTTGAGGACTGAACCAGAATATTTGGTTAAAAAATCATGTTTTTTAGTTAAATTCAACTGATTGAAAATTAATTTTTGTGTTGTTGTTAAAAACTGTTTCTTTAAGCTGAAAATTTAAGGATTTTATTTTTTAATAGATTTAATGCTTTCACGATGATTTATTATGATAAAAATAGATATTTCTGGTTCCCATTATGTACAAAACCAAAACTTTTTTCTGACATTTCTTGAACATTGCAGCGTACTTCTTCCGGACTAACTATTTCTTGTTGAAAATGTATCTTTTTTAGTTGCAAATTCAGCTTTTTTAATGAAACGGATGAAAATTAATTTATATTGATTGAAAATGAAATTTCTTGCTAAAGATATTTTGCTGGTGTAAATGTTAACTTTTTTCTCTAAAATTTGACTTTCTAGCTTCAAAATGTAACTATGTTGTTTAATTAACTATTATTATTATTTCTTTTTTATCCAAATGGCAAGCTCTAACATTTATCTTTGTTAAAAATTCTTCTTTTTAGATGAAAAATTTAGTTAATTGGTGAAAAATGCAAACTATTTTTTTTAAGGCTCAGTTATTTTGTTTAAAATTCAAATATTTTGTAAAAGTCATTTTTTTATGAAAAATTCAACTGCTTTGTTAAAAACTCGTCTTTTTGGATTGTAAATTCATCTTTTATGATATAAAAGTTATGTTTATTGGTAGAAAATGAAATGTTATATCAAAAATTCAACTTTTCAGATTGAAAAGTACATCTGTTCTAACTGTTCTTCAAAAAAGTCGACTTTTTGGCTTCAAAAATCAGTTACTTGGTTCATAATTTTCTTTTGTCGATAATATTTCTCTTTAATGTATGAACAGGGATTAACATTATATCTTTTGCTTAAAGAAGTGTCAGGTATGACAATACCTTTTCGATCCTGCTATATTTAAAACTTTGTGACATTAGGGCATTGCCATATCTTCATTTGCATTGAAAACTATTGTATTTTTATTTTTTGACTCCACAAAGAACCAATGTTTGAAATATTTTACTTTTATCTGCCATAATTCACGAACACATCATCACTTGAATATATACAGTAAATATAGCTAACCTTGAAACTCGTTCAAAAACTTTTTATTGTAAAGAGGCCTCTCTACATGAATCAATGAATCAGATATTGTCTCAAACACTTTGAGTAAGTAGAAATTATGCGAATACTCGTTCTACAACACGATGGCACTTCACTAAATAACACTTGAATCGGGGGGGGGGGGGCTACTCTATATTTCCCAAAGGGATATGGTTCTGCTTCATTGGAAAAATGGTTATGAGAAAAGAATGTACAACCCGAGATAATATTAGATATGGAATTATGCTTGCCTTTTCTCCAGTAAAATTGTATTTTCTTATATTTGAATACTTTGAGTTGAACATGCACGGATTTTCAAAAAGATTGTAAAAAGAAATATAATAAAACTTTACTTTTAAATAAATTAGTTTTCAGTTCCTATTACCGATTCTGTATCATTTTAAATTACAAGTACACAGGATGTTGGACTTTTTGTAAATTTTAAAAAAGTCAAACGAAAAAAAATATCTTGTCAACAAGACCAGAAAAACATTTGTATACGTTTGTGGGGTCTCTAAATCCGAATCCGGGGTTTGTTTGACTCAGATAAAACTTCGTTCCTACATTCAAAAAAGTAAGAATAGAGTTTCAACTTGTATCACTTTTTTGTGGTTATGAAAAAAATGCGAACTGGCCGAGTCAAACCGACTTCGGATTCCGATTCAGCGACCCCAAAAACGTATAGAAATGTTTGTCTCGTTTGGTGGATAAGACCATTCTTTC
>JAWWLR010000034.1:50301323-50314873 GCA_035041075.1 Acraspis erinacei
CTATGTCATGCAAAAATTACCCTATTTTCTCTTTGTTGAACTCCTGTTTCGCTTTGATCCTTACAAGCGAACTCGAAGCATAATTTACCTAGTTACATCAACCCAAAATTTCGAGGATTCGTTGCCAGAAGTTCACATGCGAATATGATTTCCCGCGCAAATATAAGCCCCTGCGTGCATAAATTGCAGTCGAATCAACAATTTGCGAATGTCGCAAGTATGGTCGTGTTTTCAACTCACGCTTCGTTTTGTTCACTCTGTGTAACGTATTTGCTCATTAGGTATTTCAAGCTGAATATATGCTATATAGGTTGACGGGTGAAACTCGTGAAGGGATAACGGTTCACTTGGTTCTCTACATTGGGAGGGGTTGGGTGGTAGGTGTTTGCCAAAGTAACCGTAAAATACGATTATCTAGAAATTGCGCCAATCTCTGGCCTAGGCGTATTTCGTACTAGATGCGTGACCTGTTTTTTAAATCAAATTTTACACTTTTTAGTAAAAGCTAAGATTTATGTATTGAAAAATGCCCAATTTCACCAAGGATTTAAAAGTAATTCTTTCTCTGATCTTGCGCTAGAAATAACGGTTGATAAGGTAGACAGAACTAAGATTTGGGAAGTCCGTAAAAAGTGCGGAGTCAATGAATGGCTCCTACAGTAGGGTGGTCATTATTTTTCAATTTTAGACTCTTCTTGGCCTCATCCCCCTATTTTGTTGAAATTACCAAAAAATTATCTTCACCAAATTTGAGCGAAATCGGTTAATATTAATATGTGGCCCAAATCACTCAAAGTTTCTCATGCAATTAGCACGGGGAAAGCTGCTGTAAAATTTAAAATGCCCGTAATTTTAAAAAATATTTTATTCGAATCCTTTGGCTTTGTATAATTATGATCATTAGACTATGTTGAAAAAATATATCGACACGAAAAATTTGTTTTCTTCAATATTTACAAAATGGCGGATCCCTCAATTTGAACCATAATTACAATCTGCACAATTAATAACAAAATCTCGTCAAATTGTTACAAGAGGCAGATTTATATATTAGAAAACACGTGCTGACCATTAAAACTCAAAATTAAAAAAAAATTTAATTGTATTATTAGGAAATATGTATGGGTGAAAGTAGATTTTGAAATTTTCACTAAAGAAAAATGGCACATCATTACTATTTTTAAAAAGTTACATAATTTTTACGAATTTAAACAAAATATGAAACACATTTTCGGAAAGGATTTAGCAATTGTCGAAACTTAAAATTCTTTAAAAAAGATAAATGTTCCTAATTTAATATTATTATATTTTGTAATATGAAAAAAGTAATTTTTCTTTCTTAAATATTTTATGTTAATGGATTATTTATAAATTATTGTCTTAGGTTTTTATCATATTAACAATTATTTAAATCGATTATTTCCATATCACTTAACCCTTATCAAAAATTTTTTTCATATTTTGTTCAAATTTGTAAAAATTATGTGACTTTTTGAAAATAGTAATAAGGAGGCATTTCTACTCAAGCGAAAATTTCAATATCTACTTCCAACCTTTGGACGTGAAGCATTGAAAATACGAGCTTTTGAGTATTTCAAAAGGCGCCATTTTGAATTTTTCAAATTTTGACTTTCATGCATTACAAAATATTTTTCTTTGCAATAATGTAGAATTTTAATTGACACCTGAAAAGGTTTAATCGAGAAACAAAGAAATAATGATTTTAAAAAATTGGACGCCCATCTTGAATTTTTTCCAAATTTTGAGTTTAGTTGTCATCACATGCGTTCTAATGCATAAATCTGCCTGTTGTAAGAATTTGACGAGATTTTGTTAATATTTGTTGAAATTGTAATTTTGGTTTAAATGTAGGGTTCAGGTATTTTGCAAATTTTGAAAACATGAATTTTTCGTGTAGATATATTTTTTCCAAATTGTCTTAAGATCATAATTGTAAAATATAAAAACAAACACCTGCCTTTGAAATTTTACGGTACTTTTCTCCATAATAATTGCATGAGATAGTTTGAGTGTTTTGGGCCATATGCTAATATTAACCAATTGCACTCAAATTTGGATGAGATCGTTGTTTTGTCATTCCAACAAAATAGGAAGGGGGGACCAAAGAAATTCGAAAAAAAATCCATTAAGAGTAAATAAGGACCACCCCACTCCCACTAGAAACGCAAACAATATATGCTGGTAGCAAAACTAGTGTGAGGATAAATAGGCAATTGAGTAACTGGTTTGATATTGGGCAATAAGTTAGGCAAGCATGCGTTATATTCATTTGGCTCTTTATTGTATTCATGGAAAATTATCTAAGAATATCCTTTGTAGATACGGATCTCGGGACAGTGAAGATAGCGTTTGCAAAAGATAAGTTGTTATGGCATAGTCATTCGAAGAATTGCAGAGAATTTTGACAAGACTCAATACTTGCATGCAAAACATGGACTTTAAAATTAACGTTAATGAAACAAACAAAATTAATTTTTAAAGGAAAGGATGAAAAAAACAGTATGCAACATTGTCTTAGCAGATGAGAGGATATACCAAGTTTATAAGCACGTGTAATGTGTATCTTGGTAGCTTATTTACCACTGACGGAAAAATCAAAGAAGAGATATATAGGCGTGTAAAATTAATTTTAATAAAACAAAGAAAAATCGTGTTTGAACGAAAGGGTGAAAAACAGTATGCAACATTGTCTTAGAAGATGAGAGGAAAGAACAAGTTGATAAGTACTTGTGGCTTGGTAGTTTATACACTTCCGACGAAAAGATCAATGGAGAGATAAGCTGGCGTATAAACGAGGGTAGGAAGGTTATCGGAACTGTAGGGACCATTACTACTGTTGAAAATAAACAAATAAGGCTGAAATTTAAATATATAACTATATACTGACAGCCACTATGCTGTACGGTAGACCGTGGAAAGTATTGTGGGATTGTGGGAATGGGAGCTAAGTCGAAATCATATTAAAAGCCATCAAAACACAATAGCTTGCATAAGAAAAAAGGCGAATTTTCAACAAAATACTTAAATTTCCAACTCAAACAGATAGTTTTTTAGCCAAACGTTTGCATTTTTCATTACAAAAAATGGAATCCTTACAACAAGAGATTAAATTCGAAATCAAAAGAGAAACAAATTTCAATTGAATTGTTGAATATTTAACCAAAACGGATGACTATTGAAACAGAAATTTAGTAATAGAGTTTTCAACCGGAACGAATGAACATTTTATGTAAAAATAGTTGCATTTTGGTATTTTAAATAATTACAAATTGTTTCGGAATTTAACGCGTTTTTCAAAGCTTTTTAGGGATTTTCAAAATATTTCAAAAAGTTTAATGGGATTTAAAAATATTTTAAAGGATTCAAACGGCATTTAATAGATATAGAAAGATTTCGAGGATTTTATTGAATTTCAAAGCATTTTTAAAGATTTCAAAAGAGCTTAATATATTGGAAGGGATTCAAGATCGGAAAGATTCCCAAGAATTGGCAAAATTGGAATGAAGTTTAAAGAGATTTCTAAGATTTTGAACGATTTTAAGTATTTTCACAGTTTTTAAGGGGTTTAAGGAATCTATAGAAGCTCAATCGTTTTGAAGGGGTTTTAAGATAATATGTACGATATTTCACATTATTTACAATATTTTAAGACTGCAAAGCTTTTAACGCATTTTACCAAATTTTTGGAGATTAAAAAAAAATTCGGGAAATTTTGATAGTCAGTAAGACATTTTAATCGATTCGAATATATTTTAAGAGAATTCAATAGCTGCGGAAAGATTCCCAGGGATTTCAGAGATTTTAATGAGTTTTAAAGGTATATTTCAAAGATTCTAAGAGATCTCGGGGATTTCAAAATTTTCACGGACTTTCGAACATTATAACCGATTTTTAGAGATTTTTATAGGATTTTTAAAATTTCTAAAAATTTCGCGGAATTTTACAGTTGCTAAACTCTTTTAAGGAATTTTTTAGGAGTTCCATCGTTTTAAAGAGTTTTCGAGAATTTTTTGGCCCAACCAAAAGTTTTTGTTGCCACGAAATTTTGTTAGGACAACCATACAGTCGACAACCCTACTTTTCTCAAAATCCTGAGGTGATAGTGAATTTTTGCTGCTAGATTGAGGTTCCATGTGCGAAAAACTCCGGCAAATTATTATTTAGTCCTCAATAAATGGAAGAAAATAAAAAAGCAAGCTTCAGCAATTATTGATAATGAACTTTAAAAAATACAAATTAAATTAAATTTTTTACTAAATTAGAGTACTCTTTTACTGAAATAATATAAATGGCACCATAAAACTGAAGTTTAAATAGGAGAACTGTGGAGAAACCGTTTTTGAAATGGCAGTGTAATTGACAATATCTCTCAGTGGCTGGAGTTTATTGACTTAAGAGCGTGGGATTGACGACCATACACACCGTCAAAACTCGTTTCGCGGTGGAGTACTCAGTGAAAATTCATTATTCGCATTGTTCTTACAGTGCTGTTACTTGGCCTCATTCTTCGAGACATAACAACTAAGAATATCGTAAAGTCGGATACTGTGTAGAACATAAGAAAAAAGAAAAGTAAAAGAAAAAGAAAAAAAAAGAAGTAAGAAGAACTTTTATCGCGCCAGGAATGACCTCACCATTTTTATTGGCTCGTGCTTGATGGACTATTTTCCGTATTAGCAAATGAAAAATGGCTGTGAGCCAAGACGAGCCGACTTGAGGCCGGGGTTCTCTTATCAGGCTTGTTGGGGTGGCCGACTACAGATAAAACATCTCCTGCGGTCATTATCAACCACCCCATCCCCTTTTCAACTTCTTCCTTCACAGACCCCTAAAGACTCTGGCGGGTGGAGGTAATTACGGGAGAATTTGGGATATCGTTTCACTTTCTTAAACCTGCCCGCCGGCGATTCTAAAAAGCCGACGCGACCGTCCTTTTTAACCCGGGTCGGGGGTGCGACGGAATTAAATTGTGGTCATTGGTCACAGTGCTAAAACCCATTAAATTATCTACGATATGAAATTCTATAGCAATGTGCTAAAGTTAAATGAATTTGCAGCTGTTTGAAGGATAGGAAATCAAAAAAATTTTATCTCCACTTGTATTAGTGAAATCTTCTGGATAATAAGAAACCTAACTAGTTAAACCATTCCTTTAGTCCGTTGTACTAATATATCTGAGTTAATAAACGGACGAGGAAATCAAGTAAGTTCTGCTATAAGCATTAATGAGCTTTAAAGCTTCATTTAATTTGAAAGCTTAAGTTAGCTGAATCGCTTTAAATAGCTTCAATTTCTTTACGGATTTCCTGTTAATTTTAAGAGATTTCGAAAAATATTATGTTGAGCCAAATCGGAGCATATTTAGTTTTGCCTAACCAGCTTTAAACCTTTAATAGAGAATATCTGTCAATTTGATAGAAATAAACAATTTTAAATATAAGTCTCTGAATTTTTCTTGGTTTCCCCTATGATCTATCAGCCAAACCAAGTTTAAAATATAACCAACAATTTGAAAAATACATTAAATCAATTAGTATCCATCAAATTTACTAAAACAATCGTATTTCTCTTCTAAATCTGCATAATTTTCCCCTTTTGCCATTTTCTCTAAATTTAACAATTTGAAAGTTATTACTTGTTAAAATGTTACGCAATATATATTATCTGTTTACGTAAAATTCAATAATAAAATCATGTGAAACGCAATATGTTTCGTATTGCTCAATGTAACTTTATTTATTGAGAATAAATTTCTTTAGCATAACCATTGATGCATTTTAATGATTTCATTTTATCTCTTGCTTTCTGAAAAGACTTGAGAGTTTCTCATTTATCAATCTCTTCTTCTAAAAACGAAGTGTCCAATTATAGACTGTAAAATAAAAAGTAAGATGCAGTACCAATAAAGTATTCAAGTGACTTCTTAGCGATGTTACCTTTTCAATGGATCGAATTTATTTTTGATCTTCGGATTATTCTTTTAAACTAAAAACCATTAGAAGGTTCTTTAAGTAAATGATTCTTGTAAGGAACTCACATACTTTATTTCTCCTCTCTTTGAAGCATCCATTTTATCGTTCATCATTACAAGGCATAAATTTTGTTTGATCATTCTGGGAACAAAATTCTTGAAAACGATAAAACCAGACAACATTTGGACCGCTAGTTCTACCAAATGGAAATCAACGTGCTTCTCCACATATAGCTTCATGCATGTGATGCCTACATGCCTGTATCGGAACTGTTACTTACTAGCTTATAGTTTTGGACAGCATAAATAGAGATTATAAAAAAAAATCACATGTGCGATTTCTTCCCCTATTTCTAGATTTGGTTTTCGAATTGCTAAAAGTTTGTCAATTTCTTGATCTTAAACTAAAATTGCTAGCTACTTCTGTTTCAGGGGTCCTTATCCTCAGTAATGTTTTTAACAGTAGCGGAAAGAATGTTCATGGCATTCCTGTTAATAGTGTTTGTGAAACCCAAAGCAGAAGCAATCTCTTTGGAAACTACAGTAGAAACGCAAACCTTCGTCCGTTTACTTCTCGTTACTGATACATAGGTACCAAAAATCATCATCGTTTACGTTGGTATCTAAAACATCTGTGTCAGTTAAATTACCAACCAATTCCTTTCAAATGAATAACTTCTGTTTAAAATAATTATCCTTTCGTCTTCCCTCACATTTGTTTTAGTCTCATTCTCAGTTTGTATCTTTAGGGTCTCTTTTTTCTTCATCAGATCTAAATTCAAGTCAGCAATAGTTCATCTATATCATCAACATCAAAAAGTTATCCAATTTGATATCTGAACTTTGATCTTTTTCAATTTAATTCCTCCAATTATGATTTGTATTTTTGCAGCTGTTATCTTACTCCTTTAGTACGGCTTTAAATTTCAGTGTGATGCTTCTTTCTTCAAAGATAATAATTCTTACATTAACCCATATGACGGAGAGATTAGAAATAGTGTCTTCTATCATTATTCTTTGATTTCTTTTTCAACTCTTCATGACAATGTAAATGAACCTGCAGAATTTTAGCAGTTGTTGATACTTTTTCGTCTTTAAAGTTTAGTACAGGCTGATCAATTGAAAAAACAACAGAATGAATTTTTCCAGTCATTCTCCAGGAACGTACACTTTTATGTTTATAATATGAAAATAAAAAAGATTTCAACTAGGCACTTTACTTTGCAATATTTACGTCCAATATTTTTCGGACAAAACGAGCGGGTTCTGAAACTTCTTACTACAAAGAACCGGAAGATGATAACAAGAACAGTACGGTTTTTCTCCGAACGAAAACGGATGCACTAAGATTGATTGAATAGTTCCTGATAAGAAATTGGAGCACACAGTTAAGAAGAAATCAGGGGATTTTATTGAGAAGCTAAGGGGAGATTCTTATAGATCAGTTAAGTGAAAGAATACAGAAAGGACCATGATGTAATTTGTCACGTGATAGAACCAGGCTGAGAAAGTGGATACAATAGAACCAATAATTAGCCATGACCATAGCATCCATCAATCTAAACCACGCAGGCTCCAAACCACCCTTTCTCTAGCATCCTATATGCCAGGATCGACACCAGGAAACAATTACTCGGCGATAGTTAATCCCGCATGACACAAGTGCGAAGGGTGGTTTTGGCACTATCTATGAAACCCACGGAGCTTTCCTCTACTCTACTGCACTGCAAAAAAGATAATTTCCAAGTGCAAGAATCGACAATTCGCATCTTGCACAAATACAACCAAATTGTTCTAAAATCGCATATACAGACTTCACAGTCCAAAATTCTCTCAAAGCAGACGACATTTTTTTACGGCTATTAAGTATTGTGGATGTACTCACTATGAGTGGATTTATTTATTCTGACTTTATGAGAAATTTGCATCCTTACAGGCATAAAATAAATTTGTTTCTTACAGCGAAAGGCTTTTTATCCTTAAAGAAAAAAAGCTGAGACTTGTCTTAGCATGTTGATATTTACAACTTATACTGAAAATCCTTATTGCTTATTGCAAAGAACAAACTTTAAGTTACAGTATTGTTAGATTACAAATAAGAAATAGATTTTTCTATATTCATAGATCAAGAAATTTCAACAAAAGTTCCTCAAAAGATCATTTGAAGCTAGTCGAAAAAGCAAAATATTACATCACATGCAGTATTGTTATATTTCTAGTATAAAAAAAACTCGTCATACAATCAGCGTAAATAGTCTCCAAAACAGTTGAATTGTCAACTGAAAAATATGATTTTTCAACAAAAAGTTAATTTTCTACAAAATGTTAAAATTTGTAAATAGTTTTATATAAAACCATAAATATAATTAATTTTCAGCATCAAAAAAAGTTAATTGGCAACCAAATAGTTGAATTTTTAACTTAGATAATGAATCTTCCACCAAAAAATATTTTAACTTGAAACGAAACAGTTGAATTCAACCAGAAAATAGGAATTAAAAAAAAATTAGTTTTCAACCAATTGAATATTGAGCTATAAAATATCAATTTTTGAATTTCTTAGAAAGAAAAGAGAACTTTGAACTAGCTAAAGCAATTATCTATGAAAAAATTACTTTTTGATTAATTTTTGACAAACGAATTTTTAAGAAAATGATTGCATTCACCAAGAAAGAGATTAACTTGAACAAAATGTAGTTACCTGAAGTAAATCGGGGTAAGCATGATCCTCCGTTTGATATCCCTCCTTTAAGCGATTCTAAATATCAGATGGTTCTATAATACATGTCATATTGGGAACTTTGATGAATAAACGTTTTCAAATAATAAACAGAAATGCTACTGAAGTCGAAGTGTTTCATATTATTTACAAATTCATTATGGAACATTAAAATATAAAAAATTAAGTGCTTTAAATAAATATTTAAAAAAAGGATTCAGATTTTCGCAAATTTAATCAACTTTAATTAAAATGATGTAAAATTAAGGAAATTTAAAAAGAAAATTATTCAACTGTAAAAATTTTAATACGTGAAAAAGCATAACATACACCAAATCAACATCTTTGAACTTTAATTAATATTCCCAATTGAACCTTTTCAAGTTTAAGATTTTGAACAACTTATACAGATGACGATAATTTAAAAGTCTTCAAAATGAAAATGTGATCAATATTTCAGATGACAGAATGAGATACTTAAATAAAAATTTAAAAGTAGTTGAATTGGAGAATTTCAATTTTTTAGCATTTTTCGAAACTGGATATTTTTCATTAAAGGGATATATAGAAGTCTTCCTAATTGAGGAATCATAGAATTAACCACATTAAACTTAAAAAACTAAAAAAATAGCAAATTTAAATTCTTGAGCATAGAAAGGTAGGTTTGAAATATAATCAGAAGCTTTTAAAAGGAGCAGTTCCAAATTTTAATTGTTTAGAATTAAAACATTATTCTGAGTTTACAATATTGTTAGCTCGAATGCGTTCATAGGCTAATTTCGAAGTAAAGTATTTAATTATGTTCGCATTTCAAGGTGATTAATTTTTTATCCGATCATTTGTTTTGATCGCTCATTTATTTTAGCTATATATAAGACAAACTTTAATTGAATTTATTTGATAAACCATAGAACGATTTAATCATTTTTGTTGAATTGGCATTTGTTAAGTGATTAATTGACTGAAGCACATAGCACTAATAAATTTCAATCAATTGAAAACTCAAAAACCTTAGGCATTTTTTATAAAAAAATTGCATGTATAATAATATTTTGAGTCATATTATTAATTCGATATTCATCATATTTTTACTCTGCTAAAGAATAATAAAAAATTAATAAAACCGCTGTAGACAGTTGGAAGTTCTGAAAGTGTTTGTAGTTCTCAATGCATAATTTTAAACTGTTTTCAGCGTTTTTGTTAAATTTAGTTATGCAAATAAGTTTAAGCATTTTCTGTAAAATTATTGCTAAGTTATTGCAAAGTGATTACAAGATAATTTCGAACTAAATAAACATACTCTTAAAAAAATGCTGAAACTACAACCAAATCAATTTCAAGTTCCGAAAGTGATTAATTATTGCTTAAAAATACTGAAAGTTTAGAGAACTTCTGAATTAATTTAAAAAATCTACAAAAATTTGTCCTTGTAGTTGAGTTTTCAAAAATTAATCTGCATTTAGCGATCTGTTTGGTCAATAAATCATGCTTGACGTATGTTCGCTATTCGCGTTCGTTGTACATACCATAAATCTCAAATGCTTTAAATTAATACGAAAACCACAATTCTGCGAAGAAATCGTTGTGTAAAAACACGTCAACGTAAAAACTGCTTTCTTGATAACTTTATCGTTTCACACTTCATCGCTGCCCAAGTATCGTTAATGTCTGTTTTATAGCAGAACAGTGAGCTAGGTACAGTGAAGGGAATGACATTAAAATGCCTTCCAGGTCGAATAATAGTCATTAGTGAAGCTCGGTTCAACAAAATTTCATTAGCTGATACATTAGTAAAATAGAATTGGTAAATTGCAATAACCGGATCTGTAGCTCCTTTTGTGAATAGCATCAAGTTTACAACGACAATTGCGCTTAATTCAGCCTTTTCGCTGCATTTTCTCAGCTGGCTCTTCAGAGTGCCAAGCTTTTAAACTTTAACAAAATTATCCTTTTCGAAAGGAAACGTAATAATAAGATTTGCAAGAAGAAACTGCGGGCTGATTAGGATTTCATTCTACTTTCCTAAGTGCAATAGATTGTTGGATACGACTAAGGTTCTGAAATTATCAAGAACAATATTCGAAATTGAACAATTGGAATTTGAAGGTTGTAACAATACAACAATCTCTAACTTTAAAGGTTCGACATGAAAATAATTTAGGAATTAAAAACATTCTAAAACAAGCAATTAAAAAGTTGTAACCGTAATAATGAGATTACGAATTTAAAATACTTTTCCGTATAAAATTTTTCTTTTTTCTAGATTATTCGTAGATCTTTTATAAACCTTAGAATCCATCATAAAAATATTCTTTTAAAAGCTCTAAAATTTTAATACATTCTTCTTTTACATGTTACAAATTGAGAAAGCGAAATCATATAATAATAAAATAAAAACACAAACAAAACTTTTTTCATTTTCAAAAATGAATTGTATAAAATTATTTTAATTAATTCATTATCCCACAACGAATACATTTAACAGTTGTTAAACATTTTTAAAATGTTTAGTGACATGTCACAAGCTTGCGAAGAGGTTCTTGAGGGGAGAGTCCTCGAAATATTTCTCCTAAAAAGCGTGTCAGTAGCAAAACTGATATTTCAACGTGACTACATGAATGTTTAATCAAAGGAACTTCTTTTTTTGTTCCCAAGTGTTTTATATTATTCTGCTTTTACTGTGGTACTTCAGAAGCTGCCAAATCATTTATGGAAAGGTTTCTTGGGTGGCCCGAAAAACGCGGCAATCATATTTGCATTGAGAGCGCCTGGACTGACAAATGTTTTTTTTTCTAATTAACAAAACTTGTTTAAACATTAGTATTTAAAAGACACTCGTAGACTAAACGAAGTCATGACATGTACAGATTTTAAAATTTTTTTAACATTTGAAAGGGAAAAAGTTTCTTATTTGGGGAGTCTAGTAACACTGTAAGTACTTAGTTTATTTTTTCTCGTCATGATTTATAGAGATTTGATCATTCTTTTAACTGTTATAAAAGAAAAAAAATATCCATTTTTGAAATACACCAATATTTAAAATATCTCATTTCAATGAAATGATTGTATTGAACCATATGGCACCTTACACCGAGAGACTTTTTGTTCGAATAAATGATAAAAATGAATGAGAATTTAGTATAATATTGTTCCAAAATAGGATAAACAGGGCTTGCGTATCAAAAAATTATATTGTGGTTTTCAGCCGGCAAAACTAATACTTTTGTTTGAACAGATATAAGGATGTTGCATTATCTCTTATAAAACTTTCGGGAATTTAAAACTCATTACATCAAAGTTGACAAGCGAAGTTAAAACGATAGCAATACATTTTATTCGAAAAAGTGAAAACATCTTTTGAAGTTGCCATACAAAGCATGTGAGAATCGCAAACGACTATATGAAAAATTATAACTCACTCCACCAAAAGATAAGCCTTCAGAAGGAGGAACGAAATACACAAATTAAATGCAATTAAATACGGAAAAACGCGTACAATTATTATTTTCATTATTATATACTTAATCTATTCACTGTTTCCAGAATCGCACGCCTAATCGCTATAAAAAATCGGAATCGCTGCAGCGAGAATCGAACGTAACTTACCCCTACTTTTTACGCATTTTATCCCTAACAACTAAACTTCTCGGCTAACTTACATTATGGAATATTTGGCAAAAATCTCGGCAAAGAGGCGTCGTTTGACAACTCAGGGCAGTATGACAAATATCTTGTCCTTTTTCACCAGTGATTTGTTGCTTCAGACATTTTGTTAATAGACAAGTTAAACATTTTATCACTTTCAATTATTAAATTGATTTTTTATCAAATAAAATTTTTAAAGGAGCTGATAATATTCTTGTATGAATAACATTATCTAATTTGATATCTCAGTAACTCCGTATAATAAACTTCAGTGTATATAGATGGGATATTTGGTAAATTGTACGCATTGAATTAAATCTTATTACCTTAGTGGACAAATGTCGTGAGAAAGCATTCCTAATGTTTTAAATCCCACAGTAAATGAATTGACTGAAAATAAAAAGAGTTAACCTTTCTTTAAAATGTTGTGAAACTTAACCTTTCGGTTCGATCGGAAAACGGCGGAAACACTCGAGGAATAAGATGTCTAAATAATCTTAATTAATTAATTAATCTAAATAATCTTTTAATTTTAAGATTTAACTTTTATTTTATCTTCTCATTCACTCAAACGAAACTGTATGAAAAATCGAGACTAATGATTTTATAGTTTGCTATGCATCTCAGGCTTCTGCCAACTTTATATTGACAATATCAATTTCTAAAATACGTTTTCAAGATGATGATATTCACTATTTTTCTTATCTAAGTTGTTTCTCGAAAACTCAGTAAAAAGAATATCATTTTTTTGTAGTGTTAATTCTTGAAATGGAGATTCATACTATTTCGTATTTAGAATACTACTTTGTCGTCTTCGTGTTTTCCCTATTTTGGAACAATATTATACTAAATTCCAATTCATTTTTTTATGTGTATATGGCATCTGAAAGATAAATAGTAAAAAATAATAAGTAATAAATAATAAACAAGGCATACTTTAAAAACGCAGGGAAAATCTCCTTTTCAATTATTTCAGTCTCCTTTTATAATCTACAATGCCCTTTTCCGTTGAAAATATAAAATACAATAAATATGTATAAAACGATCCTGTAATAGAAAGCACATAGCTCCTGAAATTATTAAATTTAAATAATATACGCCATACCATGAACCTGCCAAAACTGTTATACAGAGGTTTTTTTTAAATTTTAAAAGCTTTCATTTCGAAATTAATATTTACTATCAGAAATTTAC
>JAWWLR010000034.1:50359042-50371042 GCA_035041075.1 Acraspis erinacei
GACAAAACTCGTCTGAGGAAAGTTTGAAAAGGGCAATCGAAAGAATAAGAAACGGTGAGTTAAATTACAAATTGGAATTGATATTCCATTTGTTCCATACCGCCCCATCATGCGTTCTGTTTTACCCGCCGCGTGTTCCATAGCGCCCCATCTAACCTTCAATGCTTTATATTTAATTTCTGAAAAATTAGTTCGCTCCATTTAGAAAAGCATAGATGCAACTTGTAAATAATAAATGGGAGAAAATTTTAACTTATATTTTTCTCTGCAAGCTTTTACAGGTTGCAACTTAATGAGCGTTAAAGATTTTGTGCACCGTCTCACCCCACCTTCCCCTACAAACCACGGTAATCTCTTAACGCCTTTTAAATTTCCTTGAAACTTCGAAATTTATACAAAAATCTCCAAAAATCGCTGAAATACTGGAAAGTGAAATTCTTTGAACTATTTTAAAATAAATTAAAATTTTCTAAATTCTTTGAAAGCTTTTTCATTCGTTCATATCCCTTCAATTCATTGAAACCTGTAAAAATCGCTTGAAATATTTATTCCCCTGCAGTTCTCTGGAAATTGGTTGAAATCTCTTAAAATCTATTGAAATCTTTGTAAATCATGAAATTCCATCAAGATAGGTAGAAATAATTTGAAATCCTTTCATTATAAATTACAATAGGAATTCCTTGAAATTTTATTCAATTTATTTGGGAAAGCTCTTAAGATATAGCCCCTAAACTAGACTTTAAAATGTTCCGAAATCCTAAAACATTTGTTCGAATCCCTTGAAATTTTCGAAATCTCTTGAAATTCTTTAAAAACTGCGTTAAAATAGCCTATAATCTTTTAAAATGCTGTAAAATTCTAGAAGAACTGTTTAGCTAGAAAAATTTACCAAAAATATATGTAACGCTTTCTACTTTTGAAAAGAATTTACACAGCCCAACAAAAAAAAAAGTTTTGACAGACCAAACTGGTCTATTCTTACATATTCTGGGTTGATAAATCCTTATCCGAAGTCGGAATTTCGAAGTTAGCTCTTGTTTTCTTCCTGCCCTTCAAATTTTCTACCCGAACTAAGTCTAAAAATCCTCCAACGGGAACAGAAAAAGTGAAAATCCTAGTCCTCTCACTCGAATGAGTCAAACTTAACGGAAGCATTTATTTAACCTATTTTTTCATTATTAAATCTTGGTATAACTTATAAATTCGAAAAATATGCAAATTTATGTTTATTTATTCATTAATAATTTATTAAAACGTGTTAAAAATGCATTAAAGAAATCTATTAAAATGTGTGAATTAAAATAATTTTTCCTCTCGAGAAACAGACTTGAATTGATTATAATTAAAATTTCACAACTTATATTCCACATAAAGGAATTAAAATAATTTATTACACATATTTTTTGAACTGATTAGAAGGAATTAAATAATCTCAAAATATGAACACTTTTGCAGAATACAAGATATCTCTGTGAAGTCTGCCTGTCGGTACAATTACAAAGAATTAAATATATTAAAAACACGTTCTATTTTGGGGAATAGGAAACTATGCAGCGGTCGCTATGGAAATGGAAATGAATTAGTTTCTGTGATATCATATTATTATAATGAAATTTTAGACAGATGGAAAAATCGCGCATTCAAAAGAATAGAATAATCTTCCCTTTTAAACCGAAATCTGACATTTTTCTCTATTTAACGCTTATTACAGGGTAACCTCAAAAACACATTTTTGAACATTTTTGCAGTTAGAAAGAAAACATGAGATACATTCGGAATTATGAATTTGGATTCAGATTCAGCGACCCAAAACATGTAAAAATGAACTATTCTGAACCGATGGAACTCCTACTTTTGTTTGATCGTGGTGCTGTGTCATTCATTTTAACTATAATTATCCTCCTAGAACTATGCAGCGATAAAAGATCAGTATATAAGGTAAATTATGTAAAAGGTTATTTTCCTTGATTAAATGATATTTTTCTTATTGATAAAAATTTCTTCAATGTTTGTGAAGGGTTCTAAAACACCCACAATTATCTTCGGAAAGCTGCAAAGAAATAAGAATATTCCTACATATTTTTTCAGTTTCTTACTAAAATAATTAAAACAATAATAATAATAATTTAAAAATATACTACTAATTTTGTTCTGTTTTTAACTCCTGTGATAAAAATAAAAGTCGCAACTATTTTTACTAAAAACTAACATTAAATAGGACTACAATTTTCAAATGTTTCAGACCAATCGGAGAAATTTTAGTTTTTAGTGGGAACATTTAAAAAATAATTACCAAAAGCAAAATGTACGAAAAGCAATCATAAGTAGTCAAAAATCATTACTTCAAATAATTTATTTAAATTTAGAGACAAGTAAGAATGTTATTATTGCTGTGTAGCTTTTGAGGTTTTACTTGCAAGTGTTAACTTTTAGAATCCTTTCCATCAATAAAAAATCGTTCCCAACAGTAAGAATATAATTTAATCAAGTAAAATCATGATTAACTCCTCTTTCCATGTTTATTAGCATTTTACGATGTAGTAATAGTAGTCCGAAATTGATTCCACACAGTCTGCAAAGTTGTATTTTTTATTCAAGACAAGAAAACTGTTGAAAAATGCATAGGATCTCGAGATATGACTAAAAATTTAGGTCTTAAACTTTTGTTGGTACACTGGTCCCAAAAATGTTGACAACAAAACATAAATACATTATGTCCTAACGGAGAAATCCCTCTAAGAATGTTTTTAGTGGAAATAGATATTTTGTTACAACTTTTTGAGTGTTTCCAGGAATAATCAAAATACATCTTTGGCATGTTGTTGCACCAAGCGCGGATCCACGGTGGGGCGATAGGTGCGATAGCACCCCCCTCCCCCCAAAGGTTCTTGAATTCCATATAGCATCAACAAATATAACCCATGGATGCAGGTATTACAAAGTAGTCTCCACATAACTTTTCGAATCGCCCCCGCCAAATTTAGTGCCCGGATCCGCCGTTGTGTTGCACAGAATAAAAACTCTTTTTCGATAGAAACATAAATCGTGTATGGCAACAAACCATAAATTGCAATTTTTTCAGACTGTCATCTGACCAATTCTTTTAAACGAACTAACTTATAAAATAATTACTCTAATCAATTTTCCGTACCAGATAGAAGTAAAGAAAAACAATATGACCGTATGTCTGGTATGGAAAATTAATTGCAATTGTTACTTGATGAATAAGTTCGTTTAAAAGAACTGGTCACATGACAGTGTGGTACATGCCCTTGAGCCACCATGACCAAGGATGAAGAATTATGTGATGGCCCAACAATGTTTTATTTTAACATCCAATACATCATGAGGAGTCAATTTTAGTTTATGGCTTATGCCATCTGAGATGTCTATGTCTTTAGAAAAGGAGTGTTTATCCTGACAAACAATATTTAAAAAAATATATTTTTATAAATCTCGATAACACTTTAAAACCTTTAATACAATGATTTGCACTTTTGATTCCAAAGATTCTTAGGTCTTACCTATAAGGATAAAATATGGTAATGGTTTGTTGTAAAATTGAAGAGGCCCTTCGTCGAAGGGCGAAACGTTTGACAATTTGTTAGTTAGTTCAACATAAATTAACATAAACTAATATAACTAAAAATTTCGAAAGGAAAATATTTAAAGTTCTATTAGCTTAAATTAAGGCTACTATTTCAAAGGTTACGTACTGGGATTTTTAGTATTTTCACAATTTTCCTGAGTGACAGAACGAGTTGATGTTAAGACACAAAATCTGAGAAATTCTCCACTATCACGGCTTTAGTGACCAAAAGTGGAAATTGCAGACTGAAACATGACATTTGAGGCTTAAACGTTTCTAGTCATATCTCAAGAACTCATAAGGATCTTCTAAGTTTAAGGGGCTTCAATTAGAAATGAGACTTTAGAGAATTTGTGGTGTAAATTAGTTGTTGAGTGCCAAGAAAAAACAGTATTGTAGAGTGTAGACTGATAATTCAGATTGGAGAGTTTCTCATGGAGGTACCGAGTATAAGTCCACGTAAAAATTCGAAAAAGTATTGAATTTATTTTAAAACTTCTTATGCGGTGTATTCTTCTAAGAAAATGAATAATATCTCTATTAGAGGCTCTTCGACGCAGACTTTCATAAGCTTTCCAGCCCTTTTTAAAGGAAGATCCTCTCTCCTTTTTAAACGAATAATCACGTTCCAAAGTCAGCAGTAATTTTTAGTACTTTACTTCTTTAGTGTAAAAAAGTAAAAATAAAAATCGCTTATGAGCCACTTTACGTATATTGTACGTGAAGTAATTAAATTTATTGTTTGGATTTAGTTGAGCTATTGTGCATTCAGCTGAAACAAATATAGATAGGTATCATATTATTAGATGAGTTAGAAGCTCCTATATGAAAGTTGAATCTGGATTATTTCTGGACTGATACATTGGATATGCACGTATATCCGAGGAAAAGCGGACGATGAAAATCGAGAGAATGTTATATGCATGTACAATGCCTACATGTCATAGATATACCTTGTGTATACATACGTTGGCTCTACCTGCAGCAATAGAAATTATGCAAAGCAGTGCTGTGCTGCGAGACGAGAGAAAGAGGGTTGGAGACGTCGGGGGAGTCTAGAGATAAAATGAGAAAGAAAGTAAGAGAGAGAGGGGGGGAGACAGAGAGAGACAGAGAGAGAGGGAGAGAGAGAAATTACAAAATAGGGGCGGAAGGAAAGTATACGTAGCGCAAAGTAAAAAGGGTGAACGGATAAAAGAGGTAAAAAAAATTAGAAAGGAAAAACATTCCGAAAAGAAAAGAATACGATATAATAGCCAAGTAAATGCTCATAATTCTAAACAAATTGAGAAACTTGAAGCATTTGTTTCATAAATGGCAGAATTTAAAAAACCGGCGTAATAAAGGGAACGAAGAGTGATCCCGAGTAGAACATAAAAACCGAAAATGAATGAATAAAGTATCTTTAAATTACAGTAGGAATAATAATTTCCCTGGTGGGAAGTTTCTAAAGTTTTGGTCAACTTGAAAACTAAAAAATGCATAATTGAAATAAGGAGTTTTTGTATTCTCTTACCCCAGAGAAGACGATAATTCATTACTGAGGGAAATGAAACTTACCTGAAACAAAAAAAATGTATGGTTAAATATGTATACTATATTAAAGGCTACTAGGCAATATAAGCAAGCGGCAATTATTGTATTGCAAATTAACAGTATACAAATATAAAACCAAATTATTATTATTCCCGAGGGGCTGGGCACTCAGAAATCAGAAAATCAGACTAACAATGACTGCCCCGGAATAACGAAGACTTGGTCGAGACAACCCTCGGACTAACTGCAGATTTCTTGTGACTTCCCAATAAGCCCCCTCGAAAAGTTAAACACGCGGTTTTTGGAAGAGATATATCGAGTGTTTCCGTCAGAGATACGAATTTTCCCGACAGGTATTTCGTCGAACCGACTGGCTGGAACGAGAGTTCTCGTAACGCACTGAGACTTATTATGAGACAACTGGGACTGACCGAGGAACTACGCAACAGAATTCAGAGATTCCTACTGACCGCCACAAGGTCTACCGTAAGTTCGGGAGTAACCTGAAATCTCAGTGACCATCCCCTCGATTATTCCAATTTTAATTTGTACAGTTTAATCACCTAAAAAATATCACTTGAGAGACATGGTTTTATTTTTCATTTACATTTTTTTAATTTGTTCACAGATTAATTTTAATAGGGTATTGGAAAATTGGAAAACTACCTCCAAAATATTTATTTCTTACTGCTTTTTCAGCATTTTTAATTGCCGAAAAATTCAATTTAGGTTATTTCCTGATATTTCCTTTAATTCTTTAAAATTTTCTAAATTTCTCGAATTATTTGAAAATCCTTGGAATTCTCAGAATTCCCGCAAACGTATGAATTTCTTGTAATTCCCTGAATATGTGGACTTTCCTGAATTCCAATGACCTTAAAATCATAAAAAATATTCCGAAGAATTAAGGGAAATCCGGAATTTCCAAGAATTCGGAATATTTCGGAAATTCGGAGAAATTCGGGGATTTAAAAGAATTCTGGATATTTATGGAATTCAAGAAGTTTCGAGAATTTCAGCAATCCTTAATTTTTTACGTATTATGAATTAAGGAAATTCAAGGAACTCAAATTATTCAGGAAATCCAGAGAATTTCCGGGATTTTAAGAGCATTTAGGGAAATCAAGAAATTAAGGGAATCCAGAGATTTTCAGAAATTAAGACATTGGATACTAATGGACCCAAGTGAGGAACCTCATACGAAGGCTTTTTGAGGATCTTTAATTGGGGTGATTGCTAGAGAGATTGATCAGCAACCTGGGTCGGAGCAGTGTTGCGGAACTACCTTATTACTTAAATAAATAATACGATAGTTCTAGATCAATCTAAAAATTCTATAACCCCTTCCTCACACTACTCTCTTCCCCGCCGAGTGAGTCACGGCTTAATGGTGTAATAATAATAATAATAATAATAATTTAGATAACCTTAGATTTCTCATAAATCTGAAAGTGGTAGACTTTGATTTCAAGCGGAAAAAGGACAGCTTCATCTAGTTATGCACACATGTTTCCCAACTGCAATAGTTTCGAGATAGCAATAGTTTCGATATATTATTAAAAAATGAAGCAAATCGCTTTTTAATAATTGGATTTAATTTAATATATGTTCCTTTGTTTTTAATATATTATTGGTAACCTACTATACGTTTTCCATGAGTCCCCAACCAGCAATAAAGACATCTGTGCGGTACGGTGCTTCTCAAACGTCAAGTTCTACTCTTCGGTGCCAATACATAGTTTCAACAATTTGGATATTAATCTCAAGCAAGGCAAGATCTCCTTCTTTGATTATGCGGAATGCATAGTATGCATTAAAATAAAGGGAACCCATATTTATATCACCAGTTTGAATTTGTATTTCCTCTGCCACTCTCGCTTTCTCAGAACATATTCTAGCAGTTAAGATGTGTTTAGGTGAGACTACGATACCATTGCAAATATAGTTCCGTTCATATAGAACTTTTACTATGTAGAAAAGTTCTGCAACTGTGTAAGGTATCTCGTGCCCTGGCAAGTTATCAAGTACACGTTTCTTGCGAGAGAGAAGCTTTGATGATATATCTGCAAGTAAGAAAAGTTATTAATTAAGGTGTGCTTCTTAAAAATATGTCTCAATATAAAGCGCTGTCGCAGTCTAATTTACCTGAAAAAACGAAAAAGTGACATATTTAGAATTAAAAGGTGACCAAAGTGAATAATCTGTAACCTATACTGCCGTCGGAAATGATTTCTTTCTGACTTTAAAATGTGGTTACAGTAGAAACTCGATTATCCGAGCCCGCCTTATCCGAGTTCGCGATTATCCGAGGTTGAAACAAATATAGTTGACCCGTCTTATCCGAGCTATAGCACAAGAGCAGTCGGTATTATCTGAGCCTCATGCATTATCCATACATGTGCACTTGTCTTAACCAACCAGAGCAGATATTCCTAAACTTCTGCTCTGATTGGTTAATAATCTAGATACTCTCTACTTAAAGAACTATGTGGATCGCTCTTAAATAAAGATGCATCATGGCATTTGTAATATAAACTATTTATAAGATTTGTTAAAACATGTAATTGTACGAATTTAATATTTATGTAAGTATACTTTCAGTTTATTATAGTGCGACTTTCTTTTTATTTAAAATTCCGCTTTATCCGAGTTTCCCGATTATCCCAGTGGGGGCCGGTCCACAATAACTCGGACAAACGTGGCTCTACTGGACTCGCTCAAAAAAGAAGCAAGAAACTTTTTTTTAATCTTTAAAAATGTTATGAAATTCTGCTTTAAACTCGCTTTGACGAACTCGCTTTGACGTTTTTCATAATATTTAAAAACCCCGGCCAGATTTTTCAAGTTTTGTGGGCTTAAATTAAAGACACGGTTTTAAAGACTGTGTCGCATAAATTTCCATGAATTGAAATCGAGGTACAAAATTCGAAAAATACTTGAACAATTTTGAAAAGACTTTTCAAGCGGTATATTCTTTTCAGAATATAAAAAATATTTATAATAGGCATTATTCGACGCAGGATTTCATAAGATTTCTAGTCTTTTTTAAATGAATAGTTCTTGTTTTTAATAATATTGTGTAAATTTAATTCCATTGAAATAAATTTCTTTTTGTTTTAATGAGAATTAGACTTTTTTATATTGTCCACTTAAATACCCTAAATTTACTGGAATTTTATTAATCATTGGTTTATTTGTTAATTTATCCTGAATTTGGTACAATTCACTCGGAGTTCTTATAAATGGCATCTACGTGAATTTGAAATCCTTCAAATATCTACCTTGAATTTTCATCTTTTCTGGAGTTATGGAGGGAGAAGAAAATTAAAAAAGGCATTTTTCTCATAAGTAGATTAACCGGTTTACAATTTTATTAAAATTTCTAATAAATTATTATTGCTTCGAAATACTCTAAAATCCCAAACTACCTGGTCAAGCTCCTTGAAACCTCTTGAAATTGTTTAAATTAGTTGAAATCCACTAATATATATTAAAAACACTTGAAGCTTCTTTAAATCCTTTAAAATCCCTGGAAAACCCCAATTTTTTAAATCCCTTAAAATCTCTAGAAATTCCTCATAATCCTATTCAAAATTAACGGCAAATTGGTAGCTCCTTTATTTTTTTACTTTTAATGTTATTTTATTTGCGAATAAAACAAAAAGTTCTTATCCTATAAAAAGTTATTAATAAGAAAATTGTAGATATTTTTTTGTTGCACAACTTTCTATGATTCATGTTTTTTCGTATTTTGCATAGTTTGACTGCAATATTATCATTTTAGTGGAAAAATCTTCTCGTTTTTCTTCAAAATTTGACTACTTTATACAATGGAAAAAAATTATTTTCTTAACTAAAAATTTGACTATTTATTCTATGATTGGTTGCACATTTATCATCTTCAGTTGAAAATTACACTATTTGTCTGAAAATTCATATATTTTGTTCAAGAATAATCTTTTTTTGTAACAATTTAATCTTTTCAGTTCAAAATTGATTGCTTTGGCTTGAAAATCAATTTTTATTTAAAATTAATTTATTATGCAAATATATAAGTATATTATCTTCGTTTGAACAAAAGTTGAAAATTCTACTATTCGTTAGAAAATTTCTGTATTTTATTGAAACTTTGTCTTTTGCAGTAACTTATTCACTTTTTTCGTTGAAAACGCATGCAATTTGTTTCAAATTATTCATTTTGACTAGAAAATTAATCGTTTTGGTTGAAAATAATTTTTTTATTGGAAATTTTTTTCACTATCAAATTTAACTAAATTTGTATTCGAATTTAGACATTTTTGTATAGGCAGTTAATCTTTTTGCTATAAAATTCATGTATTTGGTTAAAAAGTTAACTATTGCATTGAAAATTTATTTTATTTGCTCGAAAACCTATGCGTCTAGCTAAAAGTAACCCTATTCTATTTTTTGTTGAAAATAGAGCTTTTTTAGTTGAAAATTCATCTAATTTTTGAAAATTTTTCTTTCTTGATAAAATTTAACTTTTTTGGTTGAAACTTCCATTAAAAATTAAACTATATAGTGGAAAATTCATGTATTTTGTTATAAACGATTCTACTTTGGTAGAATGAAATCTTTGTGATTTCATTCGTGAAGTGAAATCTTTGTGATTTCGATTTTATTTTTGTGTTGATTTTTTTTATAGACATTTAATCTTTTTGGTTGGAAGTTCATGTGTTTGGTTGAAAATTGAACTATTTCGTTAAAAATGTGTTTTATTTGGTTGAAAACATATTTTCCAAATTGAAATGAAATTTCATTTTATTTATTGATGAAAATATTCTGGGTTGACAATATTCAACTCTTTGTTTAAATATTTTTTATCGAAAATGCATGATTTTAATTAAGAGTTCATGTATTTGGTTAAAAATTTAACCAACTTTGTTAAAAATTCCGTTTTTTTGTTGAAAATGAATTTTGATATCAAAAATATAGCTGATCAATTATTACTAGAGAATTGCAGATAATTTACATTTTGATTAAAACTTATATTTTTGTTTTGAAAAGTCAACTGAAATCTTTTTTTATTGAAAACCCAACAGCTTTCTTTGGAAATTTGTGTGTTAAATTAAAAAATTTACATACTTTAGCAGTGGAAAATCTATCTTTCTTGAATAAAAATGCAAGTTTTTGGTTAAAAATTCATCAATGTTTAAAAGTTTTGCTTTTTGGTACTTTTCGTTTAAAACTAATGTTTTTGTGTTGAAAAGTCAAAATGAAATCTTTTTTGGATGAAAGTGAATTTTTTGTTGAAAATTTATCTTTCTAATTTAAAAATTCATTTTTTTAGTAGAAATTTCATATTCCTGGATAAAAATGCAACTGTTTGATTGAAAATGAATCTCCTTTTTCTTGAAGATTCAACAACTTCGTTTAAAAATGTTGTTTGAACCCCTTTTTTGAGAAATCATTCTTTTTTTGAAGATTCGTAGTTTTATTTGAAAATTAGTCTTATAAGTTGAAAGCGTAACTATTTTATTGAAAATTTATATCTTAAAATTGAAAATTTAACACTAAAATATTTGTTTAATCGATTTAATTAAATAGAATTGAGTGCGTTAACAAAAATTAAGTGAATTCAATAGGATTCAACTTGACTTTAAAAAATCAAGAGAATTCCAGAGAATTAAAAAAAATTAAAAAGAATTCAGGATAAATTAGTAAGAATTCAGGTTGAATTCTACATTAATTAAAATAAGTTGAAAAAGTTGTTTAATCTTAATTATTCCTTTTATTTAATTATAATTGAATTAAATTTACAATAATTAAAAAAATGAAGGAATTTGATAACATGCCTGCAAACTCAAGTTAATAGAAAAAAGTGAATCCGTAAGATTTCCATTAAATTCAGATAAATGGGATGGAATTGAAACCCAATTGGAAATATATAAGAGATTTATTGAATTCGTTCAAGTTTGAACGAACTGAAAAAAATTCAAGAAATTACAGGGTAAATAAAAAATCTAATTTATTAGAATTGTGTAAGTTTAGAAGAGTTTTGGTAAACTAAAAAATTCAGAATAATTAAAAAAACTCCAGAGAGTTCCAAATATTTAAAAATTATTCAGAAGAATTTAAAAGAATTTAGTAGAATCTGAAGGACTTCAGGATATATCAGTAAGAATTAACGGTAAATTCTAAATTAATTTAAATGGATTAACAAAATTTAGAATCTAAAATATTTTTTTCATTTCAGTAAAATGGAATTGAAGTTACGAGAATTTATGGGAATATAAAGGAATTGGATAAAATACCTAAGAAATATGGAAATAGGACGAATTTTTTAAATATAAAAAATTTCCTTTGAATGCGGATTAATATTCTGAAAATCTTGAGCTGTCTGTTTTAATATATTCAAAAATGTAACTAAAGTGAAACTTTTATTTTCAAAGAGTGACTATAGTCTTCTTCTTTATTCATAATGTGTCCCCTAAGGTTTTACATGAATTCCATTTCTTACAATTTTTCCGCTTACATATTAAACAAACAAACAAACAAAAAAAGTCTCAAACTTAATATTTACAAGTATTTACAACTATGCACATAAATTTTTATATCTGTTTCCTTAACTCTATTTCCTCTGATAGCGCAATTTAGGACTTTTTAGCAAACGATTGAGTGAGCGAGCAGTCGAAAGCGAGAGTTCAAGTGCAAGCGAGAGAGAGAGAGAAAATGAGAACGCAAGCGCATCTTAGTCTACTTATGCTATTTCACATTTATTACTTAAAATATTTACGCTTCTAATCTAAGCGACTTCCGTTTCCTTATTCTTTCACTTTTTTTGTCCTCCAATTTGCCATTTGTTCACATTCATTCTTTCATTCACTCTCACTCGCTCCTCTAACACCCTCCAA
>JAWWLR010000034.1:50373472-50384790 GCA_035041075.1 Acraspis erinacei
GATTCGACAAGATTTGGTTTGAAATTTCTTAATTTTTGGAGGTTTGGAATTTCAAATTTTACAATGTTGTATGTCACTATTTTATGACTATACAATTTTGTATGTTTTCTTTTAAAATAGTGTCTAATTTTAAAATTATTCTAGGAATTAAGTTATATGTGGACGATTGAGCTCAATCAAACTCAAACACCAAGTTGGATGATAGTTTGTGGAAGCAAAAATTTGTCACCGAAACTCATTTTCATCGAGGGAGGGGCAAAAATGAAAGTAAAAATGAATAAATAAAGTTTTTTATTAGGTTTACATTTTTCTTTCTTTTATTGGAAGGAAAGATAAGGCTTTCTTCATTAAATGCTTTCAGGCTAAAAAATCTACATTTTATTTATTGATAAAAACCAGCATTAAGTAGGGTTTGAACGGATACTATCTAGTTCTAAAATAACAAAGCGTTCTTCCCAATTCTGCTCCTATAGGGGTTTTTTTGCTTTTCTTGTTAAACATAAGCTTTATTAATGATCAGAAAAAATGTTTAATAATCGGGCAATTACAAAAAATTAGTTTTTTGTTTTTAGAGCCCACTCTGAAATTTGTCCGACCTATGAAGAGAATTTGACTGCTAATACCCAGGCTGGGACTGGGATTCGCGTTATATGAGCTCCCCCACCACATAAAAGATCTTTCTCCCCTTGGGTTTACCTGTTTATCTGATTGGTTTAGAAAATTGAAAGTATTAAAAAAAGTTAATGAGTAGGGAAAGTCGCGATAAGTGGTAGGGCGATAAGTGGGAGGTTACTATAGTTTTTATATAGTGTAAAGTATTGTATATAATATTCATTTATTTTATACAAAAGATGTATAAAACAAATGAATATTATATATAATACTTCACACTATGTATAAACTATACATAATATTTCCGCCTGGGTATAGTACAATAACTTAAAATGATTAGTCTAGATTATCAGTGTTAAATTTAATAATTTTAGATTTAAATATTCTAAATTATTATTTTTTAAATCCTTTGAAATTGTAGCATATCAAATTTTAGGACTTGACAGTTGCACAATTTTCAATTTAATAATGTTGACGTAAATTCCTCCAGAATAAATTCTAAACAGTTAAAAAATAAGAAAACAATTTTTAAAATTGAAGCTTGAAAAATTTGAAGATTTTGAAAAGTAGACTGAAATTTAAATTCATTTTTATTAAAAAATATTCTAAAGTATAAAAAATTTCAAACTCAACTTAAAACAACAATTTTGAATTGAAAATCCTACAATAATTAATATAAATATATATATATATATATATATATATATATATATATGCAAATTTTCCGAATTTTAGTTAAAGATAAAAAAATTAATAATTAAAATTGAAAAATATTTGATTCGAAGATTTCAAGACTGAATAATAATTCAAAATAAAGCGTTCAGCATTAAACGATTTTGAAATCAAAAATAAATTATTTTGTTTAAAATCTAAAATTGATGCCTTAGTAATTAAATAATTTCTTCGATTTTGAAAAGTATAAATTAACCATTTAAACTTTTTTAAACGATTTAGGTTAACTTAAAATAGTACATTTCTATTAATTTTTAATGATTATTATTGAAGATAACTTTACTTTCAAAGTTTTTTTGATAATAATAATTTAATTTCAAAGGTTTCTAATTAAAAATTTAGGTAAATTTATTTTAGATTTTAGACAAATTTGCCTTGCCAAGTATCAAATTTTAATCGCTTCGAATCAAAAATTATTTAAATTGATAAGTTTAAAAATTTTTAATTATTATATTTTGAATGCTTTTATTTGTAAATAATGCATCATGGAATGAATGGATAGAAAGGATGATTTTTTATTGTAAAACGAGCAGTCTTAAAAAATGGCAAAAGGGATTTTTGATTGCAAAGGAATTCTTAATTGAATAAAAAAGAAGATTTTTGATTCTAAAAGGAGTCCGAGGGAATGGAAAAGGCAATTCCGCCTCCGTTTTTTTATTATTCATTTACTTTTTATTATTCCTCATTATTATTAATTTGTTATTTTTTATGGGCAGTAGAAGGTTCTTCAATAGTGCGGTAGATTCATTTAATCACCAAAAAATGTGTGCTAAAAATTCTTAAAAATTTCGAATTTTTCAAATTATTGTTGTCTTTATACAAATATTTAATTAATCAATTTCATGTTTCTTTATTAAAAATGGTATATTTTATTTTAATTTACGGACCTTTTTTCTTCTAAATAAAATAAAGTTTGCAAAAAAATTCACATCAAAATGATTTTTGATAAAAATCTATACAAAAAATATTCTTATCTGATCCGATTCAAAACTTAATCAATAATAGGCACTGTTCAGGACTATGCAATCCCTCCAAATATAATGACCTTAGCTTCACTTGCTTTAGAGTTATCATGAAAAGAGTAATGTCATTCCATAAACACGGAAAATTTGTCGAAACATTATTTTTGGACTCCTGTGTTCGAATTATTTCAAAATTTGTCAACATGTTAAGTTAAAAAAGGTTATCCTTACGAAGCTTTCTCTATACGAAAGCATTTACTGAATTTTTAACGCTATGATTTAGAAATTATACAAGCTGAATTCCTTTTCTTTCCATTCAAAATATTGTCCTTTTGTTTAAATTTCAATTAATCTAAAATTGTTTGATTTGAACCGTTTTTAAATCAAAATCGTTCAATATACTATTTTTTAATTTCAAACACTTTTAGTTCGAAATAGTTCATTATTAATTATTGTTTCAAACATTACTCAAACCGTTTAAAATTAAAAATTAGTCTAGTAATATATTCTTCAAATGTTTATATTTTTAATGCACTCATAAGACTATTTGGTTGGAATTAATAAATGTTTGGGTTCGTTTTAACCAAGCCAACGAAAAATATTATGCATTAATTCAAATATTTCGTTGGATTAACCAAGATTGAAGGTGTACCTGTGAAAAAAGTTCTTTTGGTTCAAGACAATTTTTTTCTGAGTGTGGTAGTTGATAATAAAAGCTCTCTTTGAATGTTGTTTTGTTCAGGTATGGCATGATTGAAATGTTGTTGAATAATTTTCATTTTTTCTAATATTAAATTGAGTGATGAAGTGAAACATGAAATCACTAGAAATTGCAGGCACACGAAGGATTTTAAAGCTGATCTGATATATCCAAAGATCAGCGATTACACAGCAATAATAGTGATCCCTTGGGAATACCGAGGGCTTGGTTTTCCAACTAATCTCAAACATCAATATTAGTACTAAGCCTTATACTTTGAGTTTGATTATCCGGACACAGGTATTTGGTGTGTAGATTCGTGTCCTCGACCTCTGGAACATATTGTCAGATGTCATTGAACGCCATTTTTATGGCCTCAACGGGGCAGCTCCTATTCTGCCAATCACTCCAAATACCAAATTTATTACAGAATTTACATGTCGAGTGGCGACGGTGCCTGATTCAGCTACTAATTCAAGAAAATTTCATCTCTAGTTCTACAAGAATTAGGGTCATTGGTAGAATGGTTGGCCATTAACCAATGATTGACCATCTTATTTAAATATGCTTATATGAAATAATACTCGAAAATGAAAGTACTAATAACTAGAGCAGGTTGAAGTGTCGACCATTCCGCAGCGTATTTTGCCAGCTATGATAGTGCCATGGAAAGTAAACCAGTTGACGCTGAATGAGCAAGGAATGTTAATTTTTTTTTAATTATTATTTTGGTAATAGTTACGACAGATTTACCTAAGCAGTTTTGGATTTTAATTGAATTTTGTTATTAAAGATACACGATAATAGTATTCTGACCTAAAAATGATAGCTGCACAATGATAAATGGGTGGACAACCATATTGTACTGGTGAATTATCCGGAAACATAATTATTGTGGTCACAATATGTAAAAAGCAAATGACTACCATTTTTTCCAACCTTAATTTTAAATTGTTTAAATTTCCATAGACTTTGCATATGAATGTTTATATTTTTCATATTAATAATGACAGAGAATCGTATCAAAAATAAGTTTTGGCACTGAACAATCATTATAGAATGATAATACTTCAATTCAATTTATTCAGTATGTATATCTTGAAGCATTTTTACATTTTGGTCCAGCTATGCAAATCTACACGAAAAAGGTACTTATTCTATGAAAACAACAGGCATGCGTCCATTTCCAACTCCTCCTACTTTACATTTTGTATCGCTACTCACTCGCACCTTCCATTCTGCTCCTCCCATCCATCCCCATCCTAGGCCCTATTCGTGATTAACTCTTAGGGATACGGTACATTACAAGTGAATGTTCCTTATATAAACAGATAAAAATCGTTTGTCGCCTGCATGTCTCTGTATCCTATTGTCTACTATTGCTACTTCCCCTATCATAAGCTTGTGCCTTAATTTCCGATCACAATAGAATCACAGCACTGGACATTCCGACTCTTTCGATTTTTTTACAAAATTTCTCGCGTACCTGCAGAGAATGGGTCCGGTTTGCCTTTAAGGGCTGTTGAGATCAATTCCTCTAGCTGGATCTCCTTTTTATTTCCCAACCAATTTCTAACCCTTTCTATCCACTTGCCATAGAGATTTTCCCACGCCACCTCGCATCTGAGAATATGTTTGAGACACTCTTCTTCCCTCCCACACCACTTGCACGAAACATCTTTATATCCTTTTTCCCCGCTTTTCCCACATTTCCGCACCTTAGCCTTCCCCACTTTACTTTTGTTTCGTCACTCGTTTTTGCCTCGTCCACAACGAGTTACTTGTAAATTTAACCATTCGGCTAGAAATTCGTTGTCTAAAGTCAGGTCTAAAGTTAAATGTTTCTATCTGGAAATGTAGCTACTCCATTTATGAGAAAAAATTTTCCCGTCATAAACTAAAAATTCTACTATTTGGTCTCAATTAACATATTTGTTAAAAATTAAACTATTTATTTTAAAATTAAACTATTTATTTCAAAATTCAACCATTTTGTCAAAATTCATTTATTTCGTTGAAATTTTGTATTTTGGTAGAAAATGAATCCTCTTCATAGAAAATAATTCGTTTTGGTAGAAAATGCATCTTTGAAGCTTAGAAATTTAGCTATTTATTAAGAAGTTCTGGTATTTTGTTGAAGGTTCATATATTTTTTTGAAAATTCACCTCTTTAGGGGAAAATTCGAATAATGGATTGGAAATTTATGTCTTTTGTTGTTAAATAACCTTTTTATCGAAAATTAATCTTCTGTGTTAGGGAATGTGTTTTAGGACTTTTCGGTTGGAAATTTAACTCCTTGATTGAATGTTCAACTCTTTTGCTGAAAGTTCATTCTTTTAAGATTCAACATTTTATTTGAAAAATCACCACTTTGATAAAAATTGTAATATTTTGATAAAAATTAAATTTTTTGGCTAATAAATAATTTTCTTTACTGAAAATGTAATTTTTGTGTGATTTTTTATTAAAAATTACAACAGCTTTTTGTTAAATATTAACTATTACATGTTTTGCTGAGAATTCATGATTTCGGTTAAAAATAAACTACTTTGGTGGATAATTAAAGCTCTTGTATATAATTTAAACCATTTGTTTGAAAAATAAACTACTTATTTGAAAATTGAACCATTTTTATCAACATTAATTTATTTTGTTGAAAATTTGTATTGCAATTGAAAATTAATCCTCTTGGTACAAAACACTCTTCTTCGTTCATAATTCATCTTTGTAGTTTAGAAATTGAGCTATTTTTAAGATGTTGAAAGTTTCATTCATTTGTTGAAAATTCACTTGTTTTGTTAAAGTTATCTTTATTGTTTGAAAACTCATCTTTCTTAGCTAAATATGAACTTATTTTAGTAATAATCAGGAATTTGTAACTTGGGTGATTTGGAATTTCGGGAATTCACACATTTTGAAGAATTTAGGAATTTAATTTATATTTTATAAGAAACATCCACTAGCAGATAAAGTCCCGTAATATTTCAAACTGATCTCCGGCCTCAAAATTTTACTAAAAAAATCTCCCGTGATTTTCATTTTTGGGAAACGTCGATATCCTTACTTGAATGTTTAAGGGATGTTAAAACAACCCTTAAAATAAATACAATAATTTTATCGACTAGAATCTGTTTCTTATATTTATGGTGAATTAAATTCGGTGACCAATAGTATAATCAAACAATCTTTTATCATTTTGTTTGTTAGGAAATGTCGATTTTTTTCCCATAGATTTTGAAGGAATTTTAAGAGCACCTAAAAAGTCCTGTATACACGAAACCGTTAATTTGCCAAATTCATATAAACAAAAATTTTGTTTCAGTGTGTTTGATCTAAATAATGTGACAAATCTAGCCAAATCTTAAGACAATATTTTAAAAAGGATAACATATTAATAATAGTCTACTTTTTAAAATAAAATACATGTAATAAAAATTGAAAGTGGTAAAAATTGAAAAATTGTTAGTTGAGCCAAATATTAAATTAGTAAAATATGTTACTACTATTTTATTATTCGATATTAATATTTTATTAGTCAGCGCAAAAATGCAAATTGCGAATAGCAATTTTTAAATTCTCATCATTTATGATTGAGAAAGTATTAGAACTGCCGGAAATTTGAAACCACAATTTTTCAACGGATTACCACGTTTCGAGACCCCCTGAATCTGAGAATCAAATTTCTACGATTGTGTCTGTCTGTCTGTCTGTCTGTCCGTCCGGCGGTCCATCCGTAAACACGATATCTCTGGAAAAAATTAACAGATCAAATCGATCTTTCGCACACTTTATGTAGGTGCTAAAAGAAAGGACGAGTTCGTTAACCACTTGGAAATTAAGAATATGAAGACGCATATAAATTCCAAAAGTATTCCAAATGCAAAGAATAAATATCCGAGCGCGAAGCGCGAGTTGTTCTATTATCGAGCGCATAGTGCGACATTCAATAGATGCGCGCCCCAGGCGCGTTCGAAGTTCCGGGCGAAGCGAGCCACGCCCGCAGCACGCTATGATTATGCGCTCGTGAAGCAGGCAGATTTTTTAAGTAAGAAATATCTATTTTCGGATAATCTTTTTTCATTTTGATATGCAAAAATATACTCAGCAGAATAAAATAAATTGTAGATAAAATTCCTGAATCATATTCCAGCCTTTATTAGATAAAATGATGTAAATAATAAATCATAAATGTCATGTAATGTAATTCTAAATCACCTCTAATAAGATAAATCCACCTCGAAAATTAGAAAACTTTGAAACTTAAAATTCGGATGCTTTTACCATTGTTTATAAAACAATTTAACTGCAAATTATAATTATTTATGGCTCTGAAGACTAAATTTACTAGGTCACGCAAGTACTTAAACTTCGCAAGAAATTTCAATCTTTATTTTCCTCCTAAAACACCTCCGCATATATTTTAAATTGACCTCTGAAGTTAGCATGGTCAAAAAGAATACTTAAAAAGATACATCTTAAATTCAGAAAGGAACTAGAATTCAGAAAAAAAATTTGAAGAGTTCAATGTCTACATTTTAGAATTCAATCATAAGTTTTCCTAAATTCAGATTGACTTTACTTTAATTTCAATTTCATTAGGACAGCAACAAAATGTAACTGTACAAAGAGCAAGCCGGTTTTTTTGTTTGAAGTTAATAACAACGAATTCGTTCTTCATTAAAACTTTTATCATCCGACAAGAAAGTGAGAAGCTGTACACGTGTAATAAAAAAAAATAGAAATTTAAGGGAACTGGCTAATAAAGTAGTGGAAATATGATTGCTTATAAAGTTGAAACTTCAGACTTCATAACTCACTTTGCCCGATCAACCCAAGAAATAATTTCCATTGCCTAGAATCATTTGATAATCGAGGTCAAACGAAACTCAAGGGGAAACCATTTTAACGAGATTATGGAATGAAATCAATATGCTAAGACAAAATGTTTTCTCAAAATAGCGTCCGTCATGTTTAATACTACGCATTTATGTATGTAATTTTTCAAGATCATTTAAAAAAAGAAGTAATGATTTTTACAGGGCTCAATGGGCATCAGAAGATCAATTGTAGGAAAAATAGGGGAATTTTATTTAAAAAAAGAGGGATTTATCTGATAAAAATACCAACTACGTGCACGATTATTATTTTGCTTGTCTCAATACCTTTTTAAATTAAAATATAAAATCAGTATTAGTAATAGAAATCAGTAATAGAAAAGCAAGGGAAATGTTTATTAAATATGATGAAAATTGATATCCTATCATAAGAATTAATATATATTTTCTTATAGGTAATCAAACCATTTTCGGCAAAAAGGCTAAAAGACCACAATAAATCTTTCAGTAATTTTATTGATGCCTTTTAGACTAAAAAATATGCACCAATTAATTTTAATCTCAATTGAATGAAATTCAACATGTTTAAGAAATCAGGAACTCATTTAATAATAATATTTTTAATTATTTTTGGGGGATTTTTTATTTAATTTTTATGTTTTAATAGATCTGCAATTAATAATAAAATAATTTGTAATAATGATCTGATAATTATGTTTTCATATAAAATTTTATTATTTAAATTCATTGATGATTCACCTTCTTTTTAAATCTAATGATATTTTATTAACAGTACTTATTTCCCGTTATAAAATGAAAACAAAAATTAAAATTGTGAGTTATCTGAAAAATCTTGCGATTTTTAAAAATAAAAATTAACAATTTCCGACAAAAAACACTAACACAACAATAAAGACATTGTTAGAAATTTTATATCTAATTTTTTTATTGAAAGTAAGCAATTTCCGCTGAAAAATCTTACCATAACTATTAACACTTACACCACATAAAATCGTAAAAAAAAGATCAATCTTTTTCTAATTATAATAATTTTTGTTGACAAAAATAACCAATTTTCGATGTAAAATAAAAATGTAAGTAAAAATTTTTATAATTTTTTTAACTTTCAATTTTAACAAAAAATTAACGCAATCGAAAATTGTTTGTAAATTTTATTATTTTTAATAAAAATTATTAGATTTAAATTTAATGACTTTCGTTTAAAAATTCCGTTTCCAGGGGAAATACATCAGCATAATGGAAAATTCTTAAAAAATTATAAATATTTATTGAAATCTATTAATTTTTCATTGCAAATATCAATAATTTCCGACAAAAACACATAATATAACCAATATTGTTAAAAATTATAAATCTTTTTGACATAAAAAGATTTTCAGGTACAAATCAAATGCTTCTAAATTAAAACAAAAAAGCCAAGAATAAAATTATCCAATTTGGGATTTAAACAAATGAAAAAAAAACAAGAAACGAAAATAATCAATGAGATTTGCAGATTGCCTTATTTTTCTGTCTTCTGTTTGATTTTATTTTTGATTGGAATGCAGATATTTAAGAAAGTATTTCATTTTATCGTTTGATTATCTTTTTTTAATTTTCAAGGATTTCGTCAATTACACAGCCACACAAAAAGAATATTTTCCGGGTCTAGAGGTCAGACCATGCTAACTATATGTTTTTGGGATCGCTGAATCTGAATTCGAGGTCCAAAGAACGCCAGCATGTCAGAGTTTCGACATAACCTTCAAAATACCTCGTAATCTAAGATACTTAACGCTTCAACGATTCGACTTTAGCCGTATATTAAACAAAAATGAGTTCAACCCATAAACCCTATTTACTTACAAAAAGGTATGGAGGACCGTCGGCATTAGCGCTACCCGATGTACATCGCGAGTAGGCTACACAATCGGATTTTGTGCATCGTATAGTCCTTACAAGGGATTCATCTACAATATGAAAAATGATGTGTAGAATTCTTAAAAACTAGAATAAATGACTAGTTAAATGAATAGAATGGAAATCAAAAACCTGAAGCGCTGGCAGTTTTTAGACTACGGATACGAATTCAGCGACCATAAAAACATATAGTAAACATGGCCTGACCTCCAGGCCCGCAAAACGATTTTTTGTGTGGCGGTGTTATTAACCTTTAAAATCTAGTCATGTTTGTTGAAAAAAGTCAGCTTCAGGTAAAAATACGAGCATACAATCGAAAAATTTAAATTGCTGAAAAATTTTTTATCTTTGAAATCTAATAATTTTTCATGAAAAATTCCCATTTCTTGAGTTTAGGGATTATAGGGAATTTTGAGAAACATAAGAGAAAAAGAAGGACATGTGGAAAATATGGGCAAAAAGAGGATAGCAAACTGAATGAGCCATCTGAGTGCACTTTTTATTCGTTATAACTAAGGAAACTACCAAAGAAGCTTTAAGGAAAGATTTAACTTTTGTAAAAAATAAAACAATCCCTTATACTAACATTTGTCATTAAGTGAAAGAGATAAATAATTATAAATCATAAAGTTCCATACGAGAAAACAGAAGAGGGTAAGGATCAAAAGGGAGAGGATGGATCGTAGGGAAATGAGGGTGAGTAGGGAAGAAGAATTAGGGTAGAGAAAGTGCGGGTGGAGAAGAGTTGTTGAGAAGGGTGGGAAGGTAGTAGAGAAAGATAGGGTAAGTAGAAGAGATAGAAGTAGAAGGGGAAAGTTTAGGGAGAGGGAACAAGGTAGAGATGATGATGTAGAGAAAGCTCCTGAAAGGAGAGGAGTTATGGGGAGAAAGTGTGGGATGAGGAGACTTGAACGACTTTTTTAACACGTTAATAGGTTACAAAAGCCTTTTGTAAATACTGTGCCTAATGACCCTGGCATTTGATGCGACTATAAACATTTAATTATTAAAACATAAATAAGGGTTTCCCTTATCTTAAGATAATAAAATTATACACAGCCAGTCAAAAATAAATTCTCGTACTAAGTGACTTGTTTAAAATTACTGATCTACGAGATACTAGTGGCTTTAAGAGACTATTTTTGGGGACAATCCTGAGATGAAGCTACAGGATACCACAACTGCGATGTAGAACACAGTGCGTTAGAAAACTCAATTAAGAAAGTCTGTGTCACTGAGGTTAGGGATATAATTAAGAACTTGAAAAACGGTAAGGCTTAAGGCAAATCAGAGAAGAAAGTTTGAGAGTAGGGAGAAAAGTTTTCTGTGCATTTGTTGACCTAAAAAAAGCTTTCGACAAGGTAAATAGAAGTAAACTTAGGGAAGTCCTGAAAGAGTACAGAGTAAATGGATGGGTGCTACAAGCTACAGGAACAATATATACGGGTAGCAAACCGAGTGTTAGGGTAAATTGGAAATTGAGTGACTCGTTCGATATTATGCAAGGCGTTAGACAGTGATGCGTTATGTCTTCATGGCTATTTATATTATTTATG
>JAWWLR010000034.1:50389929-50400785 GCA_035041075.1 Acraspis erinacei
TCGAGGACTTCTGAGCACGTTACTAACGCCGCAGGCTTACTATAAACTTTATTACGAACTGCTCTATCATTTTGTGTACAATATCATTTGTTTGCCTCTACATTTTGTGCACGTAGAATACGTGCTATATACTTACTGCAGCTACCCTGCAAGTGTGTTATATGGCATATATACATATGCATATGTTTATTGTATATATGTGGGAGCGCAATAAACTCGCATTTGATGAATTTCGACAATAATAATTCAAAATCCATATTTAAAACGGACAAAATCGATATATGGAAATACGCAAATATTTGATCACATTTCCCAATGAACGTCACGCTCGATTGTAGAAGAACATTCATCAAATGATCGTTTCTTCTTTTGTATATTTCAGCGCTTCAAATGCTTTGGGGAAAACAGATAATAGAGGATAGAAATTTGGAATATAATTGGAGGTTTTGTTGTAATTATTATTTGTTTCATGAATGATTTTTTATAAACTTTTAATATTTAAAAGTTCCTATTTCTTCTGTCCTGTTCTATCATTTTTATTGTCTTCTTCTTTCCACAAAATTCATTCTTTTCTTTGAATTTTGATCCTAATTTTGATTTTGATTCTAAGGCAAAATATTAGACCTATTTTCTGTTTTTTCTTTACGACAAAATAGTTTTCACGAACTTAGGGCTAATTCAATTTTTCAAATCAGGTATTTTTTAAATGATAGAGACAATTGACTTTTTATTTTTATTATTCTAGGTGCTTCCCTAAATTTTACCAATCTAGAAAGTAATTTTTCAAACCTAATATTAATCAAATGGCGGCTGTTTGCCTGAAAAGCAAATTTTTCTAATATTCGAAATACGGGAAAAAGCTCAAAGCAAAACATGTCCTCTTTGAAGAGATCTGCAAAAAGTTATTTGTCCACTTCTCGATATTTTTACCCTTTTTTTGTATATCTAAAACTGTAAATTATTGATATATTATACAATATTGATATTTTTATGTATTATATATTGATATTATTTTTATTTGGGGTTTCAACTTTTTGTCTGAGAACATCATTTTTTTAATTGTATAAAATTACATTTTTTTCTTATAACTCCTAAGCTAGAGTCTTCATTCCATCTTTTTGAAAATTTAGAAGAAACAATGCGTTTAAACAGAATTTAACGGAAAAAAACAATATTTTAAAACAAAATTTGAAAATAATGTTTCGTAACAAAAACAGGAAAAAGCTAAAGAAAACGGTGACACTAAGTTTGTTTCTACCTGAGGATCATGACCAAATATTTCTTACACGTCTTTAGAATTAAGAAATTAATATAACTTTCTTGCAAAAAATTATTTACTTTTGGATATATCCAAAAAAGGTCCAAAATATTAAAAAGAAAAGAAGCACTTTTTTAGATAGCACCATAAGTGGCCGCTAAAAATATAAAAATGTTAATTTTTCCCGGATATGGCATTTTAAGGACATATGACAGACTGTCACAACACTAATTACGTGGTTTATATTTGGCGGCTTTATAATTTGAATAATGTACATAATAGGTTTTGAATGTTTGGAAATGTTTAAAAATGCATATGAGGACGTCTATCTAGACCTTTTTCGTTTTTATTTTGTGTAAATATTGCCATTTTATTAATTTTCAATTTAGAATGTGACTGAGAACAGGGCCTCAGATCCACAGCAAAAAAAGCGTTAGTGAAATGGAATTATTTTAACAAAATAATATCTCAAGTGAAAGAGTCAGACATGCCATCACATATTGTGAACCATTTCCCAAAATCCCAAAAAATATATTCATTTTTATAAATATAAAGCCACCGAATAATGAAATGTAATACCGTAAAAAGTGGTCAAGTCACTCATACAGGGTAAAGTTGCTCACCAATAAATTTGCATCATATAAATTCCAAAATAAAGTTTGATAGCTCTAGTGATTGAAAGAATCGATAATATTTTATTTTTATTCCTAGGAAATTTGATTTTGAATTTTTAAATATAAATTAGGAGGTATATATATATATAATTTATTATTTTCCCTTGGGAAACAATATATTTAGCAACAAAAAATCCCATGATATCAACAGGGCCAAAATGCACTATTTCATATGAAACTGGTATAATTTTTTATTTGTTTTGATCTCTTTTTATATTAAATTTATTTTTATTTCTCTCTCTCTCTCTCTCTCTCTTTCTCTTATAAGGTTTTAATTTCATATCCATTTCTACCTATTTCGTTCCTATTGCCTAGTGCAATAATTCTTGTCTTTCTACTGATTTTCATTTATTTGTACAATTTGTATTTCTCATATTTTCATATCCCTTTTTATTACTTTGTATTCATATTATCTTTCTGAATATTATTCGTAAACGTGATGAATTATATATTACACAATAGTCGGTCTGTCTTTTCTGACTTTGAGTGCATCTTTTGTTTCGCGAACGAATCACGAAGGCGTGAATCTTTGCTCGTTGACGGTTATAGAAATCTCTAAATAGTTTGCGTGTTTCCTATTTGCTGTCACTATATCTCTCGAGAATGTTGGGTAGCACTCTTAAGACAAAAAAATAATGTAAACAATTATATAAAATTATTTATTAAAGGTATATGATTGTTAGGGGAAAATAATGGAATAGAAATAAATAAATAAGATAAATGTTTAAAATAGGATGGAAATGGATAATATGTTAGTAAAATAAAAGAATAAAAAAGAATACAACAAAATAGGGTTATAATATTCAGATGAAAATTTGTAAATTGAAGCAGATTGAAAATATAATAGAAGATAAATGTATGAAAATGAATAGAAATATATAGGGTAACAATAAAAAAGAATTAAAAAGGGTAAAATAAAATTGATATTGGATAGGAAGGAAATTGATGGAATAAGGTTTTAAGTCAGATGTTTAGTTAAAAAAAAATTTAACCAGAAAGAAAACGAATTTTGAATCAAATTGCAGACTTGTTAACCAAAGAGATAAAAATTTATTTAAAAATTAAATACATTTTCATCCAAGTAGTTTAACTTTCACCCAAACACCATACTAAAAATATGAATTTTCAACAGAAAAAATGATTTTTTAACAAAATGGTTCAACCAAGACTTTCAAACGAAATAGTTTCATTCTCAGGAAAAGGATGACTTTTAACAAAATTGTAAAATTTTCAAACCATTTGTTGCATCTTATGCAAGTAAGATATAATTTCTATTAAAATAAATAAATTTTTTTAATCAGAAGAACAAATTATCAAAAAAATGGTTGAATTTTTATCCAGAAAAGACTTTAGTTCGTTTTTCAACATCAAAATATGAATTTCAAACAGAAGGTAAATTTTTTTCTGCGAAATATTTGAATTTTTAACAAAATGGTTAAATTTTCAAAAAAAAAGTAAATTTCTTCTACGAAACAAGGACTTCCTTTTAAACATTCCCTAATTTTTCCCGAACCAATTTTTCATTTTCCCCGGTCATTAATATTTTACGAGCAAAATCTTGAAATTGTAAAAATTTTTAACCTAAAATCTTTTGTGAGCAGAATAACATAATTATTTAATTAATTTTTTTTAATTTAGTAAAAATGGCAAAATTCTACAAGGTTTTTCTAATCATCCACTTCAATTAGTAGATTAAAAATGTAATGAAATAAAAATAATTTTTTTTTCACTACTTGCTAAATATAACTCTAGCGACAGGTAAAAAATCATCTTGTCTCGCCGTCATATTTATTTAAAATTTGTAAATTTATAAGATTTGTACAGTTGATAAACTTTTTTTTTGAGAGGCCGATAAATAAAAAAAAAGCAAAATAGTAAAAAGTATTTAAAAATATCAGAATGGATTACACTGAAATAGAACGTACTATTTAGATTCTCTTAGTATTCCCAATAAGAACTTCACTTGACTTTCTGTGTTCGAAACTTAAACCGAGTTAACTCGTCTTGCATGCGACAGCTCAATTTCCCTCAATCGATAGGAAGTTTTACCTCCTTTGCATCACTAAATATCAACATTACAATCTAGTGCATCCATTTCTGTACCCAAAATATGTTCAAACAAACCATCTGCGAGGATTATACAAACTGGGGGAATAATAATTAGTACATTTGAAATTACTTCTTTAAAGATGCAGATTTTTAGAAATAATTTTTTTTTCAATTGCCTTAAATTCTTTATTTCAAATAAAGAGTCTTTATGTCATTCAAAATATATTGAAGAAATTCTTTGTTTTGTATAACTTACTATCATTTCAATTTTGGCAAGCAATTGATTTTTCATTAAATTCAGGATTTAAAAATATTAATTAGAAGAAATTCAGCTCATAATGAAAGATTCAAATTAAAATACTGTCTTTGAATATGCACCTTTTCTACTTAAGTGAGTATACTATACATTAAGTGGAAAAAACGGGCATGATCAGACCAATAAACTTTTAAATATAAATGAACATACCAAAGGTATGTTCAAAGATCTCAAATCGCTGTAAAAGCTTTAAAGAGTACAAATATTCAGGTCCGTTTAAAATAATATTTTCCTACCATTTTCCTCCTTGAACAGATAGCTGAATGACACTTTTTTAGTATCTTTGGACATCAAATGGAACTATTCCGAAGCATCAAATTTTAGGTCTGGATTTTAGGGGATTTTCAGACTTTTCATTATGTTTGGGGTTGAAAACAAGGGTGTTCCGGAAGAGATAGTGGAATGAAGCTTTTTTTAGTATATTTGGACGTCAAATGGAACCATACTAAAGCATGCTATTTTGGTTCTGGAAGTTATGGGATTTTTTTTTTTAAATTTCGATTTTTCATTATTTTAGGTGTTGCAAAGGAGGGTGTTCTGAATGAGATAGCGAGATGAAACTTTTTTTTAGTATCTTTAGACATCAAATGGAAACATTCTAAAGCATCAAATTTTATGTCTGGATTTTACGGGATTTTTTTTTTAATTTTTCATTATGCTAGGGGTTGAAAACGAGGATGTTCGGAATAGATAGCGGAATGAAACTATTTTTAGTACTCTTTGACAATGGAACCATTCTGAAGAATGAAATTTGAGGTCTGGTTGTTGGATCATTTATTATGATTTTTTTATTTTTAGTGGTTTTAAAAAGGGTGTTTTTCGGAAGATATAGGGCTGCTGTACCTTCTGAATTTAATTTTGTCATGGAACAATCTAATAATCAACACTGACATTTTATGTCTAGACGTTCTGTCATTTTTTATGATTTTTTCGATTCTTAAGTGTTGAATTGGGGTTTGTTCTGGAGGTTTTAGGGGGTGAAACTTTTGCGTGCACCTTTGGTCATCAAATAGATCCATCTAGAACTTTCAAATTTCAGGTCTAGTGCAAAAATTAATTTTTGTATATTCGTTTTTTTTAACGTTGGAAACTTAGCGAAGTCAATTCAACGCTCCTTTTGGATTCCTTGCTTTTGAAGACTAATAATATCTATATTTTCCAAAACAGTTAAATTTTCCACTAAATCAGATGAAATTTTACCCAAACAGTTGCATGTTTAACCAAAAAAGATCAAATTTCTATGAAGGAAATATATTGTCAATCCACAAATATGAATTCTCAACGAAAAAATTAGTTTTCAACCTAAAAGTTATTTTTTAACAAAAAATCTGAAGTTTCTACAAAAATAATACAATTTTCATCCCGTAAAGTCAAATTTTCAACAAAGAAGTGGAATGTGTAGGCCAGAAAGACGATTTTTCTACAAAACAGTTGAATTTTATACAGAAAAGTTAATGTCCTACCAAATAGTTAAATTTTTAACTAAAAACTATCAATTTTTACCCAAGAATTAAATACTTATATTTACCGATCATAAAATTGATTTTGAACGCACACAAAAAATTTGTTTATCAAAGTAGTTCCATTTTCAAAAAAAGAGATGAATCTCCAACTTATAAATTGAGCGTTTAAGAAAGTAGTACAAATTTTAACCAATTAGTTGAATTTTCAATCGGGAAGATTAATTTTCTGAAAAAGAAATTGAATTCTCCACAAATAACAACTAGTTGAATTTGGAACCAAAAAGATTTATTCTGAACTAAAAATTTAACCGTTGAATGTTTTTGAACGGGATCAAATTTTAACCAAGAATGGAATATTTTAATTTGAAGTTAAAAAAATCACTTTCTACTAAAAAAAAAACAAATTTGCAACAAAATAGTTACATTTTTATCCAATAAAATCTACCTCGGATAAAGCAGTTAATCTTTTAACAGAGTAGTTGAATTTTCAAAAAAAGAAGATGACTTTTGAACGAAATAGTTAAATCTCAAACAGAAAAGTTAAATTTCTACTAAAGAGATGAATCTTCATCTATGAAATGCATTTTTTTAAATAGTTCAACTTTCAATGAAGTAGTTGAGTTTCCAATCAAAAGGATTAATTTTCTGCTATAAAGACGAATTTTCCACAAAATATATGCATTTTCGTTAAATATCTATCAATTTCCAACCAAGGAATAGAATACCTAATTAAATAAAAAAAAATTGTTTACGGAAGGAAAGAATTTTCTACAAAATAGTTGAATCTTCAACTAATAAAGTGATTTTTTTAACAATTAGTGCCACTTTCAACCAAGAAGTTGAATTTTTGACCTAATTAGATAAATTTTTAACAAAGTAATGGAATTTTCAACAAATAATTAAATTTTCAAGCAAGAAGTAGAATTTAGAACCAAAAATATAATGGTAGATTTTTAGAATTATCAAATAATTTACTTTAAACCAAAAAATTTACATTTTCTTAAGAAGTTCTATTAAATCAGTTTGCATTTAGGCGAAAGAACGATAAAAGGGGAAGTTTCTCGAAAAAAGTGGAATCTTGAATAAAAGATGGGAAATAATGGAATAGGGGAAATATTGTGTAGTCTGGAGTAATTATTTCATAACCCTATACTTTTTCCTAAGAGCAGCTACAGTACACGAATAATTACATCAAATGTAGTACTGTTACATACGTAATATAAAAAAATCCTCTTATAAACAAGATTAATAATTTCGTTTCAACATTAAAAAGTAATGTTGATAGATAATGGAAGGTGGTGAAAGGTGTTTTGGTAGGTCAATTCATGCGTTTCCAAAATGTGAACAAATACATCATATACTGTATTCCCAATATTAAAAAAGTTGTTCTTATATAAATATATTTAAAAGAATTATTAGTCAGCATTGCTAGATGACAAGAGGACATGCAAGGTTCTTTAATAGATCATTAGAGCTTCTGAGGTCGAATTATATCAAAATGCGTAAAAGAAGTAGACTTATAAATTTAATTTAAAACAAACCTTCCTCTGTAAGGAAGCAAATAAATTCTCTACTGACAAACAACAATTTGAATTTTATTATCAACATATTGCTGACCCAGAGAATCCGAGGCAACTCGGCTAGTGTTAAAATAGTACTGCTGATATCTCGTTATATCAATTCGAATTGAGCATCTGGGTTGGCCATAACCCGAAACGACGAAACTCGGGAAACCGTAGACTGGGAAAATGGACTGGAATTCGCGATAAGGGCCGACATCTACATAAAGTCTGACCTCTCTTGAGTGGTAAAGGGCAGTTTGTAGAGGTGTTGAAAGTATGAACAAAAAACTTGGGAACTACTCAGCACATTTTTAAATCTGATTCAGACAACTAACATTCCATGTCCCAACCTTGCATTTACAAACGGGGTTATTTGACTTGCTAAATTTCGCAATGAGAGTGAATTTATGAGAAGGACCAGGCCTTAGCTATCTATGCATTTACATGAGTTTTACAAAACTCTGATTATCAGATTTATTCAAGCGTCAAGCTTAAAATTTAAATTCAAAATAAATAATGTCTAGTCATAAAAAACCCATTTTTAGAAGCTCTTATTCGACTTCGTATGTGGGTATTTATATACGTAAATACGGATGTGTGAAGGTATGTATTTATGTATGTATGTATGTTTATGTGAATGCATTTATGTCAAATCTTCCATTTCAATTTTGATACACTTCCACATATCCAATCGACGTGAAACATTCTACACATCCGTATTTTCGACGAAAATGCAAAATTCCTTTAAATTTAACTAACATTTCTTTATTAACATATAAAAAAATAATAATGAAAATACAAAAATGTATCAAATTTAAATTGCTTTAACTTCCACAATGTTAATTAATAAATAATTTCGAATTATACAATGATACATATTGTGCAATTTGTCTAAGAAAGTTAATAAAAATACTACTGTAAAATAAAAATAAAATATTAAACATTTTTTCAGGATACAATCTTTTATTAAATTATAGCTTAAAGAAACAAAATAATTGACTATGAAGAAAGCGGTTATAATAAAAATACAATCATATTGAGCTGACTAAAAATAACAGCCTAGAGGGTAAATATTGAATATTAAATTTATATTATAACGAAATTCTAATATTTACGACCCACGCTTTTATTTTTAGTCACCCTTATGTGATTACATTATTATTGCGACCCCCTTTTTCATAGTCATTTATTTTGTTTCTTTTTACTATATTTATATAAAAGGTTTCTCAAAAAATATTTTTAATTTTTATACGGTCCTCTAAAAAAACCAGCTATAAAACCAATATTACTAAAAGAATTGAATAATATCTTTATTATAAAGTCTAAAAAGTACTCTCTTAGTTTTCCTTTCATTTGAGACTTGGACTTTATATTTACAAAGAAAAAAATAAATATTTGCAGAATTGTACCTCTTGATTCAGGATTTTGAAGTTTGAAACATCGTCTATTTGTTTATCTAAATTATATTTTGTACTGATCTAAAAAAAGATTACGTGAATGAGAAATTTTACTACTTCATCGAGTATTTTTAAAGCTGTATTTGCTTGAGAACACAAAGCAGTTTTGGTAATTCTTAATAACGAATTTATTCTCGAATATCTTCCTAAAATGTGAAAGATTCATTAATTAGATATTAATTTATTAGCTAGATATTAATTAATTAGATTAAAAAGTGTAAGAAAATTAAAAGGAAGTTTTTAATTTTCTTTAATTAAGATTTAATGATTACTAACAGATTTATATTAAAAATAATAAACCTAAGCTTAATTCATAAACTTCTACCTCGAAAAATGAACTTCCAAAAAGGAGCATATGAATTTTTCAGCCAGCACTTCAATTTTAGAGATTTAAAGTTTGAAATTATATAATTTTCAAGATTTATAATTAATAGTTCCTCAATTCGAATTATGAATAATAATAATAAAAATAATAAGAATTTTAAATTATATAATTACAAAAGAGTTTCAATTGAAAACTCTTCAATTGTAAAGATGTATACAGGAAATGTCTTTAATTTTAAAGATCGAAAGTCAAATTTTCAATTCGAAATCTTCCAAATTGAAGATATTTTGAATGTAAGCCATCAAAATCACATAATTGTAGTTATAAATTTTAAAAATAAAAAAAAATTTAATTCCATAGATTAAAATGTCAAAATTCTATAATTTTGAAGAGTTACAATTAACAATTCTTGAATTCAAAAAACGCAGAATATGATTCAATTTTCAAGATTTATATAATAGGTATTTCGGTTAATAATTTCGATTTTGCTAAGAGATGGCTTTACTAATACGTTTGTGACATCGATATAGAAGACAAGGAGCATCCAGGTCAGCACAAAAAGTTTAAGGATGAAGATTTGCCAGCTTTATTGGATGGAGACTCAAGGCAAGCGTTGAAGGATACGGAAAATGCATTGAATGTTGCCCAATCCACCATTTACGAACGTCTACACGCATTGGGAAAGGTCCAGAAGGTGGGGAAATGGGTTCCATATCAATTGAAAGACAGAGAAATTGTAAGGCGAAAAACCGTTTGTGGAATTCTGCTAGCCAGAAATAAAAGAAAAGGTTTCTTGCATCGAATTGTGACAGGTGAGGTAAAGTGGATCTATTTTGACAACCCAAAGCGAAGAAAATCATGGGTAGACCCAGGCCAACCTTGAAAGTCACAACCATTGCGCAATACACGTCGAAAGAAGGCTTTGCTGCGTATTTGGTGGGACAATAGGAGAGCTGTGTGTTACGAACTGCTGAAACCTGGTTAAACGATTACTGGCGAACGGTATCGACAATAATTAATAAATTAAACAAAGCATTGAAGGAAAAACGAGCAGAATACGCGCAAAGGCACGAGAAAGTAATTTTTCAACATGACAAAGCACGGCCTCATGTTGCAAAACCGGTCCATAACTATTTGGAAAACATTAAATGGGACATCCTACCCCACCCGCCGTATTCACCGGACTTGGTCCCATCGGATTACCACTTATTCCGATCGATGCAGCACGGACTTTAATAAAAAAAACTCCAGTCTTACGAAGAAGTGAGAATCTGGCTCGGTGAAAGGTTGATCTCAAAACATGAACAGTTGTTTTGGGAAGGAATCCATGCATTGCCAGAAAGATGGGGAAAAGTTGTAGAAAACGATGGCCAATATTTTGATTGTTAAGGTAATTCTTATTGTTATGTAAACAAACGGCCAAATTCTGCGAAAAAATCGACATTATTAACCGAAAAACCTATTATATAGATATATATAAAGGCGCATTGCCCCATTGCCGATACACTGCTGGTGTTTCACGCTTTATTGAACACCCTCTCCTGACCTCAAAGAGCTTCACTCTCAGCCCGAAACCGCTGCGGCAATGGTTATATTTGATAAAATATACAAGATTATTGAAAAACTGATATGAATATCTACATTGATTGCAGGAAAATATCTGTAACCATTACAGGTACGTGAGGTAATTATTTGTCAACATAACTTCTGGAGTAAAACCTTTTAATCTAACGTGATCAAATTATTGCCAAA
>JAWWLR010000034.1:50422957-50437350 GCA_035041075.1 Acraspis erinacei
TTGCCTTCTCATTTTTCTTTCCTCTTTTTTATTTTTTTCCAAACGAAAAGCAAATTTTGTTCTCTTTTTTCCAGGAGGAAAGGAGAGGAAGAAAAAGTGTTTTTTTCAGATTGCAATGGAAGCATTTGTGGTGGTTGTCCAAATTTGGTCGTTGAATTCTTGAATTTATTTTCTGGAATTTTTCATATTATGAATCCTCTTAAAAAAAATGATATTTTGAACCAAGAAACAGTCAAATTTTCAATTAAAAAAAGATTAATTATTAACAAAAAATATAATATTCGACATTTTAATCACGAGAAGATTTGAATTTCAAATCAAAAGTATTTCAGTTTAACCTTAAATGACCAATATTCAACCAGCCAGTTAAATTTGAAAATCAAACAAAATTATTGTCCACAATATAGTTAAAATGTATCCTAAAAATATGATTTTTGAACAAAAAGTCGATTTTTAAACAAAATAGTTCAATTTTTAACTGAAAAACGATCGCATTTCAACCAAATATGAAATAGTTATATTTTCCCGTAAAAAAATGTATTTTTCTGAGAAAAATTTAATTTCAGAAAAATAGTTGAATCCTAGATGACAATAAATTAATTAGGACACAAAAATTTTAATTAATAAACATAAAAGGTGAATTCTTAAAGAAGAATATAAACTTTTTTAATTTTTAATCAAAAACAGCGAATTTTTTAATTTAAATGTCTTAATTTTAATTTCGCAAATATTTGAATGTCTTAATTTTAATTTCGCAAATATTTAAAGTCTCAGACATAAAATTTTCGCCTTCAAAGTACCCTATATGCATTTATAACATTTATTAACATTAAATCCATAAAATGAGGTAACTCCTTTGAGGCAAATTAATTTAAATGCAAATTCCCACAATCAAAACCGACAAACGTGCACAGGGTTAATTTAATTCGCTTCCAGCATCATTAAATACTCTGGATACTGCCCATTTTACATACATTATGATCATAAATTTTATATGTATCGAGGGTAAGCAGACGTGAAAATTTAGTTCATAAGAAAATTCGATAAGCGAAGCGGTGGAATAGATCAATGCAAACGTGATGCGGAAAAAATTTTTAATTTAAGAGGAATGTCACAAAATAAACTTTTGACAAGATTCAAGTTCTAAAATGTTTAACAAATGAAAATATAAGTACACTGATAAAAATTTATGTAAGTTTCCAGAGACGCGTAGCTAAAGCTTTATGCAGAAATCGTTTCTAAATTTTCCCAAACAAGAACAGAAATTTTAGCAACGACAAAGTTCAGCAACAGCAATGTACAATTTAGAAATTTTTCGTTACTATAACTAAAAATTTTAAGGCTTAAAAATGTTCTTTTGGTTTGCTAATTTTAATATTAAATATGTAGTCTACATTTTTTCTGACGATATAAATAGTAGGAAAATATGAGTCATTTCAATATAAACTGTCGCATTCTTGATGTACCGTTTTCATTTATGAAGTAGATGAACGCGGTATCTTGTAATTATTTTATTGCAAAGATAGTTTTCCTTATCGACCAAGATTTTAGGTCGTTGCCTTAACTCGCTATTTCAATTCTTTTTTCAGTTTCTTCTTCTTGTGAAAATTTCGAATCCTTTTCACGCTTGAGATCATTCAATATCGTTTTAATTCAATACAACCTTTGGCAATGCATTGCCGCCCATTCCCACTACCACCATGCTTTGTCCGCTTCGAACGCGATCGTGAAGCGAGGAGCTCGCAGTTAGTAATTTTCAGATACCGTTTCTGAATTCTAACAAAAATTAAGAAAACTCGCTATAAAAGTTACTGAATTTTGTCTTCAACAAACCTAATTATTGTAATTTTCAGTTATTTCAGTATTCTAAAAGGGACGGGTTTTTCCGAACCTTTAAAACAGTGAAGGGTTTTGTTCGCTCGTAATGCATAGATAAACAAATTTTTAAAATCCCTCCGCCACTCTTCCATAACATCTCTCTTTTGCTGAATATAGGGCAGTATCGTTTCCGAGGTACGCATAAAAATGTGCTCATGTGAATATTTATGTAGTATCGTATAAAGCGAGAAAAGAATTTTAAAATACAATCGCGTTGGATTCGTTCACTATCAAATAATGTAGGTTTCGTGAAGCTCTGAAGACAGAGCAGAGAGAATGTAATTAACGAGCACAAGAGATTTCTTGACATGACAACGCACATCGTTAAAATATATTTTAATTTTCCACATCGAGTATACAGTTTTATGCAAATTATGAATTTTGAAAAATCTTCTGAGCTTTGAAAAAGAGATAGCAGAATAGAGTTTATTTATAGGTAAAAAGTTAAAATCCTGTATCACGCGTATTTAGAGTAAAATCAGATTCGAGCAGTTTATTCGAAATGATGTTCACTGTTTATTGACTCTTCGTTTCAAAGTAAAAATTTAATTTAAAGAAAATTGTTTAATTGAAAAATATACTTATTTTTTTAATGTATAGGGGAGACCAATTATGATTTTTTTCACTATATATAAACTTTCTATATAATTTCCCTGAATGAGGATTCATTGAATTAAATTAATTATTTTACATACATTAATGAGTTGCCTAATTGATTTTCTACTGCTGGCACATTAACTACTGCAAATTGGTTTCTCCTATATTCTCGTTATATTGTATAAGAAATCCTACTATATAATTCTACGAAAAATAAATATTTAGTGGTTATTTTAGACCATTAATTGTAACTAAAATATTAACATATGATTTTTTTGTCAATTCAGCTACTATTTCAACAAATGACTGCAAATTATGTAATTTCAAATTTAAACTTTATAAACTGGAAAAATTTAAATAATAAACGCTTCCGTTGAAATGATTTCAGCTCAAGGGTGTGAGCATCAATAATTTGTCTCTTGATTTTGTTTCTGGGATATGTTAAAACTATTTATCAACAAAAAACAAAATTTCCATTGAAACTATTTTCAAGAGATCCATTTTGAATTAAAAAAATTTAAATGCTCAGTTTTTCTCGAAAACGAAGCAAAATTTGGAAAGAAGGTACGAGAGCAACGTGTGGGTATTCCTAGACTTATTTATTTATTATTTATTTATTATTAAAAATATTTTATATGGGTATCTCCTGAATATTAAACGAAAGTCCTTTTTACCATTAGCGCCTTTTTCTATCAAGTTTTCTAGTCAATTCTGTGTTGACAACTTTTCTTTTAGCTAACTCTAAAAAAGCTATTCAACACGTCAGCACTTTTACTGTTAGAAATTCCTGTATGAATATTCAGAAACGCATCACTAAAGCTTTATACAGAAACCGTTTCTAAATTTTTCTACACTGTAACCGAAATTGTGACACGTCGTTTTGAGCTTATAAAAAGAAACAACTCGGTTTTCAATTGAAAAACAGGACACCTCGCTTTTCAAGTTGAAAAATGAGAGACATCGTTTTGAGTTTCGAAAACGGGATACAAATGATGTGTCTCCTTTTTCAACTTGAAAAGCCAGGTGTCCTGTTTTTCAATTTGAAACGGAGTTGACTCTTTTTTCAAGCTTAAAACGACGTGTCACATTTTATACCTTCAAAACCGACGAGTCTCTTTTTCCACATTAAAAACAGCGTGACCATTTGTTCCACTAACCTGACGATATATAATCGAAGCCCATCTTTTATGATAAGAAGTTTTTTTACATTTGATTCATTGAGTATATTATATAACATAGTTATTTAGATATAAACTTATTTTTAAGACAAATGTACTTCAAATTTATATCAAAATAAATGAACCAAACAATAACGTGTCGATACATTAAATATTTAGAAAAAAATTTTCTCACGTAATTTATAGAAAATGTTATTTTATTTTTTATAAATAATATTCATATGTAATTTTTTCGTAAAAAATTGAATTTTTAGCGCAAAAATTCATTTGTAGCAAAATAATTAAACCATCAACCAAAGGCATTAATTTTCAACGAAAATATAAATGTTACACAAAAAAATAATTTCTTAACAAAGTAGTTCATTTTAGTTGAAAACTAAAGGGAAAAGGGAGGAAAATGGGTAAGAATTCTCGATTTTAGGTTGTTCAGGGGAATTTTTTAATTTAAGGGGGATAAATGGGAAGAATCCTCTATTTCATTATGTTACATAGCATGCATATCTTAAATGTTTTACAAATTAGTCAAATTTCTGGTTTACAACTCAGACTTAAACATTTCTAAATGAAGGACTTTTTTAATGAAATGCGTATCAGATAAACTCGAATAAACTCCTTCATTCTATGAATTTCCTCCCGGAAACAAATTTTATCAATTTTCATCAGCGTCAGCCTTGCGATCTGCTTAAAATTCTGGAAAGGTTTTGCGTATGGGAAACGCACTATCGTGTCTTATTGAAATATTGTCTTCATCAGGGAGCTTACTCAGTACAAGGACTGCGAAAGCTACATCTCCCGGAATCTTAAAGAGAAATGGCAGCCATTAAACCAGGCATTGCTAAATTACTTGAACTCGGATATATCCCCTTTCGCTCGGAAACAATTTAAACTGCTAACTCGGGTTTTGGAAGCGTACTTTTTTACGTGGTCTCAAAACGATTCATCTCGCTAGAGAGAAAGGAAATTTGAGATTCCGTCAGCGAGAGAAACGAAAATTCAGCCGCTTCCTATACAGTTTCATGGACGCGACAGCTTTATGATCAGAAACACAAACGGGTCAACGCGCAGATAAACCCGGCAATTATTCATAGTTGCAAATAATACCCCCAGGCTCTAACGATAATTTGACAAACATTTCGAGACACTGTTACTCCAGCATTTATAATAAACTCATATTATGCGTATTTCGTAATGCTGTTTATACTGAAGCTGAGCCCCCTCTCCCTCCTTTTATTAAATACGAAGTATAAATATTATTTTATATAAACGTAAATGGTACAATTAATAATGAGCAAAATCTTTTTGATACTGGCATGATAACACTTTTAATTACATTCTTTAGACATATTTTTTTTAATTTTAAAACATAGTTTAGTACGTTTCGTGATGACAAATTGTTTAAAAGTTTGTGAATTTCACGAGAGATGACACTGCAATAGCGCAGCTAATAATAACTGAAATAGTTTGAAAACCACTTTCATATTTGGTACTTGACACGTTTTTCCCTGTTCTCCTTTTTCACCCTTTATTTCAAGAATGATCATTTCTATTAAGATAATCCAACTAATCTTGGTTAAAAGCTAATTCTTTTGATTGAAAAGATTACCATTATATTTTGTAATCGAAATTTATCTGATTTGATTAAAAATTCGACTATTTGGTCACGACTTTAATTATTTTGTTGAAAGGGCCACTAATAAAGTGCAAAAATGTACTTTTTTAAAATATTTTAATTCAATTCGACCGCAGGAGTTCGAAAATACAATTTTTTCAAATTTCCTTGCGTGGGCGTGTGTTACATTCATGAGATTTGTAAAAATGATAGCTCCTATCGATATTCAAGTGAAACCCGAAATTTAGTTTATTTTATATGACAAAAACTTTTCTGATATTTAAAATACAACAATACGATATCTACTGTGTTTGTTTGCATCTTCTAGATACATTGATCAACCTATTGTGAAACCTTTTATCATCAACCAGCACCGATTTATAAAGTTCCTAAAAATGGTTTATTCTGTTTATATGAAAAAAATCATTTTTTATCTAAAATACAACAGCATGATGTCTAGTGTGTATGTTCGTATCTTCGAGATGCATCGATCAACCTCTTGTGGAACCTCATTTGACGCATCTGTTCCAAGTTATAACGTTTCAAAAAAATGATTTATTCAGTTTATATGAGAAAAAATTATAATATTTAAATACAACAATACTTCATGTGGTTTATTTGTTCGCGTATTCAAGAAGCAATGATTGACCTATTTTTGAACCTTTTATGACCCATCAGTACCGATTTATGAAGTTTCAAGAAAATCTGTGTTTGTATTGTTTTATTTGTATATGCATTTGACAATTTTGTTCTAGCCTTTAAGACTTGTCCAATAACCTATCGACGAACATTGTATAACCTATTATGATCTAGCATCTTCGAAACATGTATATTTACCTATTGAATAACTTTCTATCACCATTCGTGAAAGTCTTAAAAAAGAGTGACTATGTTTCTATAAAGAAAAGTTAGGTTTTCATTTAGAATATAATACAGAAGAAGTAAAAAAAATTATTACAAGCTTGAAAAATACTTAATGTATTTAGTTTTTCATCTTTTGTTAGAGAAAAACCTCCCTTTTTGAGGAAGCCAATTCATTTGATATTTTTAACTGAAAATATACAAATAACCCATTTTCGGTAACCAATTTTTGATAGAAAATTGAACTACTCCATTATTGGTTATAAGTTTTAATTTTTAAGTTGAAAATGTAACTGTTTGTTTTCAAATAATCTTTTTTGTTGAAAATTCATGCTTTTTGTGGACAATTCGTATTTTATTGGTAAAAAATTAATTTTCATGGTTCAAGAATCGACTTTTAGTTGAAAATTTCACTAAAAAAATTCGCTAAAAATTCCTTCTTTGTTTAGTTAAAATTCATTATATGAAAATTACATCGTTTTATTATTCCATTTAATAAAAACAAACACGTAGACATCAAACCTTGAAAAAAGAGATTCCAATTTTGAACCTCCTCATTATTTTATGTGAAAATTTGTGGTGTAAATAATAAAATTAAAATTTTTCTCGTCGTTAAATACTTTTATTTAAATACTGTCTGTCGATGCTGGCATTTTCTACTTAAACCAGTATTCTATATATAAAGGGAAAAATTCTGATGTGATAAGACAAATACATTTTTAAATAGAAATTAAACATTTTTATGTTGAAATTCGAAATTTTTTAACCCTTTTTCCTAATTAAATTGCAAACAAAGTAATTTTCATAAATTAGATATAATATTGACTTAGTTTGCCAAAAATTACTTCGGTACCCTAAATTTTCAGTGGAAAAATTCACCTATGCTAAGATTTGTATATTTTTAAGTAGAGATGGTAAATCAAACGTTAAAAATAAATATGGTCCTCTAGCATCCAATTATTGTTTATTAAAATTTCTAACGAATATTATCAGCGCCTGATTCGAACCTTATTAATTTAATATCTCACAGTCTCTCTCTGAATTTTTATATGGTTTTTGATATTGTGTGTGAAATTGTGCAAAAATTGTAATTATAACCATAAATACGTAAAAGCAGATATATTATTATTTTTATTCAGATTTGAAGATGAAAAAACATCAAAATGAAATTTTAAGATCTAACTAACATACTCTTACGTAGTCGTACTAACATTTCTTTTTTTACTGGAAATTATCATTTTGAACTAATTTCTGAATTGAATAAAATATAGGATTAACATATTTAAATTTCAAGCCACTGAAGTAAACTATAAATAAAATAATAAAATCCTGATTCAGATTTCAATCGAGATTTCCTTTTTTTGCTTGAAACCATGCTTTATTGATTTGGAGCATAGAATTCTGAAAATACAATTTTAAGAAATGAATTTTAATTTCATGTATTTAATAAAAAAGAAACTAATTCAGCTCATTATGAAAGATTAGAATTTAAATACTGTCTTCAAATATGGACATTTTCAACTCGAACGTGTGTTCAAGTGGAAAAATCCGATATGGACAGACCAGGCTCTATTGGAAATTCCCCCCTTCAAATAAAAATTTGTTTTCAATTTTGATAAATCCTACGAAGAAGTATTTTCAACCAAATATATAAATTGTCAGCAATCTAGATGAATTTTTAACAAAATTATACAATTTTTCACAAAATAGTTTAATTTTCAACTAAAAGCATGAATCTCACACAAACAAATTTACTCTCAGCAACGCAGTTCATCTGTTAAACATACAGTTGAATTTTCAATAAAAATGTTAAATATTTATCAAAAAAGTTGATTTTTAACAAAATATTTAAATCGTCAACCTAAGAGGTGGATCTTCAACTACGAAGCTGAATTTTTAACAAATTAGTTTAACTTTCAACCAAGCAGTTGAATTTTTACCCAACAAGATTAATTTCATACTTCAAAAGATAAATTAACAACAAAATATATAAATGTTCAAACAAAGTGTTCAATTTTCAACTCAAAACGGTCAGTTTTCAACCGATAAAGAACGCATTTACAAAAAATAGTTAAATCTTCAATTAATAAAATGAACCTACAATAATTTTCAAGCGAAAAAGAGGAAGTTTTTAAAAAATTTATTTTTTAAAGACAATTTGACCTAGTATTTGAACGGTCCTCAATTTTCGTGCTAAAACTCGACATTTTGTAATTTTTCTATTGAATTGCGAACGCAAAACTTTTTATAATTTAGGTATAATATAAGGATGTTTTGCCAAAAAAAAAACTTCTACACTTTATATTTTGTAGTGGACAAATTGCCTGATAATAAAACATTTCTATGTTTAAACCTTTAAGAGCCGAGTCTTGAACTCGTTAAATAAATATTCGAAAAAATTTAGGAATAATTATTTAATATGTATGCTGATCGATTTTTGCAATAATTTCTTTTTTATAATTTTCATAATTTTTTTGGTTTTTTATTGAGTATAAAATCGCCTATAACCACATGAGAATATCTGGGATATGCAATCCACGCATTTATTTTTCAGAATTCTAATTTTGTTGTATCAAAATGATAAATAAGTTGAAAACAGTCAACGTTGCTTAGCTGCAACATTGGCCGTTAAAGGGTTAAGTAGAAATGAAAAATTATTTAAGAAAATAAATAATAAATTATTTATTAAAAATATCTTATAAATTTGAAGCAGACCTGGATCAAACGACATTTATTTAATATTTCACAACCTCTCCCAGGAATTTTATATTCCCTTTTCCCTAGCACGAGAGTTCGCAGAAAAGGTCGTCTGCAAACTGTGACATGATTACATGATTTTTACGCGCTCTACTAAAGTATTAATTGGATGGCACTAAAAAAGGGTAGATGGAGTATAAAACTTTTCTCTCGGGTGCCTCTCATGCTTTGTCTATTTAGTTCAAACGTATACTGCTGGTTATGATGCTGTTTCTGCAAGAGACTTTCGATTGTGTTTTCTACTAATTAGAGTCAATTTTTAATTAAAGCACAGAAGTGAGCGCGATTTCGAAACCAACTTCCTTCTCCATTTTAATATTTCATATTAATCGCGAAATAAGATCCCTGAAAAGAGAAATATATTCCTGCACAAGGAGGGTTCCTAAAATCCATTACACTTCTCCTTTGAAAATGAGGACATAATCTCATTTGATGCCTGACCCTCTTATCCCATATAATTGCGGTTTTTTATTGATTCGTTTATTAATTTTAAATGAACAGGTTGTCTACCAGACAGATGATTTTAAATTACTGCTCTTTTCTCGGTTTGCTCCCACAAGGATGTCTACTCAAATCTTGAGGAAAAATCCCTCAAGAATCCAGATTTTTTCCAGATATATTAAGATTTTTGCAGGCACAATTATTTACTAGTACTTTGCATTTTTTAAAACATTTTTTCAGTCCCTCTTATAAGCTAATTGTGAAAAGATAGTACATTTATATGTGAAATGAAATAACAGTCTTTTCATTTGTGAAAGTAACTGGGTAAAGGATGCCTGATTTCCTAATGGTGAATATTTCTAGGGATTTAATTAGTGTGTTTAATTTTTAAGACTTTAAAAAATTATGTCAGAAGACATTCTTAAGTATTTTATCACTATCGAATAATTAAAAAAACAAATAATACTACACTCAAAAAAATGTTTAGTTAAGTTAACCAGAATTCTGGTTCAATATGCCATTAATATTTGTTCTGGTTAGTTACCAGTATTCTGCCTAAATTAACCAGAAATTCTGATTAAAACAATCTGAATTCTGATTACTTTAACGAGAAAAAATAGCAAGGGCATATTTAACCGGAATTCTGGTTAATTTAACCAGACATTTTTTAGTGTAAAAACACAGTTAATTATTTCTAGAGTTTCTTTCTAAAATCCATGAATTTGAACAATAACTCACACTTTTTTTACTAAAATTCCGTACGTATAATTCATTTAAATATTTTGCTCAAGACATTTTCCAGTTGAGATGAAACCCTGTAGAAACAGGAGAAATAAGTAGATTTTTCATAAAAATAGAAAAATATGTTCTTTAAACAAATTATATGAATACGATATTCAATTCAATTAAAAATTCTTTCAAATTCCTAACATTTTCAGTAAAAATATTGAATTTTCATCTGTATGGGTGAATTTTAAACCTAATAGTTGAATTTCTAACCAATAAGATTACCTTTCTACCAAAAATAGACGAATTTTAAACAATGTATATCAATTTTTAACCAAATAGATGAACTTCCAACTGAAAAAATCAATTTTCTACTAAATAGTTGAATGTTAAACTAATAAAGATAAATTTTGAACAAAAAATGGTATCGTTAAATATTACGTTAAAAAAATTATTTAAAAAAAGAATTTTCAAAGAATGAGTTTAATTACTAACCAAACTGATACACTTTTAAAAAAAATGAAGAACCTTTAACTGGAATAGTTAAATCTTAAACCAAAAATATAAATTTTAAACTGATAAGTTTCATTTTTTACACGAAAAGACCAATTTTCAACAAAACACATTAATTTTATGCTAAAACAGATAATTTTTTAACCAAATGTTAAGCACTTAAGTTTTAAGTACAGAAATTAATTTCGAATCAAAGAGATGATTTTTTAGTTAGAATTTTGGAATATGTAACTTGATTACTTCAATTTACTGCAAAAAAATTACTTTTAAGAACAAAATAACGAATTTTACACAAACAAGTTCAATTTTAAACCCAAAAAAGAGCTTTAATCCAGAAGTTTAACTTAATTTGAATCAAGAAGGTGAATCTTTAACTAAAACGATGAAATATGTAACTTTATTATTTAAATTTTTTGATAAAAATTTAATTTTTAACAACAAGAAATGACAATTCTCAACCAAATTTAGTTCAATTTTTAACTAAGAAAAATCAGTTTTCAACTCAAATAATAAATCCTTAATTGGAATAGTTGAATTTTCAATCAAAAGCATAAATTTTTCACCAAGAGCATTGATTTTCAACAGAAAGACAATAAACATTTACTTAAATTAGTGAAGTATGCAACAAGATTAGTTAAATTCATAGTTCAAAAATTAATTTGTAACAAAATAGTTAAATTATTTAACAAAGCGATGAATTTTCTATTCAAATCATAAACATTTACCCAAAAAAACGATTTTTTGGCAGAAAGGTTTAACTTAGAAAACAAGTAGTTAAATTTTCATGCAAAAAAGTTGAATTATTAGTGAAAAATAGTAGTTGATACTTAAATCCAAAACGGATTTCGAATTTTAATCAAAAACAGTTGAACTCCCTGTTTCAGTCAAATTATAATCCTTAACAGAAATTGCCTGTTATAAACCAAAATTCCTTTTTCTCAGTCAGAATTAATATTTTTCTAAATATTATTTCATAATTCAGTAATATAGCAACTACCTTTTTCAACAATTTGTAAGAAGGAAGTTCCAAATTGTGGATAATTCTGACTTTGAATAAGAATTTTTTCAGATTTCCTTTTTCTAAATCAGAATAAAAGTTCTCTTCCAAAATTCCCGTTACATGTTAAAAATTTTCTGCTCAAGGTCAAATTATCTTTCTTAACGAAAATTTCCGAGTATTTCCGTGTATTATTTACGAAAATTTCCTCTTCAAAAGTATAAATTCTAATTCTTAAAGGAAATTCCATATCTCAAAGGTCTAAATCATAATTCTTTATACAAATTGCCTGTTTCTAGTCACATTTAGATTTATTCCCAGAATTGCCTGTTCCAAGTCAGAATTCTATTTATTCACAAAATTTTATATTACAATTCAATAATGTAGTGACTCCATTTTTCTAGAAATCAGGAGAGTTAGGTTTAAAATTCTGGAAAATGTTTATTTGCAAAATGGAGAATTTTTAAATTTAAGTAAATTCTGATTTTGGACAAAGATTGTTCAAAAACGGTCAAATTTTTACTTAAAACAGTTATTATTCATTTATATTTTCTTTTTATAATTCAGAATTAAAATTATTTTTAAACATTTCTTACTCCATGCAAAAAATACCTATTGCAAGAAAAAACTATTATTCTTCATGAACATTTTTATTTTTACTCCATTTATTCAGAATTAAAATTCTTTTCAAAAAATCCCGTTCCTCGTACAAAATTCCCTGACTCAAGTCACATAATAATTCTTTACGGACACTCCCTGTCTTAAAGTAAAAATTATAATTCTTAACCAAATTTCCAGTCTCAAAGTTAAAAAACGATACATTTTTTCTGTACACGAAACATAGATTAATGATTTTGAAAAGAGTTTTGTCTACATAAAATTCTCAATATTTTGTTTTTATCCGAATATTTTCTAAAATCTTTTAATACTTTAAGAATAAAATATAATAAAGTTTCTGTTTATTTTGGAAATACACATTCCTCTGAATTTAACTGTTAATCCTTGCTTTTTTTTAAATTTTTTTTTATAGAATCCTTGTGTACTTTAAAAGCATTTTATACCAGGAGAAATTTCCTCTGTACCTTTGTTCTTTTTTCAGCTCTAAAAAGGGTAAACATACGATGCCGGATTTGTTACGTGTTATTTATTTTTTTTTCCGTACCTTTCATTGGTTTTCTTCCTTTTATCAGCTTCTACATAAAATTACATTCTAAAAAGAATTTAAAGTTTAATATTTTAAAACCTTCTCAAATAACAAAAATTAATGTGCAATTAATAATAATAATAATTAGAAAATCATGATTTTATTTGGCCGAAGCCATGCCATAAATATTTATATTCTTAATCAACTTTACTTTTCACAATGACCCAAAACTGGATTTTATAAGAGTCAATTTTAATTTAAGACTGCACTTTTGGGATACAAATACCCCTCATTGGTAATAGTAGTTTTTTTGTGTACCCCCGCCATATCGAAAGAAATAAGAAGCACTTTAAATTCCGATCATCTTATGTTCAAATAAATATTAGATTTTCAACAAATTCGATCAATCTTTTAATCAAAAAGACGAATTTGCAACAAAATACATCAATTTTCTGCATAATAGCTGAATTTTTAACTTGCAACGAATAAATTTCCAACCAAAAAAACATGGTGTAATTTTCAAATGAAAAATTAATTTTCAACTAATAAAAAAAAGAATTTTCCGAAAAAACTTAAATTTTAAACAAAAGAGGTGAATCTTCAACGAATATGAATTTTTAACAAAAAAATTTAGGTTTCAAACAAGTAATTCAATTTTTAACTAAAAAAGGAAAATTTTGAAACAAATAATTGATTTTTATATTAAGAAGATGAATTTTTAAACAAAAACATTAATGCACTACAGAAAAACACAAATTTTAACAAAAACATTAACTTTTCAGGAGGATTGTTGACTTTAGTAGCCAAAAGGATGAATTACATCCAAAACGGTTAAATTTTTAACCCAAAAATTTGTAGTTTTAACCAGATAGTTATATATAAACCAGAAATGTAATCTTCAACAAAAAGGTTAATTTTCAACCGAATAACTTAATTTTCTACAAATTTGTTGAATCCGCAACCAGACAAGATTCATTTAGACCCAACAATTTTCCTTTTTAATCAAAAAGGATGTATTTTCCCTAACATGATTATTTTAGACAAAAAAGACAACATTTTTAACAAAATACATGAATTTTCAACTAGAAAACATCTATTTTCACTAAAAATATTAAATCTTAACCAAAAATGAAGAACTTAAATTGTTACTTAACAAAAATTAATTATCAAACAAAACAAAAATGTCAACCAAATAGTTAATTTTTCAAGATAAAAGATGAATTTTCCATCTGAAATGGTCGATCTTGAAAAAAGCAACAAGATTATGTCTTACCGAAAAACACGATTTTTCAACTAAAAATTCCTTAACCATAGACAGTGCCTATATTTTAACAAAATTGTTGAATTTTAAATCTAATTAGACAAAAAATTACTTTTCATTCAAAAAAGTTACATTTTCATGGAAATAGTTTCTTTTTTATAAATAGAGTTAATTTTCAACGAAATTGTCGAATCGTCAAACAAATTGGATTAATTTAGATCCAAACAGCAGCATTTTTATTCCAAAAGGATACATTTCTAATTAAGAAGATTAATTTTCAACCAAAAGAGTCGAATTTTAAACAAAATACATGAGTTTTCACATATGAAAAATCAATTATTAATTTAAAAAATTTTAGACAAGGATGCGTAATGTCTTCATGGCTATTTATATTATTTATGGACAAATGTTTGAGAATGGCTCTCTTCCAC